>JAKOGI010000913.1:240239-370527 GCA_029747015.1 Carnegiea gigantea | reverse complement strand
ACTTCGAAAATCTTCCATCACTTCACTATTGAGGAGTTCGAAAAAGTACCTTTACCATCTCTCCTTGATTTTTGCATCCTCAGACAACACCTTACCATTTTCATCTTTGATACACCTCACGACACCTAAATCCCTTATTCTTCTTTCTTTAGCCCTTGCCAGTTTAAAGGCTTCCTTCTTACCTTCTTTGATGCCCAGTTTTTGATATAACTTATCATAAGCCATGCTCTTAGCTACGACAATAGCTTTCTTAGCTACCTTTTTTGCTGCTTTATATCTAACTCTACTAATCTCTTTCTCTTCATTCGTTCTACTATTCATAAAAGCAGCATATGCCTATTTTTTCTCCTTGACTTTCTCCTCTACCTCCTCGTTCCACCACCATGCTCCCTTCATTTTGTTACCACCTCTCCTTGAAGTCCCTAGGATTTCTTTAGCTGACCTTCGAATATATTCTGCCATTGCTTTCCACATTGTATTTGCATCCTCTAACTGCCTCCAAGCTCCTTCCTCAGTAGTTGTCTCTGATAATTTCACAGCGTTCTCCTTAGTAAGAATCCGCCACCTAACTCTAGGGTCCTCAACACTCTTCCTTTTCCATTTTGGACATTTGAACTCAACACCCAACACCAGCAACCTATGCTGAGTTCTTAAATACTTCCTAGGTATCACCTTGCAATCCTTACATAACCTCTGATTATCTCGCCTAATTAGGAAGTAATCAATTTGAGTTTTTATGGAACCACTTTATGGAACCACTCTTGAAGGTCACCAAGTGGTTTTCCTTCTTCTTAAAATAAGAGTTTACCACTAATAATTTATAGGCAACCGCAAAGTTCAGAATTGCAACTCCTCCATTGTTTCTCTCCCCATAACCGAAACTTTCATGAGTCGTATCATACTCGCCTGAGTTTACACCAATATAACCATTAAAATCTCCTTTTATGAAAAGTTTTTCGCTCTGTGGTACATCCTGAATGACCATATCCAAATCCTCCCAAAATTGATTCTTAATATTGTTCGGTGAACCTATTTGAGATGCATAAACACTAACTACATTTATGATTTCTGCTCTCACCAATACCTTAATGGCCATAATTCGATCACTTTTATGGGTAACATCAACAAACAAAGTCAACCAACTCCTTATTAACCAAAATAACAACTCCATTCCTAGCCTTGTTTGACCCCGAATACCACAGCTTATACCCATCAACTTCTCTAACTTTAAGCCCCACCCACTTAGTCTCTTGAACACAGGTTATGCTAATTCTACGTCTATGGAAAGACTTAACTAATTCTATTAACTTACTAGTAAGAGACACAATATTTCAAGATGTTAGGCGTACCTTTCGCAACCCTATACCCCTCCTAACCCCATTTCCCCCCGAAGGACTGGCTGAACCTACGACATTGCTAGCCACTAGTTTAAGCTACCAACACCCACCCCAGCAACGCAATAAAAGTGATAATACTACTAGTAATAAAATAAGATTGCACTTAAAACTAACAATTACAAATAATATAATAATACTAACACTACCAACAACAGCAACAATAATAATATACCCAATAAAGATTATAACTAATACCAATAGTAACAGTAAAAGTAATAGTACAAATAGAAATAAAAATAATAATAAAAATATACTACTCGAGAAAAGTAATAGTACACTCAATAACACTACTAGAGAAAAATAAATATGAAAAGAAAAAAAATTCAATGGCTTATGGTGACATACATAGAGTATAAAGACCAAAGGCGAATGAGAAAAAAGAGGCATAAAATAAAAGTCCGAATAGAATATGACTAATCCACACCCCCAAAAGAAGTGAAAATGAGTAAGAGTAACTCAACCATAAAAGAAAAAAGAAAATGAAAATAAGGATAGAAAAGAGTATCAACGAGTGTGGAACGAGCTGATCAACTGTAGTTTATCATTGTAACACAAGAAACAAACAAGTTTCGTTAGAAAACGAAAAAATAGCATAAAGTGGCGTCTAACTAATGAGTAATAGTTAAAGGAACAAAGCAGAGACCAACAAGCGACTGCCATTCCCATGATACATTAGCATCATAAATAATAAATGTGAGTTCTTTTTTTTGGGGGAGGGGGGGACCATGGCCACCTGGCCCCCTAGTTGTGCTCGTAGATCTTTCGGTACTAGAATAATCAATTTTCTTATTTAATTTTTTTGTCTTGATTTGCTAAAATTGCTTTTTTGCCTCGACTTTTGGGAAAAGTAATACAAGGTTTATCAATCACATGTGTCAAGTATCAATAAATAATGAATTATCATCATAACTAGGAATATTCTCCCATCTAAACCTGGAAGGAATCGGAGTGGATTGAAGACCAACTAAAAAAAATAAGGATCAAACATTGGACCAAACAAGATCTAGTGCGAATAAGACCTCACCAAATTGGCCCCAGTTCAATAAGGGATCAAAGAATGTTTTTTCGACAAAATTTGATAAAAGATTTAGAAGGTATGAACCTTTAACTTGAGCACTCTAGACCAATATTTTAACACCCTAACAGAATTAAACATCGTTTTCTCTAACTATCTCTGTTCCCTCTTTTTCTCTTCTTTTAATGACTTAGGAAAGATAGTGACATCAATTCAACAAACATACAGAATATGTCAAGGATATAAGCTCAAAGATGCCTTCAACATATTTTTCTTATGATAAAAACATATAACTTCTTTGAGCAGGTTGCAAAATTGACTATTAATCATATTTTCCTATTATACAGTTCACCTGTAAACAAACTGCCCCCCCATAATCGTACTACTTCAGATACCTTTTTATTTCCCTAGATTATAACCTAAAGAACCCACAAATTAGGAAGAACATTTGACATCGTATCGTAAATTTACTTGGAGCTGTGACTGTAAAGCTCTATGATCACCAGTAGAATTTACTCAAAAGCAAAGCATGAAACCAATCTGTTGACTGAATGTGGCAGTCACATTCGCCTACATTAAGTGGACTGTTACAAGTTGATTAATGATGTATTAATCTTGCATTAACTATCTGATCAGTTTGCTAGGCTTATTGCCATTATTAATAAGAGAACAGATCAGGAGAAAAAGAAACGACATTTGAACACAACATCTTCACAACTATATTCTCTCTGCTCTCTCACATTAATCCTACCATCTAC
The DNA here is from genome assembly GCA_029747015.1 of Carnegiea gigantea. Classification (NCBI taxonomy): domain Eukaryota; kingdom Viridiplantae; phylum Streptophyta; class Magnoliopsida; order Caryophyllales; family Cactaceae; genus Carnegiea; species Carnegiea gigantea. The sequence goes on along the minus strand of JAKOGI010000913.1, from coordinate 367,357 downwards.
TGGGATTGGGTTTAGGGTGTGATGTTTTAAGGTGACTATAATAGCCATCGTCAATCCTAATTCAATTATTCGTGGGCAACCACTGAGCAATGAGATTCTATGCTTGCACACTAAGGTGTACCCTAATCTTCCTATAGTGGTATCAGAGCCATTGTTGCTCAGTTTTGACCCCAATCGATTTGTTCATATTCTGCCTATGCCATTAATTCATTTTGTTTTCGCAATTATGCTATTTAATTAATAAAAAGCATGATTTTGTATCCTAAATTGAATTCTAAAAGCATGATGCATTTATAGTTTGATTGCCCCATACCCGAACCTCGACCTGACTTTCCCAGAAACTGTCGAATCTTGACCCATGGCCTAAGTGGTCGAAAATCTAGGACTTGCTTGTCACCTAGTGTCTTACCCCTAAAAACTCCACCATGACGGCCGCTGGTTTAGTGGTCACAGCAGCAACCTTATAAGTGAGGCCTTAGTGCCTGTGGTTGGGGTGACACCAACGATAACAAGGCCTTAGTGGCCTATGAGAACCCAAAACCCACCTCACACTCAAGCCGTCCCAAGATGGCCACTGTGGCAGCCAAACTCCGTAGGGCTCTAGCGGCCTACAGTGGTGGCGAATCTCAAACCAAAAATAAATAAATCAATAAACTTAATTTTGAAGAAAGGGGTAGAAGAGGAAAAGGAATCTAAGCCTAACCCATCAGAGCTACTTGAAGGGTGGCGCGTGTATGCCACACACCTTCGATGAAGGCTGTTTCGCCACCTTCTTCCTCCACAACCCCTGGCCACCACTGATTTGCGCAACCTAGGAGAGAAAACCGCAAAAATACCATTTGTGGGAGTGCCATGAGCCCACGCACCGTGCCTCAGTAGCGCATTGGTCGGTGGTAACTTCCTTAGACTTGGCTTTTGCTGATCTACAAATTGGTGGCATCGGTTTCCGGCAAGGAGTCGAGGGTAGAGGCTTATGGACCTTCGATCAGTGGTGAAGGGTAGCGACATGTCATACCTTGGGTTTCTCTCAGGTGGTGGTGAGACCTCTCAGTGGCGGTGGCTACCAAGTAGTTAGAACACTATGAACAAGGGCGGTGGTTTGGTGGAAGAAGAGAAGGTGAAGGGTCGGTCACAGTGGCAAGGCTTATTTCCAGGGTTGAAGAAAGGTCAGAGAGGATGAAAGAGTAAGGAGTTAGGGAGATGGTTTTGGGCTAGTTTTTGTTTTTAATCCATGCCCTCTTATGTTTTAGGGGTTTATAATGACAAATAAGTTGGTTTGCTCATTGTTAATTTGGGCATGATTAAAATCCTACGTGTGCTTAATTATATGAATTTGTTTAATGTAGTTCTATAAATGTATTTTATATAATAATATACGAGTAAGTTTCATGTATATGAATATGTTTCATATACATTAAATTCATGATATTACATGAATACATTTTATGTAACAATTTGCGAGTAATATTTGAATTTTCATATTTTGTGAAGTTTTACTTGAATTCATTTTATTTTATTTACATTCGTAATTTTATATGGATGTGTTCTATATAATTGCATGCAATTAATATTTGAATATCTTTCATATTACAATTTATGCTATATAAATATGTTTTTATATAATATTTTGTCACATGAATATATTTTATGTCAATCATTAATTAGTGAAATTATATAAATGTGTTTCATATATAGACAAATTATATGAGTTGTTGTGAATTTGCCAATTTCTTTAGCACTTTTGCTTGCCCTAGTTAATGAATATGAATTTGTTTCATGTTTCCTACTAATTATGTAATTTAGCAACATTTTATGAATTTGTTTTATGAAATCTAATTTCATAAAATTAAAAATGTGTTTTACAATTTACGAGTGACATTTGAATATGTTTTGTGATTATTATATAGATGTGTTTTATATAATACTATATGGGCTTTGATGAACTTCTTTTGTAGTATGTTATTATTTGAAGATGTTTCATAATATCATTTCATTTTATCATATAAATACATTTTGCATAATGATATGAATTTTCTTGTTGATATGTCATTAAATAGAATTTTAGACAAACAGATTTGTAGTTATATAAATTCATTTTACATAACATAACCTCATGTAAATTTGTTTTACATGATTAAGTTTAATGTCTTTATGATATTTCTAAATATGTTAATTAGTTTGACAATTGAGCACTCCATAAGTTTTATTTTATGGAAAAATGTGGTAATTAAATTATAAAAATATCTAATTCATGTTTGTATGTGTTGATTATGAGTTTAACAAAATTTGTGATCATATGACATGAATGATGGAGTTTTTAATAATTTAATTATTTGAAAATATGCCTAATGCCCATCCTTTAAATATATGTTTCTAAATACAGGCAATTAAAATATAGTTGGTGACTTACTTGCCAATGACACATAGTGTTAGAACACGTAAGACTAACTATGACACATAGTGTCAGAAGATTTAGTTTCTTCTGAACGAGCATGAAGTGTAAAACACGTGATAGCTTCTAGGTCTTCTGGAATGACAAAGATGGTCTTACTAGTGAGCAGCATTAAGGGAACCTAAGGGCATACGAAAAATGGTCTAAGATAGATTGGTCAATATGCTATACAATGTTCTATTACATGCATGACGATTTGGTGGGAGAATTTGAAAGCTATTCCACTGTTAAGTGCATATGGGATCAACTTAACATTATGTTTGATCAGATTTGTTTCCCCTTGAACCTCCGAACTTGAGGGTGGTATTGCCAGAAGGAAAAAGACCAAGGGCAATAGAGAGAAGAAAATAGTATGTATGGTTTGCTATAGCTGTGGAAATAAGGGACCCTACGCTCGGGATTATTCGAAGCCGATTAAGGTACTTTCTTTCACAGTTACTCTTGAATAATAATATGTGTGCTCCTAAGCATTAGTTGTCAACATTGATCCCTAGCGGATTGTAGATACGTGAACAGCCAAGCACATAGTTCAGAACCGAGCTGATTTTATGAACTTTCATCGCTATCTGGTGGGTTCACAAATTGTCGTTTTAGGTAACGAAAGTGAAGAAGATTTCCTTGAAATAGGGACATATCATCTAAAACTCTATGAGGAGAATGCATTGTTTCTTCATGATGCCCTCTATGCACTTAGGGTGCCACGTTCCCTTGTGTCCTTTGTTTCTGAGATTAGTTTTCTTTTTAAAATTTTTGTTTATATGTATTACATATCTTGTATGATGGAAATTTGTTTGGCCATGGAATATTGAAAAGTGTTTTCGATGTATTGGATGAAATAAAACATCTTTTATTTTTTGTCGCATTTTCGACTCTGTTTTTAAGGCATGCTCAACTTGATCATGAGGGCCAAGATGGAGTTAACAAGCTAGCTAAAGATGGCTTTTTAAGACCAACTCGTTAAGGTTAAGTTGCCGATGCATCAGTCAAGTTTAGCTAGCAAAACAACTAAAAAGTCTTTTGGTAAGGCTTTAAGCGCGTCGAATCCCTTGGAGTTCATTAACTCTGACATTTGTGAACCCATGAATGTGAAAACATGTCATGGGAAAATTTGCTTCATGACTCTTATAGATTATTCGTGATATAGGTTTGTGTACCTATTAACTCTCCGCTCTTAGGTACTTGATGTGTTCAATTACGTTATAGCGAAAGGGACCTAACAACTCCATATACCCCGCAGCAGTATGGTATTACAGAGCGTATGAATCGTACATTGCTTGACATGGTTGGGTCAATGATGGCACATGCTAGCCTCCTATTTAGTTTTTTTTGGGGGGGGGGGATGTGCTATTTATGACAGCCTATATCCTTAACCATGTGCCAAACAAGAGTATATATGTCATACGATGTGAGTTATGCTTTGGTAAAAAGCAATCCTCGGACCACTTATCCCCACAATCGGCTGGCTGTGTGCACAATTCAACCCACAAATATGATAAACTTGGTCCAAGAGCTACTAAGATGGTGTTCTTAAGATATCCCATGCATTCTAAATGATATGTGACGTACGGGGAACATTATAAAGGTAATTCCTGCAATTCAGATTTTCTTGAGGATGAATTCCCAAGCATTTGGTAAAATTTAAAAAGGATCTCAAATTGTATGAGTCATAACAAGACCTTCAACCATCTCTCGATGAGGGGGAGGATTTGAATTCTCACTAAGTTACTGAGGAGGGTACATCTCCCTTATTTAATAGGAATGATAAAGGCTTGTCTGATAAGAAGAATGAGATTCATCCTCAATCTCCGAACATTGAGGAGAGTTAACCTGAGAATGAGGTTTATCCTCAATATCCTCTTCCCGAACATGCAGTTAGTGCACACTTTCAGGATTCCACACCTCCAAGGGATAGTGAGAGTAATTCTTCAAGTGCTCAGGGTCTCATACCTTTTAGAGAAAAGGGCTGGGATTCCTCACCTAGGCAAACAAAAAATGAAGGTCCCAAGATCCAAAGGAGTGAGCATGGAAGAATTCTTCGACGATATTTCCAAGTCGAAGGAAAAATATTCCTATGCAATTTCTTTAGAGTTGAGGAACTTAGCTCTTATCAAGAGGCAATTGATTCACCAAAGAGTGGATGGATGCCATGAGGGATGAGATAGACTTAATGGCAAGAAACAAGGTTTGGAAACTCATTGATCTTCCACCCCAATGTAAGTCTATCGAAAACAAGTGATTTTTCAAGATAGAACATCAGGTAGATGGTTCGATCAATAAAGTTTAGGGCTCGTCTAGTGGCAAAAGATTTTACCCAAATTGAGGGTATAAACTACAAAGAGACATTTTCTTCTATGGTAAGATTCACCTCTATTCACCTACCCCTAGCCCTAGTAGGCCATTTGGACTTAGAGTTGTTTCAAATGGATATAAAGATTGCTTTCCTTAGTAACCTTGAGGAATATATTTATATGGACCAACCTATTAGTTTTGTGTCAAAGGAATAAGAGGACAAAGTGTCTCCCCTTAATAGGTCCATACATGGTCTTAAGCAATCTTTCAAATCTTGATACTTTAGATTCCATGAAGCCATAACTCATTTGGCTTATCTATGGTTTCAGAAGACCATTGTGTGTATGTCAAAGAATTAACATGGGTAATTATGTTTCTTACCCTGTATGTTGATGACATACTGTTGGCTGGAAACAACTTGCAGATGATCGAAGCTACTAAAAAGTGGTTGTCCTATGTTTGTGAGATAAAAGACATGGGTGATGCTAGGTATATCATAGGAGTGGAAATAATCTGAAACCATCCCAAGAAGCATATATCAAAAATACCTTGGAACGATTTCATATAATTCCAAACCCATGGATACTCCAGTTGAGAAGGGTCTAACCTTGAATCTTAAACAATGCCCTAAAGCAGATGATGAAATAGAGACAATGAACAATATCTCTTATGCTAGTGTCATAGAAAGCTTAATGTAAGCCCTGTTATGTACATGGCATGACATTTGCTTTGCAATTGGTTTGATAAGTCGTTATCAAAGTAACCTAAAGCTCCCTGATTACCAATCCGTCAAGAATCAAGCGCTACCTTCATGGTACTACTAACTTAGTGTTTTGCTATCAAGGTGGAGACCTTAAATCGAGAGGATACTCAAATATCTTCACATTGGGTGGGAGAGCCATGCCATGGTGCAGCAAGAGGCAAAACTGTACAACGATGCCAACTATGGAGGCATATTGTGTTGCTTATTACCATAGAGACAAAAGCATTGCAATTAGGTATATATGCGCTAACAAGGAGAATAAGTTTCCTTAACTAAACTAATTTGTAGTGATACATTCAAAGCTCATTTGTTGAGTCTAAAAATTCCTAAGGTTTAGTACTTGGATGTAGATTGTCATGTGATGGACGTGTTTCTTTTGTAAATAAGCAAAATGCTCATGATTTATTGTTGCATGTTAGGCATATTAAAATGTCACCAAGCTTATGATTGGCCTAGCCACACAGGCAATCGCCTCGCCACTTAAGTAGTGGGTAGGATGAGACTTTTTAATATTATCACTAGATGTGCGTAATATTGAATTATCATTATACTTGTGTTGTATGAATGATAAGTTAGGTAATCGCTTTAGTAGGTCTAAGATAAGACTTCTGAAAGTCAAATGTGAAATACTATGATTTCATATTGAAGCCTTATAATCGAATTTTGAGTGCCAAAATTAACATTAGGTATGTTGATCCAGTGGCTCACTTTGATTTTTTAGGTAAAGCCTACTTACGATTCGTATGGCATAGAAGAGTGACACGCCTAGCTTGGTGGGAGCTATGCCATGGCACACTCTCATAGTGTGTGTGCTAAATGTCGGCTTATTTGGTGAGTGATAAGTGAATTCCCTTTCCTTGTCACTAGGTCACCTCTATTTGTGATATTCCTTGACATAGAGTTATGATATAAAGCCAAAGCTTGATGTTACTACCTTAATGTGGTTTCTAAGGGCTAAGATGCATACAGTCTAGCATAGCACATTAGGAAAGTAGTTAAGCTAAGACGGACTATCTTAATTGTCTAAGAAAGAATCTGTTCCCATCACGATATTAAGCCCAGACGATTACATTTAGTGTATAATCATTTGATACATTGATAGGCAAAAAGGGACAATGTATGCCATTGGTGATGTTGTGAACGATTCGAGATATCATTTTTATATGAAAAAATTATGTTAGTTAGATGGTAACTTAATATAACGCTAATAGTTTGCTTTTGATCGCACAGCTCATTCTCAATATGAGGCATGAAGAGATTTGTTGGTATGAGAGATATGTAATTTGTGATCTATGTGACTGAGTGGGAGTTGTTGACTAAAGGTAATAGTCACATTCACCCACATTAAGTGGGCTATTAGACATTGATTAATGATATATTAATCTTGCATTAACTATCTAATAAGTTTGCAAGGTTTAGTGCCATTATTAATAAGAGATCAGATTAGGAGAAAGAGAAATAACACTTGAACACAATATCTCCACAGCTATATTCTCTCTGTTCTCTTATGTTAATCCTACCATCTACTGGGATTGGGTTTGGGGTGTGATATTTTATGGTGACTCTAGTAGCCACTGTCAATCCTGGTTCAACAATTCACGAGCAACCATGGAGCAACGAGATTCTACGTTTCTGCTCTAAGGTATGTCCTAATCTTCCTACACAGTAAAACCCCAAAGCTTGAGAGCGCAAAGAAGAAGTGTAAGGTGGAAAAAGAGAGGGAGTAAGGGTTAGAGGATTATAGCTTTGGAAACCCAAATCTATAGGGCTGTTCATTAAACGGTCCAGGACCGGACCAACCCGAAGACCGAGTCAGACCGGACCGATGCCTTTCAGTCCGGTTCTCGGTCCTCTCTTTTCCGACTTTCGGTCTTCGGTTCAGTCCGATCCTGGACCGGTCGGACCGATAATTGGACCGGACCGATGGAGTTAGGTTTTTTTTTTTTTTTAAGTCGACAGCCAGTAGTCCAGTACTAGCCTTAGGTCACTCCGCCTCTCTGCCCTCTCGCTCTCTCTCTCGCTCTCTGGTTCTCACTCAGCCTCTCCGCCTCCTCCTCAACTCCTCTCGTCTCCTCGCTGGCGGCTCGATCTGCTCGCTGTTGTCCTCTCCTCGGCCTTCGCTTTGCTCTCTCCTCTCCTCTCCTCTTCATCTTGTGTAAAACAGAGACCATTTGTGAGTTGTACGAGGATGGGGTCTTTGTTTCCAGGGCGAAGCTGCTCCTGCAATCACAACTGTCAGAGAAGAGGAAGAGGAAGAGGACTGCTGCGATTGCAGGTAGTGGCATCGTCGATGGGACTGGGAGGCCTTCTGGGAAGCATCTTCAAGGGTGGAGATCCGGCTGAGTCGACTTGGCAACAGTATGCCTCCAAGCCTTTTATTTTTGGGTTGTAATTTGATTTTCTAGATGGTATCCCAAATCCCAACTGTTGTTTTGGTTTTGTTCAAAGCTTCAGAATCAGATGGTTGGGAACAAGAGGTTTTGGGAGGTTTTTGGGTGTTTGATATGAGAGTTTTGGGTGGAAAATTGGCATTGCAAATTATTGACAGTTTGACACTAGGGCTGCCACAAGACCGGTCTGGAATCGGTACGGTCCGGTTCGATCCGGGTTCTGACCGGTCCGATCCGGTTCGGACCGACTCCAGAACGGTCCGGTCCTCGGTCCTCAATTTGCTAATTTTTCGGTCCTCGGTCCAGCCGGTCCGGTCCGGAACCGATGAACACCCCTACAAATCTATAAGAGAACCTCGTATGGTGTTGCTTTGTCGCCAAAGAATGCTTATGATAAACAAAGCTATGGCTGGATCCTGCGTATTCATTAGATTTAAATGGCTTTAACAACAACATATACCACAAGATTGAGTGGATGTCGATGAACTGCGATGGTGTTGGCATCGGTGCCAGGGGGAGTAGTTGGTGGCTTGAACTTTGAACTGCAAAGGTTTAAGGGATTACTAAGAAATTTTAGAGAGTGGAGACTAAGAAGTGAGAGTGAGACTGTGAACTTAAGGCTAAAAGCCTTAAGTTTGTTCTCATTTGATAGTGGGTGATAATGCCTGCAGTAAGGGCCAGCCCCAAAAAAAAAAAAAAAAAAAAAACCCATAACCACTTAAAACCTGCAAACCCGTCCTGATGGGTACAGGTATGGGTATTGAAAATAGGAAAAAATGGGAATGCGATGGGTATTGTCAAAACGGGCATGGGTATGGGCATTGGTATAGGTATAGGTCCTACCAGCCCTACCCGTCCCATACGCGCCTAATATCCATTTTATCAATACCCACTCCATATAATACCCGTATTCATTTATTCAAAGTTATAGTTTGTTACTTAGAGTTAGATATTTTGTTAGTGGCTTTGAGTTGCGTTCTATCAAGACTTGAGTGGGACATTTTGTTAGAAACTGTATATTAAGTGTTAATTTGTTGCTTGGATTTAGAACATTTAGTTGTATTTGGTGTAATATGATATGTTATTGAAAGTTTGATATTGATGTGACATATTGACTATTTGATGTTGAATATGGGTACAAAATGAGTTTAGTTCTTTTTGGTATGTTGAATATGGGTATAAAATGAGTTTAATTCTTTTTGGTCTGTATGTACCCGAATGAAACCCGCATAACTATTATACTCAACAGGTATGGGTATAGCTTTACAATACTCGGTGGGTATGGGTATGGATATGGGTATTAATTTTGAAAATATGTATGGCTGATAGTATGGCTAAATCCGCCCCATACTCACCCCATTACCATCCCTAGTGTTGGACTTCAGTTTCAATTTTTTTTTTAAAATAAATTTTTCTTAGTTGATTTTTGGCCTTGGCAGGACTGATCAAAGGCTGAATGAGAAAAATATTTGTACCATAGATTAATGAAATTTAATTGGTCTGTTCTAGCTCGATCTTAAATGATTTTAGGTTTGATCCAAGTTTGGACGAATAATGCACGATCCTAGTCATAACATATCTCATAGACTCTGCCCCTATTTTTATTCAAGGGGCTATTTCAGTGATTTTTGTTGACGTTGATCCTTATTTGGATTAATTTTTATGCCGGTAAGAAGTTTAATCTTAGTTTTCAAGTATAAAAATTTATTTATTCATTTTTAAGAACTTTTTATCCTTTGATGATAGTGATACCGGCTCTGCTGATTGGGATGGTCCAAAACATTGCATAGAGACTACCTTTCACATGAATATAAGCCAGTCCATCAACAACAAAGGTGCAAAGCTGTTAAAAATTATTCACGACAAAATTGTCTTAGTTTTTTACTTGAATTTTGTTTGTACAGTTTAAATCTTCAATAATTTATGTAAAATTTTGATCATAAATGTCGTTTGGAATCGTTTGGTGTTTTAATAATGAAATTATTGTATTTCCTATGAAAAAATACTACTTTTTGCATCCAACAACCTAACAACTTTAAATGCCAGTACAATCTAAACCTTGCTACTCAAAATGAGACTTTTTGTGGTTTTTTTTTTTTTCTTTAGATGGGGTTCTTATCTAGTAGCCGACCTCCTAAAACCGGAAGAGCTCCGACTTGTGTTCGAAACCTAAAAAGAATAACTAGACACATAATCGATGCAATTTTCCTTGAGTAAATTACTTTAGGCACCAATATATTCAAATTTAGTCCAATTTTTTGGATTAACTAGTCAGGTTTAGATATTTATCAACAATTCTATGTATAGGGGTTAAAAGAAATCAACTTCATTTTCAAACAAAGATAAGTTCCTTCATAAATTTGAATGTAATTTTCCTATACACTCAGCTTATAATTTTTCTTTGGCAAATTTGTCACATTTGCTTTAGCTACCATAACTTGATTACAAAAGGATTGAATATAGATTCAATTTGCCAACTTTGTCACTCTAAATTAGACTCTACAAGCTATCTCTTTACTGAATGGTTTTTAATTAAAGGCACATGGGATTTAGCATATCATCGTCACTGGATTGAGTATAATATTTCTCAAGTTGGAATTATGTCAATTTTTAATCTATTAAATTTTGCTAAAAATCAGACTAATCCTAACCAAATTGATAGCATTATTTCTCTTCAAATTGCAGCTGTATTCAAAAATAAAATTTATAATGTTACAGGAAAAATTATTCGTAGTAAGAAGAATTGGGTTGTTTGGAAGGCAAGGAAAAGATTCAATTTGGATGCAACACCTTCACTCCTTCGATATCTTGATCCAATTCCCAAGCCTCCATCCTTCATCAGTTGGGCTAAACCACTACGAGAATTCATTAAAATCATTTTGATAGGTCCAACTCTTGCTCTTTAGCAGCCGAAGGGATCATCATCAAAAGTTGGGATGGAAGATTCATTTAAACTGAAACGTTCAACCTTGGAGCAACTTCGTTTTAGTAGCAGAAGTAAGAACATCACGAAATGGGATACATGCCACAATCCTAGCAAGATATGGTCAATCGTGCTTAAAGTTGATAATCAAGTTTTTATCCAAGCCATGAATGGGGAACCTTGGGAAATCCAAACTCTAGTTGATGATAGAAAAACCCATATTAGCTATTGCAATGATGTCGACGTCCACCATATTTTCGAAGAAGGATCATGCAACAGATTGGTTGGCCAAGTTTGATATTTCCATTTCTTCTTCCATTTTGTGGATCTCTATTCCTTGTACAACTTCTCAATGTATCCTCATCAAGGACAAATTAGGTAGAGCCTTTGATAAAAAGGTTGCCTCCTATATTGTTTGCTAAACATAGGGAATTTGGAAAACTGTTTTCCATGGAAATGAATTTCCTTTCCCGGCTAAAATACCTCACTTGTAAATATATTGACAAAGATCATTCATTATTTGTAAGTTAAAGGTTCAATATAGCAACCTCAAATCTTGGTAAAATATAAGCTTAGTACATAGAGTTCTATTATGAAAATGCCACCAAGTCACATGTTTTCCAATCTTCCATCAAAAGTCCCCCCCCCCCCCCGGGGATAACTCAATGACACAATGTTTAGTATTTTGAAATTATCATTTTTTAAAAAATAAGCCCACAAATCACTAGTTTTTCTTTTTTCAATTGCCACTAAGTTTTTTTTTCCCCCCATTTACCATCGACAATGACTACTTACCCAGTCACCTGGCAGCACATTTGTCCCAAAATACCAAACATAGTGGAATTAGAATTTTTTTATTAAAAAAACCTTGATCACAGAATGAAAATAACTTATAACTTAATGGCATTTTCATCTAGGAAACCCTGTACTCCTTGCCAAACAACCGATAATGCATTGCAAAAACACAAATTCAAACATATCAGAACATCCTTTGAGAGAAGACTACAAATCACCATTCTATTCATTCATTAGGCGGGAAGAGCCACTATATTGCTTCCAATGGTATAGTTTACGAAAAAGGATTGCAACAGCTATTGCACATGTACACAACATAAACATCAGTCATGTTGTATCTTAAATCAGCCCAAAAAGACTAACCAAAATAATCCAAAATTGAACAAATCAAAACGAACAGCAGATCGAGCCTGCAGGTCAACCATCAGCGAACTTTAAGCAATTCAACATCCATTATCAGCCATGACTTTGGCGGCACTTTTTTAGAGCCCTCATTCCCAAAGCTGCAATACACAGAGTAGCAAGAAAGTTATAACCAATATGAGAAACACTTTCAGAAATTTTTTTTTCTTTTTTTTTGGGGGGGGGGGTTTTGGGGATGTTCAATTATTACCCCAATGGCGGTGGGATTACAAGCCTTCTTTTACCACCAACTCGCATACCTGGAAATGAGTGCAAGTAAATCAACCATATGTAATTTCAAAGCACATCTAGAAGGAAAAGTAAAAGATGTGCTCCTCTCACAACCACCAAAAAGGAGATGGCAATGGGCCTTACCTTCAATTCCAATATCTAATCCATCCAAAGCATGGCCTTTACCTAGCAGCAAAACATTAAAGAAATTTGTTAACTTCAGTTTCTGTTCTCCACTGTTCTTTTCTTTTTTTTTTTGGGGGGGGGGGGGGATCTAACATGAGGTCATTATGCAAATATTATACCAAGGCGAAACTTGAGAGGATCTTTTCCAACAGTCGAATCAAAAACCTGGCCCCCTTCCTTTAGCTTACCAGTGTAATGAATGGTGACCTGAAAGCAGACAACAGATCAGGTAAATGAGCTTATTTTTCCCACGAAAATAACAGATTCTTCAGATGTTTATCTGGCTTGCCTTCTTCCCTGAAGTAGCCACTTTTCCATCAGGGTTACCAATATCTAGTTCCTCAACAACCAAGCCACCAGAAAGAGTCTGAGTGACATGATATGTTTTTGTTTCTCTAGGCTTCATCAAGAGATCAGTTCCACCATCTCCCAAGTCTCGAGGGCTTTCTGTGTCTGTGGGTGCTTCATTCCCTTTACCACTCTTTCTTTTCTTCTTAGCTTTCTTCTCTTCAGATCGATTTTCATCAGCAGTACTAACTGAGGCAGTTTCATTCTCTTTACTGCTCTTTCTTCTTTTCTTCTTAGATGTTTTCTCCTCGGATTGATATTCATCAGGGTTATTAGCGGCCTGAGCTTCATTTTCTTTATTAATCTTTCTTTTTTTGCCCTTACCTTTTCTCTCTTCAAATTGATTTTCATTAGAGGTACAAACCTGTCTGCAATTCATAGCTATATCAAGCCAAAATCACTCAATAGAAGAAAGGATTCGGGTAAAGCATTCCCTGTTGCAGTAACAGTGTAGGTATAGCATTCACTTTCAGTTTACTGCTTATTCTAGTGGTGCCAGACCATGCTGTGAGAAAAGATACAAAACAGAATCTACACGGACTACCGCTGTTGTCATGCTAATCACTTTCATTTGACTCATCTTCTCACATCATCAAGTTTTGCATGATCAAATTTGGCGACAATTACTCACAATGCTGATAGCCTATATTATCATATTCATATAATGAGGAGCTGTGGGAGAAAGCCAAAGCCAGTTATACAAGAGCTCGCAGATTGAAGTTCCCTCATCCAATTTTTGCCATTTCTTGCACAAACTACAAAGAAAAGTAACATTCCCCGACAGCAAATTACAGAACCAGTGATGCTATCCATTGAAATGGCCTATTTTAACTTACCAAATCTTTATTAGTTGCATTAATATGCATCAAGAGTGCAGGGAAACAATGAAAGGAAAAGGACTAAATTTGAATCAAGCAGGAACTGTTTCATGATTGTATATTGAGCTTTCAAGCTGGGCAAAAACAACGAAGAAATAAACAGGATTATGAATATGGAATTTGAGCATTCCGGAGAATCCTAGGGACAAGCAAATACTCAAGAAGACGGGATCTACCATTTTAATTAAAGCATGAATTGCAACATTACAAAGACGGGCATCTGAACCTGTTTGAATCTTCAGCAACAGTCGCATTTCCCAGGATGGAAGCAACGGGGAGCTGATCACCATCGTCACTTTGAACAATTTGACCCCGTATCTGATCGCTTGCAGCATCATGTTCAGAAGGAACATAATCATCTTCAGATTCGCTCAATTCATACTTCTTCTTAAGCCGTCTGCGGCTGCGTCGTGGGCTGTCAGCATTCTTTTTCTTGGTCTTCTTTTTGCTTGCAACTGAAACCAAATTAATGCCAACACTAAATAAAGCTAATTTCACTCCTCAAGTTAGGCTATCCATTCATGTTCACTCAAGAAGCCTCAGCACAGACAAGAATAGCATATGTTTGTATGATGCTCAAATAAGAAATCAACAGATACAGAGCAAAAAGTTGCCTATTTTTATCTTCATTATGTTCAAAACTGCAGAAAGGAACTCCACCTATATTTACATCAGCGAGAACAAACAACAACATTTTCTAAGAGTACCCTCCATAGACAATACTTGCTTCTAAGGAACTGCTTAAGTGTAGCAAGGATATTCCATGAAAACAAGTTCTGGCTGGCATTAATCACATTCAATTTCAAAAATGCATTTTGTGGCCTTGACATGTCAACATGTAAATGATGATGTATTCACCTCAGAATCAGCAACTTAAACAGAATGAACAAATGATATTGGAACAGAGGCTTCATGATATGCTTACATGTAAAGGCACTTCTTCAGAACAGAGGGCTGCAACCCCCCCCCCCTTTCCTCCAAGGATGGAATAGGTACTAAGAACATACCTTCATCGGAAGAGGGTAACGGAGGAGCAACTTCCGGGTCACCATCATCAATGAAACTATCTTCATACTCATCTTCAACATTACGATCACCAGATCTTTCTGTGTCCGTGTCTCCAATATCCTCCCCATATGATTCACTTTACCATGGTTAAGGGCAGAACATAGAATAGAGAAAGGAAGCCCCCAAACAATAGATCGAAAGCAAAAGAACTGAAATGGATGAGTCGCTTTTATGGCTGCATTGATTTTAGAACATCCTAGATGACAAATGTAACCAATAAGCAAGATTAAGCAACGTGCTGGAGCAGCCTAACAGTCATTGTTGTCTACATCAAGGCTAGAATACACTTGGAAATTTAGAAGAAAATCAAGGCGTTTTAATGAAACCTGCATGTGATCAACAGTCAACACGTATAACAATATAACATCAGAATTTTGATCCACTCAGATTGTATTTTAAATTTTAAAGAGCCAAGGGCGGTTCATAGCATCCTATATAGTGTGGTTGTTCGGTTGATGGGCTTTTCATGAGTTTCTTTGGAACAAATAAACCAACTCTGGTTGAGTTCATTTGACACGTTCAACCTCCTTTTTTACATATTTGGTAAATTCTCTGGTTTAGAGTGTTGTTTATCCCAAAAAGCTAATTTAGAAAAGCTTCAAAAGATGCATTTTTCAGGAGAGGACTTTGGAAATTTTAAACAAAAAGAAAGGCATATCAAGGACTTCTAAGAAATTACATTATTATAAATCAATGATTAAAGAAAAGGAATTATATGAATAAATGCACTTTTCTGTATTAAAGTAGCTAATTTAAGTATCTGACCAAAAAACCTTCTATAAACATAAGAGCATGACTAACTCCATTAGTTTTACAAATCAGGGCATGTTTTTGTTTTTTTGACTTATGAAAAGTACTTATTGATGCTTATTGTCAAAATATGCTAAAACATTTTAAATGATTGAAGAAAATATAACTAAGTATTTTGACTAAATACTTAACAGTCCTGAATTATGCTAAATGATGCTAAATTGTTGAATGAAAAGAACACCATTAACCACTAATGACTAACTGAAGGTTTGTTTTTCTGGACAACGGATAGAGCATCGAGGGGCAACTTGGGCCTGGGGAGTGGTGATATGCTAAGGGAAAATAGGGGGATTTAATGGAGGCCTTTGCGGAAAACTAGGGAGCTCATAACTTGTTTAGAGCTAGGGTGAGGACTTTGCTGCAAGGACTAGAGATGTCCTAGGAGTCGGCCTAGGAGACGTGGTGCTCAAAATCTGATTGTGAAGTGTCAAGTTGGATTCCACTACGCTAGTATCTGCATTGAAGAAGAAATTTCATTGTTAGCACCTTTACTACAATATCATGGGGTGAAAGGCTGAAAACAAATTCGTATCGTTCTGGATAGCATATCAAGGTTAAGCACTCCTTTAGGGAGGCAAATAAAGCAGAGACTGGTTAGCCAGCAAGTGAGTGGGTCAGAGGCCCAGCTTGCAAGTTTTTGACTTGCCTCCGTATAAGCTAAGCAAGATTCTATTTGAATATTAGAAAGACTACTATGTTGTTAGGTATGTTAATGTTCCTTCCTAAGAGTTATTTTTCCCTTGTAATTTTAGGGAGTCTCTTCTCCTCTTTTACACACACACACACACACACACAAAACTAGCAACTAATTGCCAAAGAGCTAATATCTATAATCCATTAGATGTATTTTACCAAACTGAAAAGCATTAAATACAGATGATTAAGAGATAAATAGGGCAATGAAAGAAAATTATGCATATAAAACTTTAGAGGCGGTCACTGGAAGATCCCATAACCAAAAACAATTGTAAGCTTAACTTCTACTTCACACCAAAATAGTTAAGTTGTCAGTATCCATCCATAAGATTTCACAAGGCTCACAATTAGGACAACGTCAACAAACCCCCAAAATAGGACCTTTAATACAGAATGTTTTCATGAGCGGTCTATTAAAAACTACAGTGTGATCAAAAGAGTCATGCAATGAGATCCACGATGCATCAACCAAGAACTAGAAAGAGAGGGAAAGTAGTTTAACCCATTAAACTTAGCCAAACTAGAAAGACAGAATCAGCATTTCAACAACTTGGGATCTTCATTTTAAAATGCAGCTCTATTTAGTTATGGTTCTCTATTTCTCCATAGTTATAGCTTATATAGCTCTATAAATGACAACAGTAACTGTAAGAAATGACTGCAAAACTTCAATTTCGTACCCATAGATGTTATCTCTGCCTATGCTTCGCAGGAAAGTTCAACAACAAAGAAAATGCTAAGCCATCATGAATAACATGACATATGAGACCAGAGTACACTTTCCTTACCCCAACCAACAAATGTATGCCATAAACAACTAGAGAGTGGAGAAACTCTAAAAGATTCACAAGCACTACGGAGCAAAAGTTATCACTAGCAGTTTGAAAAAAGGATACGATTCATCAATTCCACTCAACTGTCGAACATTGCTGAGGTAATAACCACTGAGGTGAACGCTACGAGCACCAATGACAGAGAAGATTACCTCTTCAGCCTCATCAAATTCCAACTCCAAATGGCACGATTCCAATACACCAGGCAACAAGGAACACAATAGAACAGGACTCTTCTTGCCCACATTGCATTGAACCAAACTCTTATTGTTGGAAGCGCCAATGCCCAATGTTGCCTACAACCCCCCATCAAGAGAACATAGAGCCACAATGTCCTTTTCTTTCAGATACAATAACGCAACAGGATTCATAAAAGACTAATAATTGCAGTTGCAAAATTGTACCTCATACCTGGGAAATCCGGAGCCTACCACCAGCTTGGTCCGGTAAGTGAGCAAAGGGTTTTCCGGGTTTCACTTCAACTCCTACAAAATATCCACCAAGAACGCATTTATCCCGAAAACCCATTAAAAGAAAGAGACCATCTTCCACGTCTTCAAACTAGAAATTCATTATCACTCAATTTTCAGTACCGGCAAAGCTTAAGCTCTTACAAAATAGAAGGAAAAGGCTAACAGGGGAATTCACATAATTAAACTACAGAAACTAAAGCCCAATTTCTTTCGACGAATTTGCAGCTTTGAAGACGAATGATTTTAATGGGGCATACACTTCCCAAGACAAGGAAATGAGAAAAAGAAGAAATAGAGAACTAACCCCAGAAAGCCATATTTCTCTTGGGTGAGAACACTTTTTCCTTCTCTGTCTCTTCCCCACTATCTATAAAAGAGGATGTTGATTACTTTGAATTTGAACTATTAGGGTCCGAGCACGACCTTCGGTCTCCCCCAGATGATTATTGCTGCTTAGCACTGCGAGAAACAAAGAGAGACGGGGAGAGGGAAAGGGGTTTTGGGTTCTGTGTAAATAGAAGTTTGGCCGCCAGTTTAAAGCCGGGCCCCCGGGGGGGGGGGTTGTTATAGGGTTATTGTTTATGGAGATGGTAGAAACATCAAGCGGGCCGGGCTGCATGATTGCTTGGATCACAGTCCAGGATCGTCACATCCAAGTATTGGCCCCTACATGTCCTGATCAACCCTTCCTCCTCTTTTCTTTCTTTTTGGACAATCTAAATCTCGCACATGCATAGAGAAGCAAAACCCCAATCTTTCATTCGAGTCGCGCGTCATTCCCAACGGATCTTCCTTTTCTTTTTTTGGCAGGAATATTTCTTACCTGTTCTATTTTCTTACTAGTGTGGTCCCACATTCTTTAAATGAACTTGTAAATATAGTACGTTAGAGGTTTTATAGCACGTCATGATCTGAATTTTGTTTAAAGTAGGAAATCGCTTGCTTTAACTTTTTTCCCTTTGATCTTTTGTCCTATGTTTTATTATAAGAATTATAGAACTATTGAGTTTTAGATACCCAAATATTTGATGTATTAATTTTTATAACCTTTGACTTTTTCGAGTTTATATTTAACTAACATCACATATGACAATTTCGTAGCATAGTGACAATTCCGGTGAGAGTCTTCATTGGAGCTGAAAAATTACATGTTTGTCCTTCTAAGAAGGCGGGGAAGTGCAGTAAAATGTGGAAATAATTTCGACAACTAACAAAAGCATTTGAATAGCCCCACTAGTTTTAATATTTCATTTCAAACGTTTTGTGGGGAGAGAAATGACCAAAGAAAATCCTTCGCCTGGTTCTCTGTGATCGCCACAGCCGAATGTTCAAGACCCAAACCAAAAACCACAAGAAACATGACAATCAAAGGCAGATTTCTTTGAAATAGCAACATCTGATGGCATTGTTCCAGTTGCATGCTCAATAGCACAGGAATCGATTGTCAGAGTAGATAAAGGTATGTAATATATGAATGGTTTCTTGCTTGCTAAATTTGTGGCCAATTGTAGTTATAAATTTTATAAAAAAAAAAAAGTGCCTACATTTGTTTCATTTCTACTTAGATGATGATAGTTAGGGTTTGCAGTTTAGAATCTTCAATGTCATGGTACATGCAGATAAATAGAAAACAGAGGATGAACAAAAACTAAGAACTGTTATAGAAAATTTGATAGAAATGCACCTATCAACATTTGTTGTGGAGACAATGTGTGAATTAGCATAAATTTGTAAAGAATACTTGTTCTGGTAGAAGATTAGTTTAATAAATTTGAATGATATTGAGGTGATTAATGTTTATAATTTCAATATGTTGACAAAAAAATTCATTTGCAATGTAGAATTTTAGAAATGGTGCTAAAGGAGGTCGTAGTTGTCTACAAAGGATAGAAATTGAAGATTGAAAAGTTCAACCCAGATGAGATATTGGCCCTAAATTAGGTGACGAGGACTATATAAGGGAAAAGGGTTTAGAGCCTACAAAATTCCCATGTGTTTAATATCAGAAACCTAGTGGGGGGAAGAAAAAAATATGAAATCAAAAGTGGTGAAGACATGATTAGATGGTTGGACCTGTGAAAGGATGAGAATATTGTTTTTGTAGTCATGGTTGATAAACATACACCAAATAAGCTCTGCAGTTTAGCTTTGGGGTTAGAGGAGCAACAAAGGACATTAGAAGCTGACGAAATTGATGTCACTGAGGAGAATATTCATGTAAATAGTTCAGATTTTGCTGGGAGTGATGATGATGTGATGGTAGAGGTGAGTCCTATTAGCGTTTCAGAGCTGATGTGGATGTTGAGGGAGATGAGGAGGCTGTTGTCACACTAGAGAAAATTGATAGCTTTATTCCGAGTCAACCTATTGTTGATGTAAATGAGCAAAGTCAACCTGAAGTGAGGAAGAAATTAACACCGAGAAGAAGTAGGTCAGCAAAGCCAACTTCCAGTATTGTCATCATATCATAAGAAGTGTTTCCCAAAAATTAGGCATATGCACATCAAAGAATGGAGAAACAGAGCCTAAAAAGAATAATATGCCCTAATCTCAGCCTACTCCAGAAGGCAAGGCCCATTCCTATGAGCCAGAAATATTCATTTTCCTCGTAGACTGCCATAAATCAATACCAATTAGGCCAGTCACATAGGTGGGGATTTAAATAGGCCACCCTTAAATGAGAATGTTGACAACAGTGAGCCTCCCTTGAATTTGGACTTGAATTTGGCATTTCCAGAGTCTCGGCTTAGTCCTACACAACCTCTGTTTCTCAGCCTAGTTCCACACCACCACCCTCTGTCTCTTAGCCTAATCCCACATAATCACCTTATGTTTCTCTCCCTAGTCCTACACCACCGCCCTCTGAGCCCAGTCCCACACAACCACCCTGTGTTTCTCAGCCTAGTCCCACACCACCACCCTCTTTCTCTCAACCCTGTCACACCTCAGTTTCTTTGGAAGTTCCTATTGTGCATGATTTGAGGGGAAAATCAGTTGTAATTGCTGAACAAGAGTCTCAAGGGTTTGAGTAGTGATTGGAGTAATGATGATTCTGAAGATGAAGACTACAACATTGAGGATGAGAGTGAGAATAATGTAGAGTCTGATTATCATTAGAGGAGGAGAACATTAGATATAATATGGATGACTACTCTGTGACAGATAATGAACATGATCATGGGACTGTTGACCCAAATGATAAAACGTATCAAGGGCAAATGTGGGAAAAGGAGCCTGATGGGATAGCGAAAATACAAAGATGGGACATGTTTGTGAATACAAATAGGTAGCTGAAGGTTATAAGGGAATTCTGTGTGCAAGAAGGATTGAATTCGGGGAGGATAAAGAATGCTAGATATAGATACACTGCTAAATGTGCTCATCCTAGTTGCATTTGGAGGGTTCACAGCTGAATGCTGCCTGATTATGGAACCGTCTAAATCAATACCCTTCAGTCATAACACATTGAAACATGTGCAAGATTATAAGAGAACCCTACCACCAGCTCCAACTGGATAGCTGAGACTTTAGGGGCTGACATGAGAGCTGGTCTAAAGAAAAGAGTTAGAGACATGCAAAAACAATTGATGGAGAGGTTTGGCTTAATTAGCAAATACCATATTGTAAGAATGGCCAGGGAACTGATTATGTAGAAAATTGAGGGCAGGCATGATGTATCCTATGAGAAGCTGGCACACTACATTGAGATGATTAAGTTAACTAATCTTGGTAGCCGTGCATATATTAACTGGGACAGCACACCCCTTCAGGATGCTGCAGGCTCCTATGATGTTGCAATCAGTAAGCTATGGCTCAAAAAGTTACTCATTAGTTATAAAGGGTGTATTGATGGCTTTCTCAAGGGTTATAGGCCTATGATTAGGGTAGATGGATGCCACCTGAAAGGACCATTTGGAGGTGTTTTACTTATAGCTACGAGCTTAGATGCTAAAAATCATTGCTTTCCTCTAGCATTTGGAGTTGTGGAGTCAAAAAATATTGAAAGCTGGAAGCATTTCTTCTCTACATTAGTACATGTTGTTGGGGCTAAAGATCATGTAAGGTTGACCATATTGTTTGACAGATGCAAGGTAAATCTCCATCAACTTTCTAAAACTTTTAACTTTTAGCTGTTTCAATATTCCTCCTAACTTGACATTGTTCCTTCATAGGGAGTTGTTCATGCTCTAAAGGAGTGCTTACTTGATGCTTCAAGAAGAGTGTGCATAGTCCACTTAGAGAGGAATATGAAGAGAAATTTTCTAGGATCTGATATGAAGGAATTGTTATGGAAAGCAGCAAATGCTTGCACCAGTTGGGAGCATGAGGCAGCCTTGGATGAATTCGTATAGGCAAGCCTTGTTGCATATCATTGGTTAATGAAAGAGCCAAAGTATCACTGGGCAAGACACCTCTTCCAACATTCCACATGCTCACCAGACAACACCTCCAACTTTGTGGAGACATTCAACAATGTGGCTAAGGAGTTGAGGGACAAACCAATCGTAACCTTACTTGAAGGGATTAGGAAACACATATAATTATGGCTTGGACAAAAGAAGACTGAGCCAGAGACTTTTGAAGGCCCAATTGTACCATCTGTTAAGGAAAAGTCGAAGGAAATAGCAAGAAAAGGACGACATTGTCACTAGTACCTAACGGTCAGATGACCTTTGATTGCATGGATTACAATGTCAACTACACTATCAATGTACAACAAACGTTCTGTGACTGAGGGTTTTGGAAAATTATTAGTATACCAGGCAAGCATGTAGCTAGAAGTATATTGTGGCTTTGGTTGAAGCTTGAGGATTTCGCTAACCCCTACCACTCTATGCAGAAGTTTAAGGATACTTATAGTGGAGCCATTCAGCTAATCAAAGATGAGAGAATATAGCCAAAGTTCTATTGGCCATTGTTAGACCCTCCTTTGGCTATTAAAAAAGGGGTCCAGTGGCAAAGGAAAGGAAAAGAAGGCATGAAGAGGGAAGGAAGAAGCTAAAAAGGAGTAGGACTATTAGATGTAGCACCTGCAGAGGTCCTCACCATAATAGTGCCACTTGCAAGGGGTTGGGGAACAAGCCATCTGTCATCACAAAGGCCAAAAGGAAGGCAACATCTGATAAGTAGGAGCATAGAGCACTTGGGAGGCCTAGAAGGCATCAAACTACCCAAGCTGCATCATCTTCTCAGCCTTCAAGCTGTCAACTCTCTGCTCAGCCTATAAGCTCTCAATCATCTTCTTAGCCTAATGAAACAACTTAGCGATGATGTATATTAGAATTGTTGACTTAGTTTCTATTCTGTTAAGATCCATTAGTGCCTATGTGTATTGCTTTTATTTGTGTATTATTTTTGGAACAATCAACTCTAGGGTGTTCAATGTCTGAACTTACACTGTAAGCTCTGAACATGAACTTTCATCTGAGTTGAAACAAGCTATTAGGTTCAGTGAAGGGAACTCATTTTGATGTATGTTTTGGGGTTTCCACAAACATTGTACTCACTTGCTTTTAATTAATGCTAATATTACTTTGCTACAAAAAAGATTTATCATTCATTATGCAAAATCACCCTCAAACTAACATTACATCCACCACAAGTTACTTTTAATTCAAACAAATTCAGTTATACAAGGCAAATTATTCCATGCTAAGGTCAATGATACATTACTGCCAATATATTGCCCACCATATTCACCCTTTGCTTCCATGCTAAGGAAAAAGATACAAGGTAAATTAGTAAATTCAGCACAGTAAGCACCTTTAAAATATCATTATTTCTTGCTTGCGTTAGCTCGGTAGCCATCTTTATCTCTTTTAATTCATTCCAAACCTGCATCTGAATGATTCTATTTTCCTCAACTGTCTTTGAATTTCCTTGACTCACTATAGTTGGTCTTTGGCTTCAAGCAAATGTCTCACTAATCTTGCATCTTGGCTTTATCTACCTCACAATTTCTCTACAATTTGAACATAAATAATATGGGCGCCCTAGATTCTTGGATGATTTTGATATCTGATGTACCATAGCTACACTACACTTATACCGTGGATATTTCTTCTTAAGCCATGAACTTCCACAGCCTTCAATTTCACCTACTATTTCGTAGGACTATTAATACCTGTAACAATGGAGATTTAACTCAACTCAACAATGGTCTTCACTGACTTTGGAACGAAGGAAAGAAGAGCGGGAACAGAAGAGGAAATTTGCATGGGTTGTAACAACACTTCTTCCTTACTTTTAAACCACATAGGAACGGTATTTCTGGCATTAAACTAACATTTCAGTCATAAAAGTTAACAACTACTCGGAATTTCATCAACAAGGACCTTAAACCTCACCGTTGTCAACGGTGAGGCTAGCTAAATATAAACTCGAAAAAGTCAGGGTTATGAAAATTAATACATCAAATGTCGAGGTACCTAAAACTCAATAGTTCAAGAATTATAACATGGCTGATATGTTAAAGACTATATATGGTAACTCTCTAGCTTTACGTGACATCTTTAACTCTTGTTTTCGTCTTTTTGTGTGTGGGGGGTATTTTTCATCAAAAACGGTGCCTATTAGTTCATTTTGTTGTGATGTTAGATTTTTACTGTTAACTTGTTCTTTTCAACTTATTATATGTACTTATCATCAGCACTCAACACTTATCAGCACTTATCATCACTTACTCATATTTTCTAGTTAAATACTTGTCAGCACCGATTAGTTTTAATTAGCACTTATTAGCACTGATCAACATTAATTAGCAATAAGTTATTTATAGTAAGTGGAAATGAACATGCCCTATGCAGTGTGTGCTTAGTTAGGGTGAAAACATTTAATCCGGAAAAGTATCTCATGGTAATCAAAAATATTTTTAATTTTGAAATAGTGTAAGTTAATCTTCTAGTTTTCATACTCACGCTCTTATGTAGCATGCTTAATGCATTCTTGATCTCTCTCTCTCTCTATTTTTGGCCATTGTTGGATAAGGAGATCTGCACCCTCCTAAATTGTTGAAGAAGAATATTTGCTTTTTTCTGAATGATATTCAATTTTATTGCTTGAAACAAATACATAATTTCTAGGGTTTTAATCTCTCACACATTCCATTGGTCGCTCTCTGATTTTGATTCTACTTGTTGAACTCTTGATCAATTTATTTGAGTTTTTCATTAAACACTTTGATTTGTTTGTTTATTTATTTATTTTTTAAAGATTTCTCCATTTTCATCTTTCATTTCTGGTTTGCATTGCATATATGAATCTTAGGGTTTCTAAAATATGTAGAGTGTTAAACTTGAAGAAGCAATTTACTAGATGGATTTCTTCATTTTTCGTCTTCTTTTTCTTCCCTCTACTTGTAGCTGCTTTGATAACTCTATCTCCCCGCCTCTCTAGCTTCTCAAATTCTACTCATTGATTTTGCTTTGACTACGCTTTTCTTTCTTTATTTGTTGGAAAGATTTGTCAAGTAATTTTTTTTCACCGTCTTTGCTTCAAATATGAGCAAAAACTTCTATAGGTTAATATGCTAGTGTTGTTTTTATATCATATTTGGTTCTGTTCGATAATTAAGGTTGTATATTATAGTTTAACCTGTTGGAGTTGCTCGATTATTTACTAGGGTTTTTAATTCGATGCTATAGATTATACTCAAAACTTTAGGGAAACCTCTCTCAATTTTTGAATTTAAGCAGTCCCGTACTACTTTATTATAAGAGAATGGAGTAAAGGAGATGGGTTATGATTCACATCCATAAGAGGATTTGTGACTAACTTGATGGGATTGATTTGTTCTTTGGGATTGCTTTTGTTAGTTGATAAGCCTCAATTTTAGTTAAGTTTTCCACTCCCCTTTTTATTCATTTCCCCTATTATTCCTTTGATATAGTGGAATTTGGCCAAGTTTGACCTCCTCTAGAGTCATTGCCTTATTTTAACCCTTTTTTTTTCTTATTTGCATGTGTTTCCCAAAGATATCCAAGGAAAAAGGCAGCTAATATCGAAGAAGAGACAACTTAGGAATGAAGTTGGTCACATCAAAACCTAAGAGGAGCAAAAAAACAAGGGAATGTAGTGAAGAACCAAGGCAAAAAGGGGGGCAACCAGTGGCCATCATCCCCACGATAGGCCGTCACCAGGCCTACAGTCGTCCACCCTAATTCCAGAAGGTGACGATGACTGGCTATCATGGAGGCGACAAGCTATCACCAGCCTAAAAGTTTCCTGTGCGGGCAACAGGCAAGCCATTATAAGGCTGACCCCCTACATAGTTCCCAGTTTTTCTTTCCTATGAATACTAGTCAGTCTAATTTTGGGATTATGCCTAATTTCCCTTGTAAAAAGCACTTTTAAAACATTCTAGGGTTAGTTTTGGGTTAATAAAGGATTTGGGTTCTTGGTTTGATTTTGATTGAAGATTGTGAAGATTTACATTCATCAATACCTTAATATAAGTTTGTTTCTCTCTATCCCCCTTGTCCTCTTTGTTTGGTTATTATCTTAGCTTCTTTGATTAAGCTTGTATGTGATTTGTTTGATTGGAAAAATGATGATTTTTGAGTAATCTCCTAAACTTGAGATGGGGATAAGGAGCTAGTTTGGCTTGATAAGCTAGGTGTGGTTTTGTCTTGATTTAATTCCCAGTTTCTTATGGGTCTCTCCCTTTGACCACCAAGTGTTCGATGAAACACCCCAAAGGACATTCCATCCAATACTTGGGGTGAATAACTACACTAAAAGGTGAGTTATCGCCTTATGTAGATATAAGGAAGGAGAACGATGCTTGGGTATGAAAATAACTCAAGGGCTTGTTAGGTGCAAGTTGGCCATCCTAAACCTTAATCTTTCGAGCCTCCATGAAAATAGGTGGGCTTATAGATTAGGTTGCTCTTGCTTTCTAAAAAGAGGCCCAGGCGTTTCTAATTAAGCCAATCACCCCCTTTAAGCCACTTTGTAAGCTACGCCAAGTATGAAATCCACACCTAGCAGAAATAAAGAGGCCAGGTAGTAACTAATTGCTCGAGTCAAGTCCTTTCTCCCATTGGATTTAAAACCACTAACTTTGATCGCATATTCTATTTACTTGCTCAATCATAACTCACATCCCTCTAGATTCAACCCACTTAATTAGTTAGGTAGTCTAAGATCTTGTTCTCTGTGGATGATACACGAAGGATTTGGTGATAAACCATACACTTGTAGTTATAAATTTCCTATCAAGCTTGGCGATGTTGCCGGGGAAAAATTTTCTCTTAGATATCATAACTAGACATGCGGTTGGAGGCTACATCTTTGTTTTCACCTTGTTCATTGTTTGCTAGAATTTTTTGAGTTGGCTTACGTCCTTGGTTAGGGCTTTGTGTTGAATGCTCAGGAGAAGCCAAGGTTCAGGCAATTTGATTCCCTTTGATCCCAAGATTGCGGCGACTTTCTGAGCACGCCAAAGAAGTGTAAGAAACCGAAGTAGGGAAAGTAGGTAAACCCAAGAGGCAAACGTTGACCCCATCACAACCCCATTGAGGGACTTTGCCATGCCGGATCCAAGCGCCATTCCATCAAGCATAGTGAGACCTTATGTGGAAGCCAACAACTAGCTATTCAACCCGACGTTCATCATATTTCCAACAAGATCAATTTGGAGGCTATCCTATGGAGAACCCTAACAACCATATTGCCTCCTTGGAGAAATGTGATACACTCAAGATGAATGGGGTTCTAATGATGCTATCTGCTTGAGGCTATTCCCCTTCTCCTTGAAGAATAAAGCCAAGTCTTGGCTCTTGAACTTAAATGCCAATTCATTCACCACATGGGATGGTCTCTCCAAGTCATTTTTGTGCAAATATTTCTCACTTGGGAAAACCACCAAGGTTTGGAATGACATCACCTCCTTCTCTCAAATGGAGGGTGAATCCTTGTATAAGGCTTCAGAGCGGTTTAAAGAGCTCTAATGAGAATTCCCTCACCATGGCATCCCGAATTAGCTATTGGTACAAATATTTTACAATGGTCTTCAATAACCAATGAAGATATCTATCGATGCAGCTGCCAGGGGCGCCCTCATGGCCAAACCAATCAATGAAGCCAAGCAATTACTTAAAGAGATGGCGTCAAACAATTATTATTGGGCTAGTGAAAGGTTGTCCCAAGAAAGGAGGAAGACATGAGATCGATATTTTCACCATGCTAGTAAGTAAAGTTGATGCAGTTTTCCAAAAGGTAGATCAAATCTAAAACCCTCTTTCCCATGGCAGTACCCCTAGTGGGTTATTTTGCGAAGCAAATATGTAAGACCCACCTTCTTTGTTTAAGTTAACCTAACTGTCTTACTTTTTACACTATAAAATCGTATTTTTAGTAACTATATGAGTTAAAAATATTATCGGTGTACTTATGTGAACGATAATTTTATTAAAAAGAATGTTTTCGTCGCTATTAATATTATTATCATTATTAGTTTTGAAAATCTTTCGATGATTTTAGTATGCGTTAGTAAGGTTATTAACGGGTACTAAATCGAGTAGGAACCCGAGTATGATTAACTTGTTAACCTTCGAATTAATTTTGAGGTTTAACAAATCAACCCTTGACGTATTTGGGATAGAATAATCGATGAAGGTCATATCATTGATTCGAGTTAGGATATGAGGTTCGAGATTAGAAATTAGACTAGCGATGTCAGTTGAATGGGCAAGCGACCAATATATATATATATATATAATATATATATATATATATATATATATATATATATATATATATATATATATATAATATATATATATATATATATATATATATATCAAAAATGGGCCGAAGCCCCTCATTTCTCTGCAAAACCACGGCAGGGGGGGTTTCCTGTAACCCAACCTGCAAACCCCGACCTCCCACACCAGAGAGAGGAGGGGGGTGACGGTGCACTGCCCCGCCGGGGAGTGGCCGGCCATCACCAGCTTGCACGGAGTTGCATGACCGAGGCTAGAAACAGAGAAATCGGGCAAGGGAGAGAGGGATCGTGAGTCAGGGAGAGAGATTGACGCCACACCATCGATGCCAAGGGCCGCGACGACCAGGCACCACCGGCGAGGTGTTCCCGGTGAGGGTCGACTCCGGCGACCACTGTAGCAGTGACAGAGGCGCAATCGAGTGGGTCAGCAACTGGGTTCGGGCAAGGCCGATTTGCATTGGTGGTTAAGCGTAAAAAATGGGACAAATTTCTGGGTTTCCAAGCATCCTAATCAGCCCCAAAAGCCCTTAGAAAGGATCCGTAGCTTGGGATCGAGGTGTGTGTTTCTCGCCTCCTAAGTATTAGTAGTTTCAGATCGATCGGGTTATGCATGTTTGATTTCAACTTAATTTAGTTTAAATTGATGTATGTTAAGTTTAGTTAATTCATGGCTGAAAGTAGCTTCGAAATGAATTATGCATGTTTAGAATCCATTTAAGTATATTTAGTTAATACACACCTGAAAAGTAGCTTCGCAATGAATTATGCATGTTTAGAATCGATTCAAGTATATTTAGTTAATACATACCTGAAAAGTAGCTTCGAAATGAGTTATGTATGTTTAGAATTGATTCAAGTATATTTAGTTACTACATGCCTGAAAGGTAGCTTCGAAATGAATTATGCACTTTTAGAATCGATTCAAGTATATTTAGTTAATGCATGTCTGAAAGGTAGCGTCGAAATGAATTATGCATATTTAGAATCGATTCAAGTATATTTAGTTTATACATGCCTGAAAAATAAGTTTGAAATGAAATATACCTATTTAGATTAGATACATGTACACTTAGTTAATTTATGTTCGTTTAATAACTTCGAAGGAAATGTGAACCTTTAGAATCGATACATGTACACTTAGTTAATTCATGTTCGTTTAATAACTTCCAAGAGAAATATGAATGTTTAGAATCGATATATGTATGCTTAGTTAATTCATGTTTGTTTAGTAACTTTGAAGTGAAATATGAATGTTTAGGATCGATACATGCACACTTAGTCAATTCATGCTCGAATAATAGCTTCGAAAAGAAATGAGTTTGCTTAGAATCGATACTTGTGTGATTAGTTAGTTTATACCTGAGCCGTGACTTCGAAATAATAAATGAACACTTCGAATGCGATAAGATTCATGCTTGATTAGTTTAGTTGGTTCGTTAAGTATTATTTCAAGTTAAGGCATTATAGATATATATATAAATGTTGTTATACATATATATATATATATATATATATATATATATATATATATATATATATATATATATATATATATACATATATATATATATATATATATATATATATATATATATATATATATATATATATATATATATATATATATATATATATATATATATATATATATATATATATATATATATAAATATATATATATATATATATATATATACATATATATATATATATATATATATATATATATATATATATATATATATATTAGATATATACTATTTATCAAGAATAATAGAAAAGAAAAATGAGTTTAGGATCGATACATGCACACTTAGTCAATTCATGCTCGAATAATAGCTTCGAAAAGAAATGAGTTTGCTTAGAATCGATACTTGTGTGATTAGTTAGTTTATACCTGAGCTGTGACTTCGAAATAATAAATGAACACTTCGAACGCGATAAGATTCATGCTTGATTAGTTTAGTTGGTTCGTTAAGTATTATTTCAAGTTAAGGCATTATAGATATATATATAAATGTTGTTATACATATATATATATATATATATATATATATATATATATATATATATATATATATATATATATATATATATATATATATATATATATATATATATATATATATATATATATATATATATATATATATATATATATATATATATATATATATATATATATATATATATATATATATATATATATCTATATATCTATATATATATATATATATATATATATATATATATATATATATATATATATATATATGCTTGCGGTAACGCACCGCTGGATGGTGCTGCTTACCCAGGTAAGTGCATAAACTCTATTGCACATCTCTTTATGAGTTTTCATGATAATATGTTATGATTATCGGATTGAAAACCGAGATGGTAGTCGGATGGCTTGAGGTGGAACTAATAAGAGTTTGAGGTTCTTTGTGGTCGGTTGCTATGTGAGGTGGGAACCTGGCTTGTGAATTAACCCCATTCGTATGGATTGCGAGGCCATGTGTGGCTTATGTTGAGATTGATTGATTATGAAGTGTTTGAATGTGTTACGTGTAAACCCCCTCCCTTTATATCATCAAGTTTCTTGTTGTGAGTGAGGGTGAGTTTGAAAAAGAAAGTTTTTCATGTTTACAACTAATAGTAGCCATAACTATTAGCAATTGATGGTCTATTTTAATTATGCAAATACAGTTTTAGGAATTAGCTCGCTTGAACAGGGGAATCCCTAAAGAATTTAAATAAAAAGAGACTGCGTTGTATGAAAAAGGATTTCGCTGTGAGAGGCAGCAAACTTATTAGTTGTTGTGACCAGATGCTTTAAATGGCTAAGATAAGTGCTTAGGGACAATAGATGGGAGTGAACCTGCTTGAACGGGGGAATCCTTAGCAGGGAGTAATCCCTAGAGACCCTGGCGAGGGTTAAGGTCTAAAAGTTAGTTGCCATCCCAGGAGTAAGAGCATAGTGTGAGTTAATCTCACTGGGATTGATTGTAGATCTCTCCCAATCAGCACTTTATGATGATCTTATTCCCAGGGTAATTTCCTAATAAGTAAGAAAAGCAGTCGGCGTTTCGCCTTTTTAAGTATTTCAGAAAAAAAAGTTTTTAAGGGTTATTATGTGACCAATATGAAAGAGATTCTTTTAAGAATATGAGCCCAAAGAAGCTAAGAAAAGAGTTCTTATGAGCCTAAAGAGGCCAAGTAAAGTGTTTTCAAAAAAAGAAAAGAAAAATTTTCATGCACATCATGTGAATAAGAATCTAAGTGCAGTATAAATGAAATTTCAAGTACAGCTTGGCCATACCCTTGCAATGCATCGAGCATATGAGTTTGAATGTGCATGTTTAGCTAATGAAAGTTCGTGGAACAATCTCTGCTTCACATGTTTAGCATCTCATAAGTGAATTAGATAGATAAAGCACAAATCACAAATTATATCACACAATCTATGAAAGAAAGTTCTGTGCTTAATCTCGTTGCTGGCTTAAGTGTTTGACTGCCTGTTAGTAAAGGAATTTAGTCATTCAGGGGCCTAAAAATGAGTTTGAACGGCTAAAATAAAATTATGGGTAGTGATCTTTTCTTAAGAATTTATGAAAGCCTAATATGATAGTAAAGTATGAGTGCATGGTATATGACTATTATGAGTATTATTGCCTGCAACAGTTTGGTGTTAAGGGGGTCGGGGAACACTTACTGTGCGTGTGGTTGCTCATCCCATTACTGTTTCTCATTTTTCCCCATGTTGGCATTGTGACAAGTAGAAGCCCAGTCACTTATGTCAAGATGGAATCTATTCTTACTTGCAAGGTGTCATGTCTGCCTAATGAAGAGGGCTTTATGTATTTAATGAAGTCATGTGATGTATTCCTAGAATCGTAAACGTTTGTAAACAAGTATTCTAGTTCATGTAGTGTATTCAGTTTAGGAGTCGCTCTGTACGACCATGTGTGCCAACCATCCTAGTAGTCAGTTGTCTTCTTAGTCGAAATCAGTTGTGGTTTGGGATGTAAACTCCAGTACTCCGATTGTGTGAATCGTCGAGTTATATATTTCATTTCTTCTTCATTAATGAACTATTTTATTTGATGTACTCCGAGCGAGTTGCTCGTTGAGTTATGAACTCCGGCGCGTAGCCATTGGGCTTCTTTTAAAACGTTTTACGCTTCTATTAATGTGCATGGGTTTATTGTAAGACTTTTAGCCTAGAAACGGTTAGTTTTTAGGGAAAACTCTGTCCGCTTCGCCCTGGAATTTAATAGAAAGTTAAGAAAACGTAACACTTCTGGCTCTAGGGGCTAGGGGTGTTACATTGATGGTATCAGAGCATGGTCCTGCGACCATAGGCTGCGAGCTGAGTGTTGCATCTCATGTAGTTGCCTAGGAATGCGTTCACGATGACGTGATACATGCCTGCCTCGTGTGCAAATGTGAGTTTTATATGATTGCTGGCGCGTTTACAGAGTTAGGTGCAACTTGAGTGGGCTGAATGGTTAGATGAAAGAACCATTTGCAAAGATGTACATCGAGTGGCTCGTGTTTTTGTTGATAAGTTAAGCGTCAGCTCTATCAAAAGTTGTTTCGCTTATATGCTGTAAGACCTATGTTTTATGTTTTACATTAAGTTGACAGTCCTACCTTCTACGTTATAAAATTCGTATTTTTAGCAGCTATATGAATTAAATTATTATCGATGTGCTTATGGGAGCTATAATTTTATTAAAAGCGGATTATTATTGCTATTATTGATTTTAAAGTTAATTCATGCTATTTGTGCCTTTAAATTATATCGATAGTTTAATTTAGTCGTTATTCTATTTGTTTAGTCGTTTCCCGAATGCGAGTAGGTTGTTAACCTTAGAATTAGTTTCGAGGTTTATTAAACTTGAACCTTGATGTATTTGGGAACGAATGATTGATGAGCGATTGTATTAACAATTGGGTTTAGAATAAGATGTTCGATATTAGAAATTAGACTAGTGATGTTAGTTGATCAGGCAAGCAATACACAAAAAAAAATATATAAAATATATCAAAAGGGGGGGCAAAGCCCCCTTCTTCTTCTCCGCGGACACGAGTAGGGAGGGTTTCCTCAAACCCTAACCCCCATGAACCTACCACCACCAAAGAGAGAGGGGTGGACCGAGAGAGAGTGGAGGGTCGAGGAACGCCGGCGGCTGGCGGCCGGCTACCGTCGCGCCTGGTGCGACCCTCGGGACAGCACAACAGAGAAAGAGAGAGAGTTTGAGCGAAAGAGTGAAGGAGTGAAAGGGGTTTAACGAACCGTGGCCTGCCGCCGGCGAACGTCGCGACCGAGGATGACGACCAGGCGGCAGTTGAACCCGACTCCGGCGACCACCAGTAGTAGCGATGAGGGAGGGCAGAAACCAAATCGGGCTAGGCTGCTCGATCTGGGCTGCAAAAATGGGTCAAATTGGGTCTGTTTTTGCATGGGTTAAGCGTGGATTGGGTTGGTTCGTGCGTCGGTGAGCAACGGTCAGGGAATCGGGTCTTTCCAGCACTCAAAGCCAAGCCTAAAGCCCTTCGAACAACTCCCTAGCTTGGAGTCCATGTGGGTGTTTCTCGCCTCTTAAATTCGTATTAATTTTGAAATCGTTTTAAGCTTTAAGTTGCGATGCATGTTAAGTTTAGTTGGTTTATGCCTGAAAATAACTTCCAATCGTTACGTGTTAGGTTAGTTGATTAATACTTGAAAGTGGCATTGAATCGATGTATGTTAGTTTAGGTAATACATGCTTAGAAGTAGCTTCGAAACAATATACGAATACTTAGGATCGATTTTAGTATATTCGATTTATACATGCCTAAAAGTTTAGTTCGAAACGAGTTATACATGTTTAGGATCGATTTTAGTATATTCGATATATACGTGCCTGAACGTTTAGTTCAAAATGAGTTATGCATGTTTAGGATAGATTTTAGTATGCTCAGTTAATACATGCCTGAAAGTTTAGTTTGAAATGAGTTATATAGGTTTAGAATCGATTTTGGTATATTCAGTTCATACATGCTTGAAAATTTACCTTCAATAGTAACTTCAACGTAGTAAACGAATGCCTTGAATTGCAACATGGTTAAATGACTTAATTAGGTTCAAATGCTACCTTCAACGTAGTGAACGAATGCCTAGGAACGTATTATGTCTAAATGACTTAAATGGTTTCGAATAGGAACTTCGATATGATAAATGAATGCCTAGAAATGTATTACGTCTAAATGACTTATTTAGATTCAAATAATGACTTCAATGTAATAAATGAACGTCTAGAATCGTATTATGCTTAAATAGCTTAATTAGGCTTAAAATGTAACTTCAAAACAATGAATGAACGCTTTGAATCGATACTTGCCTATTTAGTTGAATTATGCTTATGAAACAGCTTTGGAAATAACATTTGAATGATGAAGTGAGCATGTTTACCCCTTAACTGCAATGTATGAATGTTTGAAACGAACTAAGATCACCTAAGATCGAAGTAGGCTAATTTGATTAGTTCATGCTTATAAGTAACCCTTGAATGACAAGCATTCTTTAAATCGACGCATATTGAGCTAGCTAATTCATGCTTAAGAGTACCCTTTGAAATGACCTGAGAACATTTTAAGCCAATGCATGACTAGTTGGATGGTTATGCTTTAAAAATGGTATGTTAGCTGGTTAGCTATTCGTTGAAATGACATGAACTTGGTATGCTTACCTTCTATTTGCAAGTTATGAATGTAGGCTAAGTTTCATGCGTTGTGAGTTTATTTTGGTTAGTTAAGTTCTTATTTCAAGTTAATGCAATATATACATATACATTTATGCTTATGTATGTGGTAACGAGCTGTTGGACGGTTGCTGCTCGCTCGGTAAGTTATACGTAGATATTTCATAAGACCTTTATGATAACATGTTATGATTATCAAATTGAAAACCGCGATGGTAGTTGGATTGTTTGAGATAGAACTATGAGTGGTTCGAGGTTCTTTGTGGTACGGTGCTTATGAGGAGGGAGTCTGGGTTGTGAATTAACCACAATCGTGTGGATTGCGAGGTCATGTGTGGCTCATTGTGCTGAATTGATTATAAAGTGCTTGAATGTGATACATGTGGATACCCTTCCCTTCCATGTCCTCGAGTTACATTATGTGCATAAGGGTGAGTTTTTCAAAGAAAGATTTCACGTTTTGAAATGATAGTGCCATAAATATTAGTGCATGATGGCATATTTTAACTAAATGAATACAGTTTTGGGAGTGAACCTGCTTGAACGGGGGAATCCCTAAAGAGTTTTACAAAGACGTGAGTTACATGATAAAGGATTTCACTGTGAGAAGTAGCAAACTTATTAGTCATTATGACCAATTTAAATGGCTAAGATAAGTACTTAGGGACAATAGATGGTAGTGAACCTGCTTGAACGGGGGAATCCCTAACCTAAGGAGTAATCCCTAGAGACCCTGACGAGAGTTAAGGTCCAAAGTTAGTTGCCGTCCCGGGAATAAGAGCTTAGTGTGAGTTAATCTCACTGGGATTGAGTGTAGATCTCTCCCAACCACAGCACTTTATGATCATCTTATGCCCAAAGTAGTTTCTTATTAAATAAGAAAAGCAGTCGGCGTTTCGCCTTTTTAAGTATTTCAGAAAGAAATTTTTGAGGGTTATTATGAGACCAAGATAAAAGAGATTCTTTTAAAGAAAATGAGCCTTATGAGGCTAAGAGAAGAGTTTTTATGAGCCTTAAGAGGCTAAATGAAGTGTTTTCAGTAAAAAGAAAGAAAGCTTCCTGTGTATGACATGTGCATGTTCTAAGTTTAACTTATGAATGAGATGCTAAGTAAGATATGAATATGAAAAGAAAGTCTTATGAGCATATTTCATGCATACCCTATGAACAAGATTCGATAGGGACTTGAAATGTGTGTGTCTTATGCATATCATATGAATGAAATGCCAAGAAGAGTATGATTATGGAAAGAGATAACCTTATGTGCATGTCATATGAATAGGGTTTCATGCTTAGTTCGAATAGAATGCTAAGAAGTTATATTTATAAAAAAGAAAGTCTCTGTGCTTAGCCTCGTCACTTGTTTAAGTGTTTGACTACCTGTTAGTAAAGAAGTTTGATCATTTAGAGACCTAGAAATGTGTTTGAGTGCTTAAAGGGAAGTTTATGGTTAGTGATAATTCCATAAGAATTTTATGAATGCATAATATGATAGTAAAGTATGGATACATGATATGTGACTAGTAAAGATATTATTACCTACAACAGTTTTGGTTTTAAGGGGAGGTTGGGGGACACTCACTGAGCGTGTGGTTGCTCATCCTACTACTCTTTCCCCTTTTCCCAGGTTTTCTTTATGATAAGTGAAAGTCAAGCCACTTATGAGGAGTGAAGTTTACCCCTGGTTGGAAATGAGTTATGTGTGCCATATAGAAGTAGGTTCACGAGTTTAACGATGTAATATAACGTATTCCTAGTTTGTAATTGTTGTAAACTAAGTTTTCTAGCTCATATAGTGCATATTGTTTATGAGTCGCTCTGTATGGCCGTGTGAGCCAACTATCTGATTGGTTAGATGTCTTTACTCGAGATTAGCTGTGTTTTGGGATATAAACCCCAGTACTCCGATTATGTAGACCGTTGAGTTGTATCTTTTACTTTTCCTGTATTAATGAACTATTCTGTTTGATGTACTCCGAGCGGGTGGCTCGTTGAGTTAAGAGCTCCGGCGTGTGGCCGTTGAGCTTCTTTTAAATGTTTTACGCTTCATTGATTTGCAGGGGTTTAATGTAAGGCATTTAACCTGGAGATGATTAGTTTTTAGGGGAAACTCTGTCTGTTTCGCCCCTGATTTAAATACAAAGTTAAGAAAATGTAACGTTTCCGGGCCTAGGGGCTGGGGATGTTACATATGCCTTAGAGATCTTAATCGAAAGTTTAAAGAACATACGATTTGAAATCGAATGATTGGAAAGCTTTAACTCTAAGTCATCTTTACCCCTAGAGTATGATTTGCTCCTCGGGCCCCCTAATGAAGTGAGTGGACGTACTCCAAGGTTGGTAGAGAGAGAGCTAGAAGTAGTTAAACTATTTCCTTTTGAAAACCTAAGGACCTTGAAAGTTAAAGTCCTCCGATTAGTGAGTTAGGGTCGTGCCTTCGCATTAGAAACCTTTCTAATTTTGGTTGGGTCTGGTTGTTGCAATCAAGGAGTTGCATTTGCTTTAAAATAATGCTTGGGTTAACCCTAAGAGCTTAAACTCGACCATTTACAATAATGTCCTTGAC
This sequence comes from Carnegiea gigantea, assembly GCA_029747015.1. NCBI lineage: Eukaryota > Viridiplantae > Streptophyta > Magnoliopsida > Caryophyllales > Cactaceae > Carnegiea > Carnegiea gigantea. Next base: position 329,782 of record JAKOGI010000913.1, on the reverse strand, counting down.
ACCTCCCTTGATTAGCAAGAATGACCCCATTAGGTCTCACCCTTCTATTGGTTTTAGCTCTAATCAGGTTGTAATGTTCTAGGCTGATGTATTTGGCAAATATACATTGTGCTCTCTTTGATAGCCGTTGTAATTGTAAGAGTGAGAGTCGTATATAAGCTCCTCTCATCGTATTCGTACACACATTATGCCATATTAAATCAGAAATTGAGCTTGCTTCTAGTTGCTCTCCAAACACCTAGTGGCTGTATCTTGAGTTGGCAACCCAAGTGGTGATACACTAGGTCATTTTAGCGTTTCTTGGTAGTGTCCTGGCTATATCAAACCCTAATACACCTAGAAAACGCAAGGGAGAAAGGACCTAGTAGACTTTGGAATTGTTACACCGAATGCATCACCTCGTTACCTCCGGGGATGATAGTCTATGCCTTCCTAACACTTTCTTAAGCACAAGCACCAAGAGTTGAAGTAAGGATGCTCATAGTAAAAAGTAGAACCTTCCCATCTGTACTAGGAGTTCCTCGGACCTCCATAAGTACCTGTGAGAGAAATGCATCACAAAACCTCAATGTAGATCCGTAAGACTAATAACATCGTTGTTCTTACCCTTGCTAGTTGACTGTTGGCCAACTCCAAACAGTTTGGACAAACCTCGAAGCATAACCTCGACCATAGGTTTTAAATGAGAATTGCATTCATGTATACTTACCTAGATGCCTTTTCGTGAGACCATAAGAGTACCTATAGGTAGGATTGTTATATGTGGCCATTAATGTGTTATTGAACAAATGCCAATAAAATGAGTTTCTACAATTGGTTTATTTGAATTTGAGTAAACATAGGACTATATGAGTTGGAGCGATTTCATTTATGTGGTTAGTTTCAAAACATGACTCTCGAAACATTATGTACTACCCGTTAATACTGTTTTCTCATATTGTAATTGGATTAGTTGAATCCGATGCATGTAATGCGTGATTAGATGACAATAGAGCTACATTTACATGAATCACGTCTATAGAAATATGTATCTCATGTATAAGAAAGTGGCATAGTAGAGCACTCAGGGTCATGTCATCATATATATTGACACTCACGTCCACTATGCACAGTTAATGGAGTGTCTTGTGAATGATTCTCTTAGTAAATGCATGTCTTGGTGTTTGCTTGACTTAAGTTGGTTTAGCATATGACTTGGTTGTTTAGATAATACAAGTTTTGTAATTGCTTACTATATGCATATTAGACGTTTTTATGTTGCTTGGGAATCCTAGACTTGAGAATACTAAACTACTGATACTATGCAATGCTATGTGATGCTCTATGACGTTCTTATTGTTGTAATGTGTTATAGAAATCTCTGAGTTAACCATTGTGATCCCAAAGGTGACTTGAATTCATGTTTTAGAATAAGACTACTAGTGTATGAACTTAAGATGTCATTGTCCCAATTATCATACCTTTAGATGCTTACTTATAGACGCATATACATAGAATTATTGCTTGCCATGCGAACTGAGTCTAGACATTCGAAGGTCTATGTTCATTTTTTTATAACAAGCCCAGTATGGTTTTCCATGCCAACTCAGTTACCCCTCTTCAATGTGATTTACCCTCGGCTCCTAAATAGAGTGAGTAGATGTTTGAAGAGGATTGACGAGGAGGAGACTGGATAACATAAGCCTTTTTCTCTCGATTTAAAAGTAGTGATTGCAAAATGAAACCTTTTGGAAACCTACTACGTAGATCATAGTTGTGTGCATACATTCTAGAAAAGACCGAACTTAGATTTAGAATTTCGAGGATGAAATTCTTTTAAGGGGGAAAGAGTGTAAGACCCGCCTTCTTTGTTTAAGTTAACCTGACTGTCTTGCTTTTTATGTTATAAAATCGTATTTTTAATAACTATATGAGTTAAAATTATTATCGATGTGCTTATGTGAACAATAATTTTATAAAAAAGAATGTCTTCGTCGCTATTAATATTATTATCATCATTAGTTTTGAAAATCTTTCGATGATTTTTAGTATGCGTTAATAAGGATTATTAACGGGTACTAAATTGAGTAGGAACCCGAGTACGATTAGTTTGTTAATCTTCGAATTAGTTTCGAGGTTTAATAAATTGACCTTAACGTATTTGGGATCGAAAAATCAACGAAGGGTCATATCATCGACTCGAGTTGGGGTATGAGGTTCGAGATTAGAAATTAGACTAGCAATGTTAGTTGAAAGAGCAAGCGACCAAATATATATATATATATATATATATATATATATATATATATATATATATATATATATATATAAAAGGGGCCGAAGCCCCTCCTTTCTCTGCAAAACTATGGCAAGGGGGGTTTCCTGGAACCCGGCCCGCGAACCCCGACCTCCCACACCAGAGAGAGAGGGGAGGAGAGTGGTCGGCCGTCATCGGCTTGCACGAGAGCCACATGACCGAGGCCGGAAACAGAGAAATTGGGCGAGGGAGAGAGGGATCGTGAGTCAGGGAGAGAGATTGAGGCCGGGGCCGAAGCGACAAGAGCGTGCGATTCCGGTGCAGGGAGTGACGCCACAGGATCGAGGCCAGAAGCAGAGAAATCGGGTGAGGGAGAGAGGGATCGTGAGTCAGGGGGAGAGATTGAGGCCACACCATCAATGCCGGGGGCCGCGATGGCCAGGCACCACCGACGAGGTGTTTCTGATGAGGGTCCACTCCGGTGACCACCGTAGCAGCGACAGAGGTGCAATCGAGTGGGTCAAAAACCGGATGCGGGCAAGGCTGATTTGCATTGGTGGTTAAGCTTCAAAAATGGGACAAATTTCTGGGTTTCCAAGCATCCTAATTAGCCCCAGAATCCCTCAGAACAGGTCCATAGCTTAGGGGTGAGGTGGGTGTTTCTCGCCTCCTAAGTATTAGTAGTTTTGAAACTGTTTTAACCCTTAAGTTGCATTACATATGAGTTTAGGATTACTCAGATCGATTGGGTTATGCATGTTCTGTTTCAACTGAATTTAGTTAAAATCGATGTATGTTAAGTTTAGTTAGTTCATGCCTGAAAGCAGCTTCGAAATGAATTATGCATGTTTAGAATCGATTCTAGTATATTTAGTTAACAGATGCCTAAAAAGTAGCTTCGAAATGAATTATGCATGTTTAGAATCGATTCAAGTATATTTACTTAATACATGCCTGAAAAGTAGCTTCGAAATGAGTTACGTATGTTTAAAATCAATTCAAGTATATTTAGTTAATACATGCCTAAAAGGTAGCTTCAAAATGAATTATGCACATTTAGAATCAATTCAAGTATATTTAGTTAATACATGTCTGAAACATAGCGTCGAAATGAATTGTGCATGTTTAGAATCGATTCAAGTATATTTAGTTAATACATGCCTGAAAAATAGGTTCAGAATGAAATATGCCTGTTTAGATTAGATACATATACACTTAGTTAATTTATGTTCGTTTCATGACTTCAAAGGAAATGTGAACGTTTAGAATCGGTACATGTACACTTAGTTAATTCATGTTCGTTTAATAACTTTGAAGTGAAATATGAATGTTTAGAATCGATATATGTATGCTTAGTTAATTCATGTTCGTTCAGTAACTTCGAAGTGAAATATAAATGTTTAGAATCGATACATCTGCACTTACTCAATTCATGCTCGAATAATAACTTCGAAAAGAATTGAATACGCTTAGAATCGATACTTGTGTGATTAGTTAGTTTATACCTGAACCGTGACTTCGAAATAATAAATGAACACCTCGAATACGATAAGATTCATTTTTGATTAGTTTAGTTGGTTCGTTAAGTATTATTTTAAGTTAAGGCATTATAGATATATACATAAATATGGTTACATATATAGTATATATATATATTATATATTATATATATATATATATATGCCTGCGGTAACGCACCGCTGGATGGTGCTGCTTGCCCAGATAAGTGCATAAACCCTATTACACGCCTCTTTATAAGTTTTCATGATAATATGTTATGATTATCAAATTAAAAACTGAGATGGTAGTCGGATGGCTTGAGGTGGAACTAATGAGAGTTTGAGGTTCTTTGTGGTCGGTTGCTATGTGAGGAGGGAGTCTGGGTTGTGAATTAACCGCAATCGTGTGGATTGCGATGCCATGTGTGGCTTATGTTGAGATTGATTGATTATGAAGTGTTTGAATGTGTCACGTGCAAACCCCCTCCCTTTGTGTCATCAAGTTTCTTGTTGCGAGTGAGGGTCAGTCTGAAAAAGGAAGTTTCTCATGTTTGTAACCAATAGTAGCCATAACTATTAGCAAATGATGGCCTATTTTAACTATGCAAATACAATTTTGGGAGTTAACTCGCTTGAACGGGGGAGTCCCTAAAGAATTTAAATAAAAAGAGAGTGCGTTGTATGAAAAAGGATTTCGCTGTGAGAGGCAGCAAACTTATTAGTGGTTATGACCAAATGCTTTAGATGGCTAAGATAAGTGCTTAGGGACAATAGATGGGAGTGAACCTACTTTAAAGTAGGAATCTCTAGCCTAGGGAGTAATCCCTAGAGACCCTGACGAGGGTTAAGGTCCAAAAATTAGTTGCCATCCTGAGATTAAGAGCTTAGTGTGGGTTAATCTCACTGGGATTGAGTGTAGATCTCTCCCAACCAGCACTTTATAATGATCTTATAACCAAAATAATTTCCTAATAAGTAAGAAAAGCTGTTTATGTTTCGCCTGTTCGAGTATTTTAGGAAAAAAAATTTTTTAAGGGTCATCATGAGACCAACATGAAAGAGATTCTTTTAAGAATATGAGCCCATAGAGGCTAAGAAAAGAGTTCTTATGAGCCTAAAGAGGCTAAGTAATGTGTTTTCGGAAAAATAAAAAAAAGATTTTCATACACATAATGTGAATAAGAATGTAAATGCAATATAAATGAAATTCCAAGTACAGCATGGCCATACCTTTGTAATGCATTGAGCGTATGAGTTTGAATGTGCATGTTTAGCTAATGAAAGTTCATGGCACAATCTCTACTTCATATGTTTAGCATCTCATATGAGTGAATTAGATAGATAAATCATAAATCACGAATTATATCACATAATCTATGAAAGAAAGTTCTGTGCTTAACATCGTTGCTTGCTTAAGTGTTTGACTGTCTATTAGTAAAAAAATTTAGTCATTCAAGGGCTACAAATGAGCTTGAAGTGCTCAAATTAAATTATGGATAGCGATCCTTCCTTAAGAATTTATAAAAGCCTAATATGATAGTAAAGTATGAGTATGTGGTATGTGACTGTTATGAGTATTATTGCCTGTAACAGTTTTGGTGTTGAGGGGGTCGGGGAACACTCACTGAGCGTGTGGTTGCTCATCCCATTACTCTTTCCCCTTTTTCCCCAGGTTGACATTATGACAAGTAGAAGCCCAATCACTTATGTCAAGATGGAATCTATTCTTACTTGCAAGGTGTCATGTGTGCCTAGTGAAGGGGGCTTTACGTGTTTAATGAAGTCATGTAATGTATTCCTAGAATTGTAAACGTTTGTAAACAAGTATTCCAGTTCATTTAGTGTATTTAGTTTGGGAGTCGCTCTGTATGGCCATGTATGCCGACTATCTTGTTAGTCAGTTGTCTTCTTAGTTGAAATCAGTTACAGTTTGAGATGTAAACCCCAGTACTCCGGTTGTGCGAACCGTTGAGTTGTGTCTTTCATTTCTTCTTTATTAATGAACTATTTTGTTTGATGTACTCCGAGCGAGTTGCTCGTTTAGTTTTGAACTCCGGCGTGCAGCCGTTGAGCTTCTTTTAAAATGTTTTACGCTTCTGTTGATCTGCAGGGGTTTATTGTAAGACTTTTAGACTAGAAACAGTCAGTTTTTAGGGGAAACTCTGTCTGTTTTGCCCCGGAATTTAATATAAAGTTAAGAAAACATAACGCTCCTGGCTCTAGAGGCTGGGGGTGTTACATTGGTGGTATCAGAGCGTGGTCCTGGGACCATAGGCCGCGATCTGAGTCTTGCATCTCATATAATTGCCTAGGAATACGTTCACGATGACGTGATACATGCCTGCCTTATGTGCAAATATGAGTTTTATATGAATGTTGGTGCGTTTACCTAATTAGATGCGACTTGAGTGGCTGAATGGATGGATGAAAGAGCCATTTGCTAAGGTGTAGGCCGAGTGGCTTGTATTTTCGTTGATAAGTTAAGCGTTAGCTCAATCGAAAGTTGTTTCGCTCATATGCCTTGGAGATCTTAATCGAAAGTTTAAAGAACATATGATTTGAAATCGAATGATTGGAAAGCCTTAACTCTAACCTCATCTTTGCCCCAAAAGTACGATTTGCTCCTCGGGCCCTATAATGGAGTGAGTGGACGTACTCGAAGGTTGGTAGAGAGAGAGCTGGAAGTAGTTAAACTATTTCCTTTTGAAAACCTAAGGACCTTGAAAGTCAAAGTCCTCCGATTAGCGAGTTAGGGTCGTGCCTTCGCATTAGAAACCTTTCTAATTTTGGTTGGCTCTTTTTGTTACAATCAAGGACTCGCATTTGCTTTATAATAATGCTTAGGTTAACCCTAGGAGCTTAAAATCGACCATTTACACTAAGGTCTTTGACACCTCACTTGATTAGCAAGAATGACCCCATTAGGTCTCACCCTTCAATTGGTTTTAGCTCTAATCAGGATGTAATGTTCTAGGCTGATGTATTTGACAATATATATTTTGCTTTCTTTGATAGCCATCATAATTTTAAGAGCGAGAGTCATATATAAGCTCCTCTCATCGTGTTTGGACATACATCACGCCATATTGAATCAGAAATTGAGCTTGCTTCTAGTTGCTCTCCAAACACCTAGTGGCTGTATCTTGAGTTGGCAACCCAAGTGGCGATACACTAGGCCATTTTAGCATTTCTTGGTGGTGTCCTGGTTTTATCAAACCCCAATACACCTAGAAAACGAAAGGGAGAAAGGACCTAGCAGACTTTGGAATTGTTACACCTTATGCATCACCTCGTTACCTCAGGGGACGACGGTCTATGCCTTCCCAACACTCTCTTAAGCACAAGCACCACGAGTTGAAGCAAGGATGCTCATAGTAAAAAGTAGAACCTTCCCATCTGTACTAGGAGTTCCTCGGACCTCCATAAGTACCTGTGAGACAAATGCGTCATAAAACCTCAATGTAGATCCGTAAGACGAATAACATCGTTGTTCTTACCCCTGCTAGTTGACTGTTGGCTAACTCCAAATAGTTTGGGCAAATCTCGAAGCATAACCTCGACCTTAGGTTTTAAATGAGGATCGCATTCATGCATACTTGCCTAGATGCCTTTTCGTGAGAGCATAAGAGTACCTATAGGTAGGATTGTTGTATGTGGCAATCGATGTGTTTATGAACAAATGCCAATAAAATGAGTTTTTGCAATTGCTTTATTTGAATTTGAGTAAACATAGGACTGCATTAGTTAGAGCGATTTGATTTATGTAGTTAGTTTCATAACATGACTCTCGAAACATCAAGTACAGCCCGTTAATACTGTTTTCTCGTATTGTAATTGGATCAGTTGAACCCGATGTATGTAATGCGTGATTAGATGACAATAGAGCTACTTTTACATGAATCACGTCTATAGAAATATGTATCTTATTTGTAAGAAAGTAGCATAGTGGAGCACTCAGGGTTATGTCATCATATATATCGTCACTCACGTCCATTATGCACGGTTATTCAAGTGTCTTGTGAATGATTGGCTTAGTAAATGCATATCTTGGTGTTTACTTGACTTAAGTTGGTTTAGTATATGACTTGGTCGTTTAGATAATACAAGTTTTGTAATTGCTTACTATATGCATGTTAGACGTTTTCATGTTGCTTGGGAATCTTAGACTTGAGAATACTAAATTACTGATGCTATGCAATGCTATGTGATGCTATTATGCTTAAATGAGACTATGTGGTGCTATGTTACGTTCTTATTGTTCTAATGTGTTATAGAAATCTCTGAGTTAACCGTTGTGATCCCAAAGGTGACTTGAATTCATGTTTTAGAATGAGACTACTAGTGTATGACCTTAAGATGTCATTGTCCCGATTATCATACCTTTAGATGCTCACTTATATATGCATATACATAGAATTATTGCTTGCCATGCGAACTGAGTCTAGACATTCGAAGGTCTATGTTCATTTTTTTAAAGCAAGCCCAGCATGGTTTTCCATGCCAACTCAGTTGCTCCTCTTCAATGCGATATGCCCTCGGTGTCTAAATAGAGTGAGTTAACGCTTGAAGAGGATTGATGAGGAGGAGACTGGATACCATAAGCCATTTTCTTTCGATTTAAAAGAAGTAGTGATTGCAAAATGAAACCTTTTGGAAACCTACCGCGTAGATCATAGTTGTGTGCGTACATTGTAGGAAAGACCGAACTTAGGTTTAGAATTTCAAGGATGAAATTCTTTTAAGGGCGAAAGACTGTAAGACCTGCCTTTTTTGTTTAAGTTAACCTAAATGTCTTGCTTTTTACACTACAAAATCGTATTTTTAGTAACTATATGTGTTAAAATTATTATCGATGTGCTTATGTGAACGATAATTTTATTAAAAAGAATGTCTTCGTCGCTATTAATATTATTATCATTATTAGTTTTGAAAATCTTTTGATGATTTTTAGTATGCGTTAATGAGGATTATTAACGGGTGCTAAATCGAGTAGGAACCCGAGCACGATTGGCTTGTTAATCTTCGAATTAGTTTTGATGTTTAATAAATCAACCTTTGACGTATTTGGGATCGAATAATCGATGAAGGATCGTATCATCAAGTCGGGTTAGGATATGAGGTTCGAGATTAGAAGTTAGACTAGGGATGTTGGTTGAATGGGCAAGCAACCAAAAATATATATATATATATATATATATACATATATATATCAAAAAGGGGCCGAAGCCCCTTATTTATCTGCAAAACCATGACAAGGGGGGTTTCCTGGAACCCAGCCTGCGAACCCCGACCTCCTACACCAGAGAGAGAGGGGGGAGGCGACGGTGCGCCGCCCTACCGGGGAGCGGCTGGCCATCACCGGCTTGCAAGGGGGCCGTAGGATCGAGGCCAGAAACAGAGAAATCGGGCGAGGGAGAGAGGGATCATGAGTCAGGGAGATAGATTGAGGCCACGCCATTGATGCCGAGGCCTGTGACGACCAGGCACCACCAGCGAGGTATTTTCGATGAGGGTCGACTCCGGCGACCACCGTTGTAGTGACAGAGGCGCAATCGAGTGGGTCAGAAACCGAGTCCGGGCAAGGCTGATTCGCATTGGTGGTTAAGCTTCAAAAATGGGACAAGTTTATGGGTTTCCAAGCATCCTAATCAGCCCCAGAAGCCCTTAGAATGGGCCCGTAGCTTGGGGTCAAGGTGGGCGTTTCTCGCCTCCTAATTATTAGTAGTTTCGAAATTGTTTTAACCCGTAAGTTGCGTTGCATGTGAGTTTAGGATTAATCAGATCGATCGGGTTATGCATGTTCTGTTTTAGCTGAATTTAGTATAAATCGATGTATGCTAAGTTTAGTTAGTTCATGCCTGAAAGTAACTTCGAAATGAATTATGCATGTTTAGAATCAATTCAAGTATATTTAGTTAATACATGCCTGAAAAGTAGCTTCGAAATGAGTTATGCATGTTTAGAATCAATTCAAGTATATTTAGTTAATACTTGCTTAAAAGGTAGCTTCAAAATAAATTATGCGTGTTTAGAATCGATTCTAGCATATTTAGTTAATACATGCCTTAAAGGTAGCTTCGAAATGAATTATGTATATTTAGAATCGATTCAAGTATATTTAGTTAATACAAGCCTAAAAGGTAGCGTCGAAATGAATTATGCATGTTTAGAATCGATTCAAGTATATTTAGTTAATACATGCCTGAAAAATAGGTTCGAAATGAAATATGCCTGCTGTTAAGCCAAAAATCATGCATTGTTTTAATAATTATTTCGATTATATTATATATTTTATTTCATCTAATTTACTTTAATTTATATATTTTTCAGATTAGGCATTGTTTTAATAAAGAGGAGAAGACAAGTCGTTGAGGCTCGGGTTTTACATACTTGGACAGAAGATGGTCCAAATAAGGATAATTATGAAGATATTGTCTGGGTTAGGATTTTAAGAGTTGGAGAAGAGCTAGAAGTCTTGAGGGAGAAGAAGTTTAAGGAAGAAAGGAAGAAGGAAACCCTAATTACTAACCCTAATCATACCCCTCCTTTCTTCCCTATATATATCATCATCACTATCACCATAAGGACCATCACCGAGCTTCCACCTTGAAGAAATCATCCATCCATCTCCACGCCAAACACTCATCTCCTTTCCTCTTCATTCACGGCCACCATACGCAAGTCATCATCATCCTTCGCCATCCTCCTCTTCTTCATCCTCTTCTAGGCTCCTCGTCATCTACCACCACGCAACCAGCTATACACGCCAGCGTCACCACCCACGCACCCATCTTCCTCTCAAAAGTATATCTTTTATCATTATTTCATGTATTGTTATTAGGGTTGTTATTTTATCTTGATAGTTGATCATTGAACATAATTATTATTGATAAATATTGTGATTTTATTCTCAATATGAGCGAGTAATTTTCATGTGCTTAGTATAATCTTCTTGAAGCCATGCTAAATTAATTATTTTGAAACAAGTTTTATACTTTAATGCCTAGTTAATTTATATTCATGATTCTTTAGCGATTAGCATTTATCGTTTATGAAATTTGTGTTAAATTGATTAGACTGCATGCTAGTTGATTAAATACAATTTCGATTGATAGGTTAGAAGATCATAATACGTAAAAGTTATAGTCTTTTAGGCTTAGGTATCATCCTAATTAATCATGGATGGCTCAAACCCATCTCTTTTAATTAGGTAATCTCTTTAGATCTTTGTTAAATTGATTTGCTGGTAAATTGGTTACAAAGTGTTAAATGATGTTTTTCTAAATCTTAATGCTCTAGTTTGGTTAAAGTTTTGCGCTGGTGTAAAGATTATCAAATTAGTAGGGTTTATATCAGGGTTGGACCTAAGTAAACTAGAACCCAAGGAAAAACGGGGAAGAACCGCTGGTGGATGTCTTCTACAATTTAACTAATGAATGAAATTAACTTGTGTGTTGATAATAAATATTAATTTGCATGGTGGATTGAGATTATACTAAGTATCCTTGATAAATTTGACAACTTTGATAATTATTTATTGCTTATAGTTAATTTGGTTTGTTTGTTAATTTTTGTTTCATTTTTGTTGGTTACCGTATAATTTCAATCAACCCCCCAAAGTATAGTCTTTTAGGAGTGTCTAGGTAATTTTAGATAGTTTAGATTTTGATTTTTGGAGTAGTTATAATTTTAGATTGATTTATATTCAGTTTTAGTATTTAATTACCAGTTTGTTAGAAATTAGAATAAAAATAGCTATTTTTGTATTTCTTTGAGTTTTATTAATTCCTAGGGTTTACATAGTGTCCTAGTCTGCTCATATTCAATCTCGTAATTTTTGGAAATTATTTGATAATTTTTCAGAATTATTTGTGAAATTGAGAAGTTCAGGTTTTTATGTTATTAATTCTGAAAATTTTGATTTTTAATTTTAATTTACGATTATTAGGTGTTGTTAAATCCAGAAAATTGTGTCCTAAAATTAGGGTAATTTTCGTGATTAATTCCGTATTTATATTAATGCAGATTATTTTATATCTAATTTCAGATTTATTATTCTACTTGATATTCTGTGCTAATTTTCTGATCTGATTTTTCTGAAATTAATTAGATACAATTTAGAATTTATAAGCTTATAACCTGAAGAATAATTTTTTAGGTTACTGTTTGATATTTTTAATATTTAGTTTCTGACTATTATTTGCTGTTATTGATTTTTAATTAGAATTTCGATTACTATTCTATTTTTATTTTTCTAACTTATTTAGGGAATCTTTTTACTGTTTATTTCAAGAATATGATCTAGAATATTTAGGAGCATCATTGGGTAGTTTTCATGATTTTTATTCATTAGATTTTAATTATTTATAAATTATTAAGATTAGACTTAATAAATTGGATTAGTAAAATCATTTAGGATTAAGCTAGCCTTTTACAACAATCTTTCCTCGTGGATCGATCCCTATTTTCTTATGCTATAAAAAGTGTTTAATAACTAAAATAGTGGTTAAATTTGTAGCTCTCGACAAGCTTAACAATTTTAGCGCCGTTGCCGAGGAAAGAAAATAAAGTGCTAGTTTACTTCTATTTAATTTTATTACTTTTATTGTTTTGTTTTAACTAGTATTTTAAATTTTTGTAGATTTCCTATAGTATATGAGATTAAGGAGTGGTAAGGAAATTGGAGAAGATAAGGAGCAAACATTAGCAGACAAAAACAAAAAAGGTTGTCCTAAATCAATAAGTCTTAAGATTAAAGAGGTAAGAATGTCCACTCTTCGGGAACTTGCTTGCCCTAACCTAGAAACCCAACTCATGTTCACTACTTATACTGCATTAGATAAACCTCTAAAACTGAACTCTGGATTCATTAATCTATTACCTAAGTTTCATGGATTAGCTAGAGAGGAGCCATATCGTCATATTAGTGAATTCCTTATTACATGCTCTGCTATGGTGCCTGAGGGGATTCCTGAGGACCAAATTAGATTGAGGGCCTTTCCCTTTTCTTTGCTTGGTAATGCTAAGGATTGGTTGTATTACATGCCTGCTAGATCTTTCTCTATATGGACTGCATTGCATAAATCATTTTTAAAGAAATTTTTTCTAGTATCCCGAATTGGATCTATTAGGAAGGATATATGTGGAATCAAAAAAATGTATGGGGAAACTTTTTGTGAGTATTGGCAAAGATTTAATAAATTGTGTGCTAGTTGTCCCCAACATCAAATAACTAAACAGTTGTTAATTCAATATTTTTACGAGGGTTTGCTTTCTATGGATCATAATATGGTTGATGCTGCTAGTGGAGGGGCTTTAGTTAATAAAACTCCTGCAGATGCTAGAAACTTATTCAATTTAATGGCCCAAAATACTCAACAGTTTGGTGCTAGGGAGTCACAAATTAAAAGGGTTAATGAGATTGGTTCTAGTTCATCTGTGGAGAGTCAGTTATCTTATATTATTGCTATATTGAATAAGATTGTCACTGGGGGAGTACAAAAAGCAGTCATATGTGGCATTTGTTGTCTAGAGGGGCATCCTACTGATGCATGTCCTACATTTTAAGAGGGTAATGTTAATGCTGTCTATTCTAACCAAGGTCAAAGGAGGTATGATCCCTATTCTAACACTTATAATGAAGGATGGAGAGACCACCCTAATCTTAGGTATGGCCCTCAAACCAATCGACCTGATTTTGACCAAACATCTCATCAATCTTCTAATCAAGATAGGGCCAACTTCCTACTTGAACAAGTCGTTAAGAAGATGGATGATAGGTTCCAGATTTTGGAGACAACTCTTAAGCAGGTTTAAGAGAGAGACGGCAACTGATATCATAGTTAGCAACTTGCAGGCTCAAATGCAAAATAGATTACCATCTCAGCCTTACCCTAACCCTAAAGAGAATGTTAGTGCCATAACAATTAGGAGTGGAAAAGAGTTACAAGAGCTTAGGAAGAGTAGAGAGGTTGAGCTTGAGTTAGAGGTCAAAGGAGCTGAACCAGAGTTAAATAGGAGAGAAGAAAGGAGAACCTTATAAACCAATTCCACCCTTTCCTAGTAGATTTCGAAACCCCACTTCTAACGTGAATGAGGCTAACCAAGAAATCTTAGAGACAGTAAAGAAAGTAGAGATCAACATACCTCTCCTTGATGCCATTAAACAGGTGCCTCGTTATGCTAAGTTCTTGAAAGAATTATGTATTACTAAAAGAAAATTAGTAGGGAATGAAAAGGTGAGTGTGGGGGAAAATATATCTGCAGTTTTTCAAAGGAAACTTCTCTCTAAGTGCAAAGACCCAGGTGTGTTCTCTGTTCCTTGTAAAATAGGACACCTTCACTTTGATAAGGCTATGCTTGATTTGGGTGCTTCCATTAATGTCATGCCTAGGTCTGTTTATGACAAACTGAATTTAGGAGAGTTAAAGAAAATTGGTATAGTGCTTCAGTTAGCTGATAGGAGCAGTATTTACCTAGATGGAGTGTTAGAGGATGTCTTAGTCCAAGTGAATGGACTTGTGTTTCTTGCTGATTTTTATGTGATGAACATGGGTGATGCATGTCATGATATTCCCATCTTGCTAGGTAGGCCATTTTTGAAAACAGGTAGGACTAAAATTGATGTGCATGAAGGAACATTAACCATAGAATTTGATGGTGAAGTGATTAAATTTAATATTTTTGATGCCATGAGATTCCCTGCTGATGTGAGTTACGTGTATGCACTTGATATTATTGCTGAATTGTCCCAAGATATTTATGACTTATCCAATGAAGATGAATTTTTGATTATGCTTACTAAGAGACTTGATCAGGCTAAGTTTCAAAAAGTGCAATATCAGATTAATGATGATTTATTAGAAGAGATCCAACTAGAGGATCCAGGAGCTTCATGAAGTCGAGCCAACGACTATAAACAAAAGCGCTGGCTGGGAGGCAACCCAATGTTTTTAGGGAAGTACCTATTTAATTTTGTTTTTATTTTCATTATTTATATCTTTTTGCATGCATTAGGGACAATGCATGAATTAAATGTGGGGGGGTGCATCCTGCATTTAATTCCTGCAGTATTTATTCTGAAAATTTTTTTTTCTTATAAATAATGCATGATATGAATTTATGCTAGGCTTGCTTGTTAAATTTTTTTTTATTTTCTTAGCTATTTTATAGTTTATTCTTTTATGAGTGAAGATTTCTAAGCATGCTAGCTGTCTTTCAGAGAAGATTGAGTTGATTCTCATATATCTCTTTAATGAGTAACTATCATAAGTATTCATCTTATTTTATCATGTTATATAGCCGTACAGAGGCAATAAAATGACCTACCCATTTCCTAGACTATTGAATTAGTAGAATAACTTCAAAAAAAAAAAAAAAGAAGAGTCAAAGTCGGGAATGACAAGTACCCCTTTGAGGCATGTTCTATTGGGTGCCACCCTTTGAGGCAATATTGCCACTGAAAAGCTTGCTTCCCATACTAGTGAGTCAATAAAATAAATAAAAGTAATGATAAAAAAAAAATGTTTGCTCCAGCACCTCTATTCGGGTGAGTGTGAGATAGGGAGTGTTTAATTTCTAAGACACTATATGGGCCTCGAATATGTGCGCAAGTGGAGTTTGAAAAAAAAAAAAATGAAAGAGAAATAAATACAAGGCAAGTTTAGAATCAATTCAATGAGTTATTCTATCTAATTCAATAGTCTCTATAGCCATACCATGCCTAAATTATTCTATCTTAACTTTTTTAGACCTCTTGATCGGTGTATGCATAATCAGAAGAGATGGGTAATTATTGATCTTGTTACTTCATTATGAAAATATTGTGAGAATGATGAATAAACTCTCTGATGGTAGTTAGATGTCTAGTAGTTATTCACTTATAGGAGAAAAAATAATTAATTTTCTATAAAACTGTTTTTAAAGCAGGTCAAGGCCTATTATGAGCGTCATAGTTGTGCATGACTTTATAAGGAAGAAAGAGGGTAGGGTTTAGGTCGAGTATAAGATTTCTTTGCACGAGGACGTCCAAAGTCTAAGTGTGGGGGAATTTGTTAAACCAAAAATCATGCATTGTTTTAATAATTATTTCGATTATATTATATATTTTATTTCGTCTAATTTACTTTAATTTATATATTTTCCAGGTTAGGCATTGTTTTAATAAAGAGGAGAAGACGAGTCGTTGAGGCTCGGGTTTTACATACTTGGGCAGAAGACGGTCCAAATAAGGATAATTATGAAGATGTTGTCTGGGCTAGGATTTCAAGAGTTGGAGAAGAGCTAGAAGTCTTGAGGGAGAAGAAGTTTAAGGAAGAAAGGAAGAAGGAAACCCTAATTACTAACCCTAATCACACCTCCTTTCTTCCCTATATATATCATCATCACCATCCCCATAAGGATCACCGAGCTTCCACCTTGAAGAATCATCCATCCATCTCCACGCCAAACACTCATCTCCTTTCCTCTTCATTCACGGCCACCATACGCAAGTCATCATCATCCTTCATCATCCTCCTCTTCTTCGTCCTCTTCTAGGCTCCTCATCATCTACCACCACGCAACCAGCCATGCACGCCAGCCTCACCACCCATGCACCCATCCTCCTCTCAAAAGTATGTCTTTTATCATTATTTCATGTATTATTATTAGGGTTGTTATTTTATCTTGACAGTTGATCATTGAACATGATTATTATTGATAAATATTGTGATTTTATTCTCAATATGAGTGAGTAATTCTCATGTGCTTAGTATAATCTTCTTGAAGCCATGCTAAATTAATTATTTTGAAACAAGTTTTATGCTTTTATGTCTAGTTGATTTATATTCATGATTCTTTAGCGATTAGTATTTATCGTTTATGAAATTTGTGTTAAATCGATTAGAATGCATGCTAGTTGATTAAATACAATTTCGATTGATAGTTTAGAAGATCATAATACGTAAAAGTTATAGTCTTTTAGGCTTAGGTATCATCCTAATTAATCATGGATGGCTCAAACCCATCTCTTTTAATTAGGTAATCGCTCTAGATCTTTGTTAAATCGATTTGCTGGTAAATTGGTTACAAAGTGTTAAATGATTTTTTTCAATTCTTAATGCTCTAGTTTAGTTAAATTTTTGCGCTGGTGTAAAGATAATCAAATTAGTAGGGTTTATATTAGGGCTGGACCTAAGTAAACTAGAACCTAAGGAAAAACGGGGAAGAACCGCTGGTGGATGTCTTCTACAGTTTAACTAATGAATGAAATTAACTTGTGTGTTGATGATAAATATTAATTTGCATGGTGGATTGAGATTATACTAAGTATCCTTGATAAATTTGACAACTTTGATAATTATTTGTTGCTTATAGTTAATTTTTGTTTCATTTTTATTGGTTACCACATAATTTCAATCGACCCCCCCAAAGTATAGTCTTTTAGGAGTATCTAGGTAATTTTAGATAGTTTAGATTTTGATTTTTGGAGTAGTTATAATTTTAGATTGATTTATGTTCAGTTTTAGTATTTAATTACTAGTTTGTTAGAAATTAGAATAAAAATAGTTATTTTCATATTTCTAATAGTCTTATTAATTCCTAGGGTTTATATAGTGTCCTAGTCTGCTCATATTCAATTTCGTAATTTTTGGAAATTATTTGATAATTTTTCAGAATTATTTTGTGAAATTGAGAAGTGCAGGTTTTTAGGTTATTAATTCTAAAAATTTCGATTTTTAATTTTAATTTACGATTATTAGGTGTTGTTAAATCCAGAAAATTGTGTCCTAAAATTAGGGTAATTCTTGTGATTAATTTCGTATTTATATTAATACAGACTATTTTATATCTTATTTCAAATTTATTATTCTGCTTGATATTCTGTGCTAATTTTCTGATCTGATTTTTTTGAAATTAATTAGAAACAATTTAGAATTTATAAGGTTATATACCTGAAGAATAATTTTTTAGGTTACTGTTTGATATTTTTAATATTTATTTTCTGACTATTATTTGCTGTTATTGATTTTTAATTAGAATTTCAGTCACTATCCTATTTTTATTTTTCTAAATTATTTAGGGAATCTTTTTACTGTTTATTTCCAGAATATGATCTAGAATATTTAGAAGCATCATTGGGCAGTTTTCTAGATTTTTATTCATTAGATTTTAATTATTTCCAAATTATTACGATTAGACTTAATAAATTGGATTAGTAAAATCATTTAGGATTAAGCTAGCCTTTTACAACAATCTTTTCTCATGGATCGATCCCTACTTTCCTATGCTATAAAAAGTGTTTAATAACCGAAGTAGTGGTCAAATTTGTAGCTCTTGACAAGCTTAACACCTGCTTAGATTAGAAACATGTACACTCAGTTAATTTATGTTCGTTTAATAACTTCAAAGGAAATGTGAACGTTTAGAATCGATACATGTACACTTAGTTAATTCATGTTCGTTTAATAACTTCAAAGTGAAATATGAATATTTAGAATCGATGTATGTATGCTTAGTTAATTCATCTTCATTTAGTAACTTCGAGGTGAAATATGAATGTTTGGAATCGATACATGCACACTTAGTCAATTCATGCTCAAATAATAGCTTCGAAAAGAAATGAGTATGCTTAGAATCGATACTTGTGTGATTAGTTAGTTCATACCTGTACTGTCACTTCAAAATAATAAATGAACACCTCGAATGTGATAAGATTCATGTTTGATTAGTTTAGTTGGTTCGTTAAGTATTATTTCAAGTTAAGGCATTATAGATATATATATATTAAATGTGGTATATATATATATATATTATATATATATATAATATATATATATATATATATATATATATATATATATGCTTGCGGTAATGCACCGCTGGATGGTGCTGCTTGCCCAGATAAGTGCATAATCCTTATTACATGTCTCTTTATAAGTTTTCATGATAATATGTTATGATTATCGAATTGAAAACCGAGATAATAGTCGGATAGCTTGAGGTGGAACTAATGAGAGTTTGAGGTTCTTTGTGGTCGGTTGCTTTGTGAGGAGGGAGCCTGGGTTGTGAATTAACTGCAATCATGTGGATTGTGAGGCCATGTGTGGCTTATGTTGACATTGATTGAGTATGAAGTGTTTGAATGTGTTACGTGCAAACCCTCTCCCTTTATGTTGTCAAGTTTCTTGTTGTGAGTGAGGGTGAGTTTGAAAAAGGAAGTTTTTCATGTTTGTGACTAATAGTAGCCATAACTATGAGCAAATGATGGCCTATTTTAACTATGCAAATACAGTTTTGAGAGTAAACTCGCTTGAACCGGGGAATCCCTAAAGAATTTAAATAAAAAGTGAATGCGTTGTATGAAAAAGGATTTCACTGTGAGAGGCAGTAAACTTATTAGTCATTATGACCTGATGCTTTAAATGGATAAGATAAGTGCTTAGGGACAATAGATGGGAGTGAACCTGCTTGAACAGAGAAATCCCTGGCCTAGGGAGTAATTCCTAGCCTAGAGAGTAATCCTTAGAGACCCTTACGAGGGTTAAGGTCCGGAAGTTAGTAGCCATCCCAGGCGTAAGAGCTTAGTGCGAGTTAATCTCACTGGGATTGAGCGTAGATCTCTCTTAACCAGCACTTTATGATGATCTTATGCCCAGAGTAATTTCCCAATAAGTAAGAAAAGCAGTCGGCATTTTGCCTTTTTAAGTATTTCAGAAAAAAAGTTTTTAAGGGTCATTATGAGACTAATATGAAAGAGATTCTTGTAAGAATATGAGCCCAAAGAGGCTAAGAAAAGAGTTCTTATGAGCCTAAAGAGGCTAAGTAAAGTGTTTTCAGAAAAAGAAAAGAAAGATTTTCGTACACATCATGTGAATAAGAATCTAAGTGCAGTATAAATGAAATTCCAAGTACAGCATGGCCATACCTTTATAATGCATTGAGCATATGAGTTTGAATGTACATGTTTAGCTAATGAAAGTTCGTGGCACAATTTTTGCTTCATATGTTTAGCATCTCATATGAGTGAATTAGATAGATAAAGCATAAATTACGAATTATATCACATAATCTATGAAAGAAAGTTCTATGCTTAACCTCATTGCTTGCTTATGTGTTTGATTAGTAAAGGAATTTAGTCATTTAGGGGCCTACAAATGAGTTTGAACGGCTAAAATGAAATTATGGATAGTGATCCTTCCTTAAGAATTTATGAAAGCTTAATATGATAGTAAAGTATGAGTACGTGGTATGTGACTATTATGAGTATTATTGCTTGCAATAGTTTTGGTATTAAGGGGGTCGGGGAACACTCACTGAGCGTGTGGTTGCTCATCCCATTACTCTTTCCCCTTTTTTCGCAGGTTGGCATTATGAGAAGTAGAAGCCCAGTCACTTATGTCAAGATGGAATCTATTCTTGCTTGCAAGATGTCATGTGTGCCTAGTGAAGGGGTCTTTATGTGTTTAACGAAGTCATGTAATGTATTGCTAGAATTGTAAACGTTTGTAAACAAGTATTCCAGTTCATGTTGTGTATTCAGTTTAGGAGTCGCTCTGTATGGCCATGTGTGCCAAGCATCTTTTTAGTCAGTTGTCTTTTTAGTCAAAATCAGTTACGGTTTGGGATGTAAACCCCAGTACTCTGGTTATGCGAACTTTCAGGTTGTATCTTTTATTTCTTCTTTATTAATGAACTATTTTGTTTGATGTACTTCGAGCGAGTTCCTTGTTGAATTATGAACTCCGGCGTGTAGCAATTGAGCTTTTTTAAAAATGTTTTACGCTTCCGTTGATCTGCAGGGGTTTATTGTAAGGCTTTTAGCCTGGAAACGGTCAGTTTTTAGGGAAAACTCTGTCCATTTCGCCCCGAAATTTAATAGAAAGTTAAGAAAACGTAACGCTTCTGGCTCTATGGGCTGGCGGTGTTACAAAATATGTGTGAAGTATGTGGAGTCCAAGGGCATAGTAGGAATGAGTGCCAGCTTGGCCACTCGTTTCAAGATCTTACCATTGAACAAGCTAACGCTTTTCACAACTTTAACAATAGACCACAAAATGGCCCCTTCTCCAATACTTTTAATTCGGGTTAGAGGAACTACCCAAATTTTTCCTTCAAAAATCCGAATCTCCTTTCTCATCTACCTCACCAAGCTCCACAAAATCACCCTCATCCTCTTGATTTCTAATACTGGGCTCCTTAATTTCAACCTCCACAACCTCCACCTCAAAAATCCAACTTGGAGAGCTAGATGGAGTGGTTAATTCAAACTTAAACAAAGATGAAAGAGACTCTTGGTGGATCCGAGAGCCAACTTAACACCAAGTTTGAAAGCATGTCCACACACCAAAAGATGACAGAGACTCAATTGGCTCAAATTGCTCAACAAGTGAACCATTTATCTTAACCACAAGGGCACCTCCTATACCAACTGAAGACAAACCCCAAGGGGCAAATGAATGTCATCAGCTTAATGAGTTGAAAGCAACTTGAGGAGCAAAAAGGACCTCAAGTAGAGGAGGATGAAGGGTTGGTAAAAGACCTAGGCAAGGAAATAGTGGAAGAAAATGAAAATTCAATATCAAAAAGTGGAGAGCAAGGCACGAATGAGGAGACCACAAAGTCTAAACTGGTTGAGCCTTATAGACCACCGATACCTTTTCCTCACAGACTTGCTAAGGCTAAACTTAAGGCCAAGTTTGGAAAATAGTTAGAGGTACTCAAGAAATTATACATTAATATCCCATTCTTAAATGCTATTTTAAAGATGCCTTCCTGTGAAAAGTTTCTACTAGAAATGCTTTCCAATAAGAGGAAACTTCAAGAGAATTCCATGGTCTTACTCACCGAAGAATGTAGTGCCATCCTCTAAAACAAGCTTCCTCCTAAGCTCAAAGACCCGGTGAGCTTCTCCATTCCTTGTGCCATAGGCGACATTGCCATAAGCTGAGCCTTATATGACCTTGGAGCAAGCATGAATCTTATGCCAGACTCAATATGCAAAACGATCCAGGTGAGGGATTTGAAGCCCACCACCATTTCGGTCCATCTTGCGGATCGATTGGTGAAATAACTAATGAGAATAGTTGAAGACGTGCCACTTATAGTCAGGAATTTCTTCATTAATTGTGACTTTGTGGTAATGAAAATGGAAAAGGATGCTTAATTTCCTATTATCCTAGGACGTCCATTCCTAGCCATTGCCAGGACAATGATTGATGTTAGAAATGTAAGGCTCTCCCTCTAAGTTGGGGAGGAGAAACTTTACTTCAATCTCACACAAGTTATGACCACTCCTGCTATAGAGGATACCTACTTTTAGGTGGACACCCTTGAAAGGGTGGTAAAGGAAGCATTGGTAATTTCCAGGCCTCTTAAGGACCCCTTAGAAGCTCGTTTGATTGGTGCCGATGAAGATGAGATGGAGATTTGATCGAATTAAGAGAGAGGGATCTACTCTAAGCTCCTAAATTCAGCCCCATTGTGCCTCACTAGCTACTGGCAAAGAAATGCTTCTAGCATGGAAATTCAAACTCCAAAGGAGGATAAGAGGGGCACGCCCAAGGTAGATTGAAGCCATTGCCCCCACACTTGAGGTATGAATACCCTAGTCCTAACCACTAAGCTCAATGGTGCTCAAATTGAGAAATTTTTAAATGTGCTTCAAAAGCATAGAGGTGTCATTGGCTATAGTATTGATGATATCAAAGGGATTAGTCCTTTATTTTGTATGCAGAGAGTCCTCCTAGATAAAGGTCATAAACCCTCTAGACAACCTCAATGGTGGGTAAACCTAAATATGCAAGAAGATGTTAAAAAAGAAGTTGTCAAGCTACTTAATGCCAAAATCATTTATCCCATTCGAATAGTGATTTGGTTAGCTCGGTGTAAGTAGTTCCTAAGAAGGGGGGTATGACCATCATCAAGAATGAAAAAGATGAGATTATTTCTACAAGGATGGTCGTGGGTTGGCACATGTACATTGACTATAGAAAACTCAATGATGCCACATGAAAAGACCATTTCCCCCTCCCTTTCCTTAACCAAATTTTAGAAATGTTAGTCGAGCACTATTTCTTTAGTTACTTGTATGGATATTCAAGTCTCTTCCAAATTCCTATCCACCCAAGTGACCAAGATAAAACCACCTTCATATATCCTTATGAGATTTTTATCTACTGTAGAATACTGTTTGGGCTATGGAAATGCCCCAGCTACCTTCCAAAGGTGTATACTAGCCCTTTATTCTAATTATAGAGAGCATAATAGAGATTTTCATGGATGCTTTCTTGGTCTATGTAGACACATTTGATTTGTGCTTGGAAAACCTATGTAAAGTACTCCATAGATGCGAGGAAGTCAATTTAGCCCTAAATTGGGAAAGCGTCGCTTCATGGTGCAATAGTGGGTGGTTTTTAGGCATGTTGTTTTTCATCAGGGGTTTTAAGGTTGACAAAGCGAAGATAGATATTATCAAGTCGTTTCCACCCCCACTTTTGTCAAAGGGGTGAGGCGTTTCCTTGGACACGCAGTTTTTACCGCCGTTTCATCAAGGATTTTTCTAAAACTACTAAGCCTCTCACTTTGCTCTTGGATAAAGATACCCAATTTTATTTTACCTACAAGTGTCTTGAAGCATTTTACAAGATAAAAGAGGCCCTAATCACTGCCCCTATCATTCAACCGCCTGATTGGAGCCTTCCTTTGGAGATTATGTGCGATCCTAGTTACCACGTAGTTAGGCGGTCTTGAGGCAACAAAAAGATAAGAAGCCTATGTTATCCACTACACTAGCAACACACTAGATGAGGCTCAACAAAACTATACCATCACTGAGAAGGAGTTGCTTACGGTGGTGTATGCACTTGAAAAGTTCCGACCGTACCTCTTGTGCTCCAAGGTTATTATGTGCATCGATCATTATGCCCTTAAGCGCCTTTTAGATAAGAAGGATTCTAAGCCTCGTATACTCCGGTGGATCTTCCTTCTGCAAGAGTTCACACTCGAAATCCAGGATAAGAAGGGCACCAAAAATGTGGTGGTGGATCATCTCTCTCGATTATCGATTTCTTCAAAGTATGATGGAAAGTGTGACTTGCCAATTGACTATTCTTTCTCGAACGATCAATTGCTTGCTTTAACGACATCAAGTCCCCTTTGGTACACAGATTTGGTAAATTATTTGGCATGTGGGATCACACCGTTGGATATGAATTCAAATCAAAAGAAGTGGTTTTTCTCTCAAGTCAAATCATACTTTTGGGAGGAGCCTTGCTTGTATAAGGTTTGTGGTATTATAAAGACGTGTGTGCTCGAGGAGCGAACCAACTCTATCATATCCCATTACCATGACTCGCCATGTGGAGGGCATGCAAGTATCGATAAGGCCACCACCAAGATCTTGCAAGCCGGTTTCTAGTGGCCAACTTTGTTTAAGGATGTGTACAAATGTATCCGGGCTTGCGATCAGTGTCAAAGGACTGGGAATCTATCTAGGCAGAATGTAATGCCCCTTAACTATATACATGAAGTTGAGGTATTTGATATATGGCTTTCAAAACCCCTATTGGCACTATGCCATTTAGGTTGGTATATGGCAAGCCATGCCACCTCTCTAGCACAAAGCCTGTTGGGTAATCAAGTTTCTTAACTTTGATTTGAAGGTTGTAAGGGAAAAAGAGGTTAATACAGTTAAATGAGCTTCAGTAGATTTGTTCTGATACTTATGAAAGTTCTAAAATCTACAAAGAGAGAATGAAGCAGTGGCACAACAAGAACATCCAAAGGAGGGAGTTCCAGGTTGGTGACTTGGTTCTTCGTTTTTAATTCGAGATTAAAATTATTTTTGGGTAAGCTCCATTCAAGGTGGTCGGTTCCATTTAAGGTGAAGAAGGTATATCCATATGGAGCAATTGAAGTTGGAACTGAGGCCACGTGAACCTTCAAAGTGAATGGATCAAGGCTTAAGCATTAAATTGCCAATGAGCCAATTGATAGAAAGGTATCCCATGACCTTCTCGATGCCACTTCTGCCTAGAGTTCGCTCACAGTCAAGCTCATGAGCTTAAGAGAGCACTTTTTGGGAGGCACCTTAAACCCTTCTCTTTGCCTTGTCCCAAATAAGGAGGAGGAATTAGTGTTAAAAAAAAAGCAAAAAAAAAAAAAAAAGAACTTTGTGTGGTTAAGACTACTCTGGCGATCGGGGGCCATCTTTTTCACAACAATCGTCATCAGTAGCTGCAAGATTTTCGAGCAAACTTTCAGGGGGTGGTGATGCCCAGTAGTCGCCTGAGTATAACTGTCGCCAGCGTTCCGGGATCCCCTTTTTCTTCTCCTTTCTTTTGTCTCTCCTAATTTCTTCTTCAGCCTCTAGCATCCCATGACATTTTCTCTCTCTACCTTAAATCTGCTACTCTTTCACTCAAATTCAACCAATTTCCACCATTCTCTTCACTCTTTTCACCTTTTCTCACCTTTTATTCCATTAAAACCATCTCATTCTTCCCTAATCTTTCCAATCTTCACTACTCAAACCCTAGCCCCCATTTTCACTACCTCAAAGTTCTACCATTTTGGGTGTTTTTGGGTCACCTTCTTATCAGAAATAGCCTTCACTCACTTCAGTCTTTTAAACCCCCACCTTATTGCACTACCCATTCACCACTTTCTCTCTCTTCAAATTCCTCCTCCATTAAAGAAACTTGTGAGTTTGAGGAAAGAGAAAGCTTCACCTTTATGCTGAAATTGTTGCATTTTGGTGCCTATTTGCTAGTGGGTATTCCGTGTTCCCTCTTGCTTGATTGGGGGAAGTGTTCAAGTGAATCCTCGTATGGGATTTTGTAGTATTTATGGGCATATGAAAATCATGGGCAAGAAGACCACTACATCCGGCCCATCATCTTCAGGGGCTTCCAAGCGTGCCAAGGCAATTGCCACCACCCCACAACCAATGTGCCTCCAAGTTGGGCCCAACCGATTCGAGGTAATCGCCCAAACCCCCCTTATTTATTAACGAATATGAGCTTCAATTTATTGATCAAGAACAAATCAATCGTTATGACTTAGTTGCTTCTCGTAAAATTGTTGAACCTAAGTACATTAATTATGATTTATTGGAGAGTCTTAGATTATTGAATGATTTGAATGAATTGCTTGAAGTAGCAGGGTGGGTTGATTATATGAAATGGGATAAACCTATCTATGAGTGGTTACATTGAGAGTTTTTAAGCTCACTAAGGCTCCGTTTGGTCCTTGCAAAATTTGGTGGAAAGAAAAGTTGAAGGAAAAAAAATATGAAGGAAAAAAAGTAAGGAGAAAATGAGTTTTTTTCTCTTGTTTAGATTGAGGAAAAAATACAAGAATTTGGATGAGAAATTTAAATATTAATGAACTACCTGAATCATGTTAATATCATCTAAGTAATGTGAGTTTGGAGGAGGTTGGGAATTTTTCTTAAACTTTTCTCACAATTTTATGAGGAAAATTTTATCACTTGTTTCTAACAATTTTTCCGCCTAACTTTCCTCCATATTTGTTTTTTGTGGTTTTCTCTAAACCAAACACAAGAAAAAAAGTAATTTTTAAAAAAATTTTTCTTTCCACCAAATTTTCCAAGGTCCAAATGGAGCCTAAAGGTTAATTGGAACACCACCTATAATTCATATATAGTTCCGACTTTTTAATCAACAATTTGACACAAACCTTGAGGCATTTGACCGCTGTCTAAAACTCCCACATGGTGGTATTTGGACCCTGAGCCCATGAGAACTTCAATGAACAATAATTTTGGATTGAAATTACTTGTAATGAGTGTACAGTGGTGAAGGGCAATTCGGGACGTTACGTAGCCTCTAGCACTAGTGGTTCTAAGGCCACTTCCATTTATAACCCGGTGCTCTGATATCTCCACCGGCATATGGCCAACATCATTTTCACACAGTATAAAAGCCAAAACAAAGCACGACTAAGTGAGGTTTTTTGTATGTGGGCTATCTTTAAGGATGAAAATTTTGACACGGGGGCTTTCATCCTCTACTAATCGGCTTCCTAAGCCTCTACTTTGAAGTCCCCTATTGCTTGCAGAGGCATCATTTCAACTATTGCTTATGCTTGGGGTTTGAGCCCCTTATTAAGAAGTTGGATCCGTTATTCCAAGGGGTCGATTGAATTTAGCCACTTATATTAACATGAAAATCTTCAAAGTGGAGGGAGGGCATGTCTTTGTGAGCCACCGTGACACTCCTCTTTTTCCCCTCCTTAACCCTATTAAGACTAATTATGCCAACCCTTCAAATTGGTCGTATAACAATGATGTGGACATTGAGTCCAATAAGGATGAGCCTCCACCCCAAGGAGGGAATATCGGTGGAGGCCAGGGAGGTGTTGGGAGTTCGACGGCCACTCATACCTAGGAGATGCTTGAGTCAGCCATGACTAGAAGCCATAGTGTCGCGGGGTCTTTGGGCTTTAATGAAGCGCACTTCCACTAATATGTTGATGACCACTTCACACGCCTCAACTTGAGGCTCGATGCTATTGATGAGCACCAACAACAACATTGCCAAGACCAATAAGAATTGTTCTATGGGCAGGTGGAGTTCAACCGCCGACAACAAAACTTGGAGCACCATGTTGCTATGTCGTTGCACATCATGGATGGCCCTACCTTCCACTCGATTTAAGGCCCAGTGGCCCCCCTAGTCCTCATTGATGGTTTTGTAAGTTTTTCACTTAGCAAGCTCATGTCTTTAGGGGTTTATGTGGTGCAAGCATTATGGGTATTAGTGTCCATTGGTGTCATAATTCTATGATTGAGAATTTATTGATTGGTTGTTTGATTGGTTGGTGATTGATTGATGGGATTAATGGGTAGTCATTCATGTACATAGTAGGTAGTTAGTGTAAGTGCCCTATTTGGTTGCATTTTTAGGGCTTTTGTATACTTAGTACTTGCATCAGTAGAAGCATGTAGTTTAGAACATGTAAGTACTTTATTACATTGCATATATATCTTTTCTGATCTCAAGTGGAGTTATGTCAAGAAGGTCAATTCATTGGTCTTATGAGGTGCATTTCTAACCCTAATCTTCATTATCTTTTTGTTGATTCCAAAAAAATAAAAAATAAATGAAAAAAAACCCTTCTATGATGAGAATGCATGATATAATTATTGATTGATTGGCATGGTTATGTACTTGAATTTTGACTTGAATTGGGTTTTTGGAATCATGATATTATGAGCTCCTTTTGGAGATTACTTTGCCTTGTGTGCATACCTCTTGCCTTTGGTTCTCTTAACTTGACTAGGAGGGGCTTGGCTAGTAGTTTAATTTATGGGGTAAATGGATGCAACTGGGTTGACTTGACCTATGAGATTTGAGCCTTCAACTGGCCACTCATTTTTAGTTAGGGCCGGTAAAAAAACTCGTACCTGCCTAGAACTTGTAAAACATGCCCCAATAGGTATGGGTATGGGTGGTGAAAATGAAAAAAAAAAAAAGGGTATGGGACGGGTATTGCCAAAATGGGTGTGAGTATGGGTATGGGTATGGGTATAGGTCCTACTCACCCCATACCTGTCCCGTACCCTCCCCATATAAAACCCGTACCCATTTGTTTAAAGTTTGAATTTGCAACTTATACTTGGATATTTCGCTAGTTGCTTTGAGTTGTATGGCATTCAAGACTTCAGTGAGACATTTTATTAGAAACTGTAATTATAAAGTGCTAATTTATTATTTTGATGGACAAACTTTTAGCTATATTCGACGTGATATGATATATTGTTAGAAGCTTGACGTTAATGTGACATATTGGCTATTGGATGTCGAATATGGGTACAAAATGGGTTTAGTTCTTTTTTGTCTATATGTACCAAATAGAACCCGCATACCTACTATACCTAGTGGGTGTGGGTATAAGTATAGTTTTACAACACCCGATGGGTATGGGTATGGGTATGAGTATGGGCATGGGTATGGATTTTGAAAATGGGTATGGGTGAGGGTACGGCTAAACCCACCCCATACCTGTCCCATTGCCACCCCGATTTTTAGTGGGTTCTTCTTTCTTCTTGTGTGGCTCACCTTTGATTGGATTGCTAGAACTTAGCTTAGTCCTCTTCAAAAATACATTAGGCATTTTACACAGTTTGATATGATTGAGGCATTCTTTGTTCTTTTAAGCCACAAAGCCTAAAAAGCCACTTAATCGATGTTTGAGACCCTTTTATTCACCCATTTGAGCCTTACTCATATTTGTTGTATCCATACTCAGTCCACCCATGGCCTTAATGCATTCCATACCCTCTTGTCATAGTGGTTAGTGGAGTAACACTTTTTATAATTATGGGTTTACTATGTGGAGTTGGTACATCTTTGGGTGTTTGTTTTAGCGGCTTGAGTTTATTCAAGTTCTTATTATCACCCGATTCACCTCCATTTACGATGACTTTACACTGACTTTGGAACCTAATAGGAATTTTTAAGTTTTAAATTTGTAACCGTAAGTGCACAGTTTATCGCCGAGTTCTTGGAGTATCGTCCACAGAGAACAAGATCTTAAACTACTCAACTAATCAAGTAGGTTGAATCTAGAGGGATATAAGTTATGATTGAGGAAGTAAATAGAATAGGCTATCAAAATTAGTGGTTTTAAAAGCAATGGGAGAAAGGACTTCAATTGAGGAATTAGTCACTGGATGACCTCTTCATTTCTACTGGGTGTAGATTCCATTCTTGGCTTAGCTTACAAAGCGACTTAAAGGGGGTGATTGGCTCAATTAGAAATGCCCAAGCCTCCTTTCAGAGGGTAAGAGCAACCTTAGTCTGCAAGCTCACCTATTTTCATGGGGGCTTGGGTTAAAGTTTAAGATAGCCAACTTGCAGTTATTTTCATACCTAAGGCTCATTCCCCTTCGTTTTATCCACATATGGCATTAACTCACCTTTCAGTATAGTTATTCGCCCTAAGTAATGGATGTAATGTCCTTTCCGGTATTTCTCGAACACTTGATGGGTACAGAGAGACCCGGAAGAAACTAGGAATTAAATCAAGAGGAGACCACACCTAGTTTATCAAGCCAAACTAGCTCCCAACCCCCCACTCAAGCTGGGGAAATCACTCACAAATCATCATTTTTCCAATCAAACGATCACAAATAAGCTTAATCAAACAAGCTAAGGCAATAACCAAACAAAGAGGAAAAGAGGGATAGAGAGAAACAAGCATAGACTAAGGTAATGACGAATGTAAATCTTCACAATCTTCAATCTTCAATCAAACTAAGAACCCAAATCCTTTATTAACCCGATCATATTAGTGCAGATCAATCATCTCAGATATGATTTTAAGTAACTTGTCAAAGTATATTCAAGTTAGTAAAAATTCCATCCAAAACATATCATCAAGCATGAAAGACAAGCATGAAATTTGAAGATCAATTGTATTCAAGTGAACTACTGACTTTTAGGTACCTTGAGATTTGATGCTTTAATTGTTATGACCTTGACAATTTTAGTTTATTTTTAAGTATCCTCACTTATGAATTCTTTATAATTCAGTTCTGAAATTACAAAAATACCCTCACTATTATCTTTTTTGGGTTTTTTTAAAACTCAACCTCTCTTTTTGAAGTATCCACAATGCCATCGATAGACTATCCAATAGTAAAAAGATAGCTTTTGAGGTCTTTGTTTTAGAAGAAAAAACAAAAATGGCAACAGTAAGGTTATTTTTATAATTTGAGGACTGAACTATAAGGAATTCATAAGTGAGAGTATTTAAGAATAAACTCAAAAATAACAAGGTCATAAAAATTAATAGCACATGAATTTAAAATCAATCACACGAAATATGCCATTCATAAAAATATAAGGGAGAAAAACGTCATGTCATCATTCACCATTCATCATTCATGCCATAAAATTATGGTATCCCGAAATATATGTCAAAGTCATCTCTGACTTTGACTCTTATCGTTTTGCTTATGCTTTCCAAGGCGTTCACCTAGTATTCTTTCTGCCCCAGCAACTTTCCTGAAAAAGCTAGGTTGAAGCTAATTGCAAATGTTGGGCAATGTTCTGAAAATGCGGAAAAATGAACCAAATACAAGCTTGAAAAACAACCTTAAAACATTGTCTTAAAAAATATGTAATATTGTTCAAAGGTGGGGGAAGGATAAAGCTTCAAGCAATGGATTGAGATAGAGCAACTTCAATGGTAAATATCTAAACATAATATTGTTTTGATTAACCTTTCTACTTATAAAAAAATACATCTTAGTTAAATATTAATTGATTCCAATATAAATATTGAAAACATAAACGAATTGCATATCAGTATGTGACTCAAGCTCAATAATTAAAAATATTTGAGATTACATACACTACGTCGATGTCCTAACTCAAGAAGCCTTCTGTTGTCAATAATTTCTTAATTATCTCATTTTATAGGGTTAATTATGTGATTGTCAACTTCACGTATTACAATTTGATTTGGAAATTTCATGCAAAGGCATCCCGATTCTTGTTTTCCTAAGTTCTAATAATTGCTAATTAATTTTTCAAGGGGTCCATTTAAATGTAAAAATTTTTATACATAATTTTAAAAAGTATTTCTTTCAACTGACGAGTGCACAGGGTATTCTTGTCATTAATTTGTAGCTACCATCACACTAAAGTGGTAGAGGCTATCATCCTAGGTACCCTTGAGGAGAAGTTTGGCAACTATCTTTTGTTAGCTAATGACATGTGTAGTTAGCCTTCGATCGACAAGCATGTGCATTCCACCATTTTGTATATCATATTAATGTAAATAAAGCCTAGATGAGAAGTTTACAATTATAAATAAAAAGGGTAATACTCCTACTAATTCCCAAAAAATCATTAATTTATCTAAGTGTATTTCTCATGTAAAAGGTTTTCAATTAACTTATGCTTACATGAATCATTAGCGTCCAAATTGCTCAGAATGTGATATACGAATTGAGGACAACATACATTATACTCCTAAGTATAGATATTCTCAAAAAGCTAGGTGAAAACATTTTGTTCACTTGTATTTGTTGTCATATAAAAAACATTTAATCGACCTATATTGATCTAATCTGTGGAAGTACACATCTTTAACTAAAAAAAGCCCATAAGCCAAGTTATTATTCATACACTATTTATTACCATTCATAGACTATTCACTTGCACAAAAAAGGAAAAAAAAAGGCAAATTATTTAAAATACAATTGTAGAGCAAGTTCATTTGGCCAAAAAGTTCTTAGAGAAGTTTAATTAGGTTGCTTTTTGGGGTTGGACATTGTTGTGAGATTAGAATTATTGTTTGAGCTCACTCTTTATTTAGTTTTAACAAAACTAGTTTTCTGTAAAAGGGAAAAAGGGACACACAAAGATATTTCTCTGTATGTGAGTTTTGCTATACTATTAGCCCATCTGTTGCATTGATTTATATCTTTTAAATACATACTAATTGTAAACAATAATATCATTTACAACAAATAGTCAAGTAAATTCACAAAGTTTACAGTTTATACAAAAGTCATTACACTCTTACGAATTGGCTTAAGGAAAGTAATATTGGTATGTTCTTGGACAATGCTGTGATTAATTAAATCAACCACCTTTTATCAAATATATGTGAACCTATTATCTAAAATACTATTCATTCAAGTAGCCCCTTTAAGAGATTTTGGCTTCAGAGCACACGTACAAAGCCCTCTAACCATAAAATCCTACAAAAGTTGAGTAATTTAACTCATAATTTTTAACAAATCAGTACAATTCAACATCATAATTTGACTCATGGTTTTCAAAAATCAATTACGATTCAACATAATTATCACCAACAAGCTCACATAAATCAATTGATATTTTATATTTTTATGGTGTGCTATTCTAACAATCCAATTTGTACACTCATTTATACTTTTCTAAATGTGTAACTTCCTTGGATATTAACGTCACTTATATCTGCATAATCGTATATAAAATTGAGGGATAACATATGGGCTTGACATGTGTCATAGTATAAGTGTCTATCCCTTCAACCTGTCCGCAATTAATCATTTGCATTTCTTATATAAAAGTGATAGTAATTTTGTTGACCTTTTAAGGTAAACCATACAAATATAAAGAGGAATTGAATTTGTGGTTGCTTAATTCTCACAAAGAATATCAATGAAATATCATATGGGTTACAAAGTGAAAAGTAAAAGATTTAACTAAACGTTTGTACCCTTCGTTATGCCCCAAAAATTCTATTTCATTTTATTGCTAATATTTAGCCTAATTAATGCAGCGGAGGTCAGTCTAATGGGCGTCACTACCATATTTTGTAACAAAATACAAGGCAGAAAGGAAATTAATTGAATTAAACAAAGGTATCAACCAAGTCAAGGGTCAAAATCAAGCATCAACTTGATCTACTACAATTCTAACATTATTTAATGCAATAAAATTTACAACCAAATATCTACGCAGCCTCGCTCATATCCCATCCCCATGTAGCATGCTAGTGCCTGAAAACAAAACATTTCAAACAGTGAGACAGAGCTCAATAATGTTGACCCCAATAATAAAACACATACTTAAATTCATTTCAGACATTTAGGGGTGAGAGGGAAATATTCAAATAGTTTGAAAAGACTGATTCCCAACCCGTTCAAAATCTTCCATTTCAAACAATAACCATTATTCCAAAGTCACTGCAAGTAAATTATCCTTAGTAAGGGTCTCATGGCCTTCTGTCGAACAACCATATGGGTTACCAGAACCTATCTTGGCATACGTCCATCTACAATGGTGCGTACCCAAAAACCGCATGCTATAACTCAGGAGAATAACTTGTCTTAATATGAAGGTGAACCTATCCTGACCTCAGGAGGCTTCCTCCCGCAAACTCGCCTTAGTCTTTCACTTTTGGATTCAATATATTATGAACAATTCTATTTGGCTTCCTGAAAGCCCAACCCACCTCAAACAATCTTCTATTAATTTTACAAAACCACTTAAAACGTAAGCTGCTCAAATAAAATATACAATGACAACACAATGTTCCACATACATGAACTCATAAAATTTCAAGTTACAGTTCACGTTTTACACATAAGGTCCCCTTGGCATACAATATCAAATAACTGTTCATGTTCATAAACAGCCAAAGTCATTTCAAGGAGCAACTAAGGGGAGTTAGGGCATAGATACTACCTTGAAGATGAGTAAGAACCTAACTTGAGCTCGAACTAGAGTATTGGGCCTAAATGATAAAATAAAATGTCACAATATAGACTCACTTAAGGAAGTTCTTACACCCAAAAATCTATATTTTCCAACTCAAAAGTAAAGTAATCTCCTTAAGGCCTCCTCACTAACATTACTACCCTAAAGATTGATTCTCTAGCAACTAAGCAAATTTTAAAATCTCACTTATTAATTAAAATCTAATGTTGAGATTTAATCCAATTGGAGATGGTGAGCAATTTCTGGTTAGTTTCTGTCCTAAATTGCAGGAGTTATAACTTCCCATAGAATTATTGTATTGAAGATTATCAACATAATCTAGAAAGCCCTTTCTATCTATGACAAGTTTCTTTTTATGAGCGACTGCAAATTATCACAACAACTATCTCAAAAACCCATGTTTTTCAGCCTAGTCAGTTCCCGTCAGAATTGTGCGGTCCCAGAAGAAATTTCATTTCTTCCTCGTTTTAGATCTGAAATTGATGATTCGAAATATCTAGTAAGCTACACTCGTTGATCTACCTTCACAAAGTTTTTCATGATTTTTGTTTAAGTAGATAAGTACAGTTTAATCCTTGAAGTTGGGTCAATGCAGATCTACTCTCTATTGTCTCCAAAACCCAATTTTCATGCGTGAAATCATATAACTACTAAAGAAAACCATAAAAAGTCAATCTTGAATTATCCTTGACCATCAATACTACCTCTAACATCTGATAAAACTAGCCGAGCCCCTTGAGGAGAGGTTTTGGAGAGAAAGCCCTAGTTTTTACCTTGAAGATGGAAGTGAGAGTAAGGTGGTTGTGTACAGGCTTTCAAGCAACTCCAAAATCTGAAAATTCAATTATAAATGTGCAAAAGGCTAATTAGAAGGTGAGGGATGAATTGAACTTTCTGTAAAAATCATATACATTTTTTTTTAACAAATTTAAACATAATATGAACAATTCTAAAAGCACCCTACCAATGAACCAAAAAAAGAGAGGAGGGGCGACGGGTGGCCGGAGGGCGGCGGCATAACTGTGGCTGAACATTGGCCGGCAGTAGAAGCGCCTCGCAAGGGGTGGAGGCATGTGCGTGAGAGAGGGAGACGAAGAGGAGGGGGAGAGCGAAAGAGAGAGAGAGAGAGCGCATGGGGCCAGGGTTTCTTAAACATGCATTTCCCCTCTCTCTCTCTCTTTTTTTGAAGGGGGTCGGCTGCTAGGAGAAAGGCGGAAAGGGTTTTGGGGAATTAGGGTAAAAACTTCTTGAATTTATTTCCAACGTTTCAAAGCAAAATATTTAGGAGGGAGATAAAATCTGATTTTTTTGGGTCAAATTAAAATTAACATATTGTTCATTAACACCTAGGGTCGGGTCAACCATGAAAATTTGGATTGGATTAGAAGTAAAGAATCTTGAGCTTGATCCAAAATGCTAACCTAACGAGGCCAAACTAAATTATTGCCTACGAGCTTAAGCGACCTATCCTAACTTTTCGAATTAATTAAACCAACTCACCTGATCATTCTTCAAGAATTACAAATATAAAATTTTGGGATTTTACATTCTACCTTCCTTAAAAGAAGTTTCGTCCTTGAAACTACATAACCAATTCCAACCGAAAAGTGTCTAAATTTCCAGGGGTTTTACGCCCTTTGATATCTTTGGTACAAGTGACACCAATATAAACATATGCGGATGAAATTTTGTCAAAAGTTTGCTATTAATATGCTTTACAATCCATCTTTCCGATAAAATAAAAAACTATCATATAATATGTTATAAAATGTTGCCATACTATAAAAAGGTAGAAGGTTGGGAGAGAAACAATCAAGATGAGTATGATCTGGACATGTTCAATATCATAACCATTATACAGAGTAATGTTCTCTTCGTCTATTGAATTATTCAATTTGCTTCTAGGAATTAGTAAAAGAATGACTATTTTGATATTAATAATCAATGTCCTACATATATATTATCTTATTATTACATTATAATTTTCTAACTTTATTATGACTCGTTAAGAAATTATGTGATGAACTTTCATCTCTTTTTGTCTTAGTAGGAGTTTATGGGATGAAAACATGAATATATTCCTTTAGTCAAAAATATGATATAAAAATTAGTATTTTATGGTGCTTACTTAATTGTTTATTTTTCTAACATTTGTCATTTTTTCCATATGCTATTAATTCGAGTTAATCCTTTTCTAACTAAGATTCAAATAGGAAGATCAATGCATTAAGCCTTTAGCTATTGCTATAAATTCTTTGAAACTCATGCTTTTGAAGTTAATGACTTTAACTAGATTTAATATGTAGTAATGCATTAGTTTGTAACTAGTTTGGTTTTGCTATGAAATGACAAAGTTATAGGTTTCCAAGACATCTTGTGGTAGAGACAATGTATATTTCTCAGAAGAACTTAAGCATATATTTTAATAAAGTATTTTTGTGGGGAGAAATATTTTTTTTGGTGTGATTTATTCTCATGAAAGTATGCATTGTTCAATGCATGAGAAAATTAAATGATCTGTCTTGTATAAACTATATTACATTTTGTCGAGTATTTTAATTTTATGTTTTGACCATAGCACAAGAGGTTGGTTTAGGGTTCTCCTTGCTGGACCTAAAGAGGATGAACACATTGTTAAATTTTGGACAAGACACACATTGATTGAGATATATTTACCAATGCATTCGGGGTATTTCCTCTCAAGAAAAGTTTACAGTCCCTCTAAAATTCTATCCCATTTATATATGTGTTGCATCTCAATTCTAATATCATACTTCATATGTAATTTTGATGTATTTTTATGTTGATATTGGTCCTATTATTTGATGTGTTGTAATCCCAAATTAATAAAGAAGTTATTCATTGATTTTTTCGAGGTTTTTTCACAAGCATTTCCAATAATATATTATCCTTTCTCTTATAGACT
Source organism: Carnegiea gigantea (assembly GCA_029747015.1). Taxonomy (NCBI): domain Eukaryota; kingdom Viridiplantae; phylum Streptophyta; class Magnoliopsida; order Caryophyllales; family Cactaceae; genus Carnegiea; species Carnegiea gigantea. The sequence continues at coordinate 292,894 of JAKOGI010000913.1, read as the reverse complement.
TAAGATATAATCTATATTAGAGCACAGTTTCTACTATAATAATATTAATATGATCTAAGTAATATTTGCATTTTCACAATGTTTTCCACCTATTTGAAAGATATAAAATATGTTCCTCTCAACCTAAAAATAATTTGTTCTTAAACAAAAGAAGTATTAAATAGACCGTGTAAAGCATGGACACAACATTAGTTATACCACTAAAATTAACATTGCTTACAACTTAATTATCCAAGACTACATTACCTACAACTTGATTATCCAAAATTAAACAATTACAAACACAATGACATAACAAAGACTCACATATATTTTCTTACTTTCCCTCTTAATTCCTATAGGAATGCTAACTTATGGCTCTAATCTGCGCAATGCGTGTGTTAATTTATTAGTTACTAAAAGTATCTATAATAATTGCCTGTTGATCATGTTGGAAACAATCATTCATTAAGCTCCTTGTTTAGTTTGAACTTATGCCCAAATCATAGAATATACTTTATTCTTCTTTTTCTTTGGGCAGGGTGGTTCCATTACGAAGTTATAAACACTTGAAGATGGTGTCTCATTCCTATAAGATAATCAGGATGAAATTGCAGTCCAATTTATATGCTTAGAGGCCCATTAGAAATCGAACTAGAACTAAAGCTTTAAAAAGAGTTTTAGGCAGGATAGGACATAACCAGGCTAAACCTAATCTAGCAGTCAGCTAATCCCTAAATAGGTTTGGGAGTCCAATTAGGTCCATCAATCCAAAACTTGATCGAATTCCATTGCCTTAGTTTTTGTGCCTAGTTCTAGAAGCACGCCGATGTTCTTGTTCTACCCTAGTTTGTGTGTCGGTTTTTAACTAATAATAGACAAATCTTTCAAAATGTTATCTAAACCAACCTAGGGTTTACGCCTTTAGCTGCTATAAATAGGAGACCATTTTTTAAGGTTCAACATAGAAAACCACGATAAGAAGACACAAAAATCATATTAAAAAGACTAGAGAGACTAAGACAGTTACGCCACTAAAATTCTATTGGGCTTTGGAGTTAAATAAGGAATGTTTAACACAAGAGCGTCAAGTATTGCTACCTTCTTTCTATCCTTTTTCCTTATTTTCTTTGTTCAATTACTTTTGTATTTTTGAAGCAAGAAGTGACTGTTAATTAATTTAGAAACCCCCCGTTGTAATCATTGTGTAGTTTCTTTCTCTCTCTCTTTTTCTTCATTTCTTCCTTGCAATTTCTACAATCTTTTGTGTTTCAATGACTATTCTACTAGTGTAAATTCATTAAAATTTTTAAACTGATTAGCAGAGACTGTTTTTGATGATGGATGGTAACTAGTTACATTCCATCCTGATATCATAAAACTACAAAAAAAAAAAGTCGTACAAAGACGAAAGTAGCGACGGATAACAGGAATTTAGCGTTGGATTTTTGAACCCATCGATAGAACTGGCAACGGAAATGAACCATTGCATTTTAGGTCATTGCTGAGAATTCAGAGACAGAAATGTAAAATTCCATCGCTACATAGGCGACGGATTGGCAGAGATAGCAGGAACTGAAGACGCGCAAGTGGGCAACGGAATCTACATTCCGTTGCCATCAGTGATGGAATAGGCGACAAAATTCCATCGCTCATGGCGTCGCCATCCCACTGTTATACAAAGAAAATTTTTTTTGTTTGCGACGGATAATCCGTCACCATTTTTAAATAAAATTTTTGTTTTTCCAAGTTTTCCTAATTACAATACATTTCATTTCCTGCAGAAAAATATATCAAGGATATTCAACAACCCACTTAATACCAATGCTTTACTCGAAGCATTTTCCACCAATCTCAATCCACAAACAAGACAAACATCACATACAAACCAAATTCCGTCGCCATGGTTAAAATTTTGGTGACAGTTTTCAATTTCCGTCGCCAGTTTGATATATTTTTAGATTCCCATTTTCCTCGCCATTTCCGTTGCCAATTGATATGAATTTTTATCCGTTGTGATTCAACGCTTTTTTAGTAGTGTAACTTCACCCATAAACCTTAATATTTGGTTTTAACCAATGAAGTTAGATGATTCCCATACCAAGGGTCGTTCAGAGACCCATTTTTGAAAACCTTGTCTTATTGTACCTATATCTCTTCAATTGTCCCTGTTTAGGGGTCAATAAAAGAAGAAAAATGATTTTTTTTGTTAATTTTTGACAAAATTGGTTGGTGATCTATTTCCATCGATTTTCTCAAATTTTGAGAAACTAATCTTCGGTCAAGGGTTGAACAAGAATATGTGGTTTCCTAGGCTAGGACCCCGTCATGTTCTTGGGCTGGGAATCCTGTTGTATTCTTAGTTCACCATAGATGTCAGTTTCCTTTTCATCTTAATTGAATATGATCTCAAAAATAATAAAAAAATAATAAGAAAATCTTAGGAAGAGCACCTAGCTGACTCACCAATTCCATTTGTGGGAGACTACACTATGTGTGTAGGTCAAGGTCTTTGCAATTGTGACTCCTTTGAGGACTTACAAAAGGGTGATATTTGGCCTTTACAACCGCGACTCCATTGAGCACTTACAAAGAGGGCGATATTTGAAAATCAAAGTGAAAATTTTAGGTCACACGTGGTATGAGGATTAACAATGTCTCCTTTTATTTAACTACATGATTATCTTTCTTTGGAAAGTAATGGGTACTTGGTGGGTCCACTCAATTGTCAATTGAGAGGTCATTATGTATTTCACTTGTGACATACCTGCCCTAATCTATTCCGTAAAAGAGAAGCAACCTAATATCTTTGTCATGCCATGCATCCCATGGATGATGATGTGTTAATCTCACAATAGGGCTAATTCAGCCTTAATTAAACTCTTTATAATGTAGAACCTTGGCTAGGGAAGAATTCATGTGCATACTTGACTTTGTGTAAGTTTAGAGCTCTAGAGGGCTATCTGAAACTGACGCAACCCAAAGGTCCAAGTATAGATGCGTTAGGTCTAAAGGGGGATATCAAGTTATATATAGCGGCCTAAGCTAAGAAAGTTAAAGTCTAACCCATGTTAGTTTTTGGGGGCCCAGAGCCTAAGCACGCTCTTCTCCTTAGCTTCATCCATTCTACATCAGTTTTAGGTAGAGTCCATGGAAGGATGGCATGGTTTTGAGCCAAAAAGGTTAATCATAACAATCCATAATTTTAGGTCTGACCTAGTGAAGGTTTTGTGTCTTAAGGTTGCATGATAACATCAAATCCAAAGTGGGCTGCTTGGGCCCTAAGAGTCATGCATCCTTGGTTAGTTACATCATCCATTACGAGTTGTCCATGAGTCCATGTACAACATAAAGTCCATGATGTGACCCATTAGATCTTGGGATCCTTCGCCTAGTAGATTGCATCAAATCATACATCATATTAGGACCCATATACATGATCCATGCATAACTATATGGTCTATGTATCATGTATCCATCTCTTAGGGTCAGGATCTATGCATAAGTCCATTTAGATCTATGCATATTCCTAAACTATCACATTCTAGGTACGTGAGTCAAACTTATGTATAGCCCAAATTAAGGCCTACGATTCCATCAACTAGGCTTCAGCTTAGCTTAAGCTCATAAGTCCACCATTCAAGCCCAACCAAGAAATCAGGGTAAGGCATGATTTCAGCCCAAATCCAACATTTGACCCTATTCATTAGCGCATCTTGCTTGGATTGAAGTCATCCTCTCATTCTCAACTAACCCTATGTCACCAATATTTCTCTTAAACAATTAACTTTTCCCTTCCATCTATTACATTCCACCTTTAAATCACCTCTTTGTTACTTTGGATAGGGAAGATGACATAGGCGATACTTGAATCAGGCTAAGTAATGGTTACTCCCAACGGCAAACCTAGAAGTGGCATGGATTAAATAATGGGAATACTTAAAGAATTGATCATAAAATTTGATGATTACAATATTCTAACCAAGGATCTTAGACAAAAATTAAGAAAGGCCAAAGTTAAAAAGTCCTATAAGTTATCACAGCGATTCACCCACAAGTTCTAATGAAAAATATCACTTCGCAACAAAAATATCATGCTACATAGGCAAGTGTCATTACAAACAAAAATTAAGCGAACTGGCTCATTTTAGGCTTATTTTTTTAAGATTCCAAACCAAAGATCTTGGAATAAATGACGTGCTTACATAACCATCCACAGAGCGTTAGCCCATTCATTAAAGATACCCAAATAAGAGACTAAACCTATTAGTAATTGTTTCGGGACTTTCAATACTTACCCTACTGTATACCTCCATGCCAAATGTTAGATCTAAGGATTGTATCACTGAACTTGCATCTGTTTCTTGAGTTGAAGAGTTTTTTCACTTGTTCACTCACTTTCTGATCTTTAAGCCTAAGTCGTGAAATGTTCATCCTTTCACTCATACCTCTTGAACTATTCTATTATACTTTTACCAGAATATGTTTGCAAAATGATGAATCCAAGTGAAGAAAAAAGAGAGACTAGCTATAAAACTTGAAAAGACAAATAAGGTAAAAAGAGAAGGATTATAATTTAAATAATAAAAGAGAGGCCAAGGATTTCAATCTCTTAAGCCAAAGGTGAAAGATTCCATAAAGCAACAAGGCATGCATCTTTAAAGGACTTGCCTAGGATAGGAGGCTTCTTATATTAACATGTATTAGTTCCTTCAGTGAACCCAAAAGTTACCACTTGGAACCCCTTTAAGCCTCCAAGGAGCCTATTTCTTTTGTAATCATATATGACCTAACCTGGGCATGGAAGTGTTCCATGGATATAGTGACAACATCAACCTAAAATCAATAGTTAAGAGGAAGTTTAGAAAAGAAAAGGACAAAGGAAAAAAAAGTAAACAAAGAAATGAAAAGAGAAAAATGAAAATTTTAGAAATAAAAAGAACAAAGAGGAATGATTGATAACTCACTGAACTCCTGTAATCCACATGCATTCAGGGATTTCATAAGGTTATTTGACCTTTTGCATTGATTCCCTTCCTTTGGTGCCTTAAGTCTTAAGTCTACTTTAGAAGGTCCTCCTGGAGGCACCCCTATTCTAGTTGTGTATGTTCTCGTCCTTTTGAATCATGCCTAGCTTGATTCCATGTCAAATACAAAGATAACCGCTTTGAGGCCCAACTACGAAGATTTATTCCCATGAAGATCAACTCCATTAGGATCCATTGTTATTTTCCATAAAAAAAAAAACCATAGAAAAAGAGCGGATGTCGCAAAAACTTGAAAAGGCAGACCTAACAGAAGGAGATTGAGAATAAAAATTCATATTTGTAATTCATTAGGAAATAATTATCTTGATTTTAATTTCAAGAATTTGTTGGTAGTCGCTTGAGCTCGTTGGTAGTAGTTTAGCATTAGGCCTTCTTAAAAATCAAGTTTTTAGACCAAGCCCAAAAATTCCTTATCCTTGACCCAACTCAAAGCTTTCAATAAAGAAAATAAATACTCTTTAACAAAATTTAGATTTTAATTATTTTGATTTCTCTCCTAAATTTTAAAATTTAAATTTGAATTTATCAATATTTTGGAAGAGATATCAAAAATTCTCCTATGCCTTCCACTTGACTAGAATTCCTACCTAAACATCCTTCTCCTTCATTCTTTATTTAGCCAAATAAATTTTTTTTTCCACATCTTAGCTGTCGTCCAACCATCACCAACATCATGTTGCCACCCACCAGCATGTGCCAGTGCAGGCAAGTTATCTCCACAAGGACTCTTTCTCTCCCCTTGTTTCTTTTTCTATTGTGGGCAAATGCAACTATGGCTTGGGCTTTTTTTTTTTTTCCCCCTCTTTTAAGCCCTAATTTTGAAGCAAAGGCCTTAGTCTAATCTTTGAATCCTTGTTTAATATCTCTAGTCCATTTTTATGAACAAACATTCCGATCTTGTTGTTAAAAGTAGAATTATCTTCTCTCCCCATGATCATCCATTCCAATTCTAAAGGTACATTTCCGTACTTCTCATTCTCTCATCCTGATTTAAGATCGATTTCATAATGCTAATGACCGAATAGGATGATTTCATGTGTGAAATATGGGTTTAGACAAGACTAGAGTGTTGACCTATAATGGCTCTACTTTGAATAATTTTTTTTAGAATTATATACCTGCATAAATATCATGAAAAAATTTATGGACATAAATTTAAAAATTCATTTTTCCAATAATTTTGAATTATTAATTTTAGACTTAAAATAAGGGAGAAATAAATTTTCTCCTACAAGTGTGTAATCCTGACCTCAATCTATCCAGTTGGGAAGCATGTAATGTCGTACCTCTTGTTGTTACTTGCTATGGATCACAAGAAAAAAGTTGTAATAGACAATTAGTTATCTTGTGCTTTCTAGATTGTACTCGCGCGTCCTAATGCGATATTTCTAAGTCCAGTTACGCCTTTTGTAAATTGGGTCAGAAAATTGACCTAAAATTGTATGCAAAGACCTAACACACTTAAAGTTTTGCTAAAAGTCTTTTAATTAGGAGATAATTTTTAAGAATTATTACGATGCTCTCAAATAAATAATTAGGGCTTTAGCTGTGAACTTGGAACCTTAGGGGCTTGCTTGGTCATTGGGTTGTAAAATATGAGTCATTGGCTTGTAAAATCTACCTTGCGTTGACTCGTATCACGACATGCTATTTTGTTGTTTAAGGCCAACAGTCTAGGATCGACTTCAAGCTTGGTTGTTTGCACTTTATTGAGGCAGTGTCCACGCCTAACTCCCCTTGCTTGCCCATCCAAATGTGTTTTTGGGTGTGTATAGATTTTGTATGAGATACTGTATTCCAAGGAAACCTTATATGTAAAACTTGGACTGGAATATGTGCTTTATCATGAATTTTTTAATGTGTAAAATTATATTCTGATTGAATGCTTAAAATTAAGTAGTTCATGTTTAAAACTAGTTTTTCTAAGCTAAGAGAATTTTTGACTATTAGAGATTGGGCTCAAATGGAGCCAAATGGACCAAAAAATACTAAAATATATGTTAAGGTGAAACAATAAGGCAAATTTTTGGCACCGTGCATTCTGAGAACAGGGCAGGATTATCTTTATATGGAGATAGGATAATCTCGTTGGATTAAAGCATGATGTTGTTCAGGCATGTATCATTGTAGATGCACGTATGCCAAGTCATAGGTGCCACATATTTGAAATTCATGAGATTGTTTGACGGAAGGTCATAAGAACCTCTGGTGGGATCACTTGTCATTAAATGAACTATATTTTGGTTATGAATAATGGAAAAGAATTCTCAGTTTAAAGATTTTGAAATAATTCAACACCAATTTTATTTCAAATGGTTTAAACTATTTGTTTCTCAACGGCAAATGTTTGAAATGACTTCAAATAGTATTTTATTCGAATGGTTTGAATTATTTGTCTCTCAACTCTAAATGTTTGAAATGACTTCAAATAGTATTTTATTTTGAAATGTTTTTCAAGTACTAGTGTGTTGCATAGGGGCAAGATGTGAATGATACCAAATCGGGTTTAACTCAAAACTTTCTTATTTGCATGGAATAAATATTGGATTGTGTAGTTGACTAAGTTTAACCATTTTAATTTGACTTTGGACTTGGTGTTTGTTATTTTAATTAAACCTCTATTTGCCTTGTATTTCATCATGAAATATGGTAGTGATGTTCAACTATGTTTTTTTGCTGCATTAAATAGGTTAAAGATTAGCAAAAAAATGAATTAGAATTTTCAGGGTGTCTCAAAATGGTATTAGAGCCCTAGGTGCACCCCTAATGGCTCACTATGGAGTCTTTGACTCTGAAGAAGTGCTTAACACATGTAAAGGTAGGTGCTAACTAGAGTGTGAGCATGGGCATGGGTAAAGCAATTACATAAATTTTGTAAGAGATTTGCCTAAATTTTGATGTGTGACTCAGTCGCTAAGGATTGTGCTCTGTGTGTGGGGAGAGGGGGGAGGGACGGTGTGGGTCTGTGTGACAAGGAGTTAGTACGCTTGTGATTACGATAGTATAGCATCATAAGTATGTGGTATAAAATAAGCAAGTAGCCTGAAATTCAAAGCTAAGGACATAACCCACGCAGGAGGAAAAGAGATTTAGTGATTTCATTATTACGAGTGTTAGGAGAAGTGTCTAGTTGACCTTTGCTAGCTTATATTGATAAATTTAAAGGAGACTTTGGGAATGAACATAATGATTGAGTATTGGGTTATGCTAGGCTATTGTGGGCAAGAAGAGAGCATAAGATAATGTTAATAGTGTAGGTGACTGTTGTGGAGTGTATGTAAGAGTACCCTATAACCATTTGTATTCCTTTAGCCAGTTCTCTAATAGCCCTATGATTCTTAAAATCTTCTACTTTTTGTCTCATTGCTTTCTATCTCACTTAGATGACTTCTTATAACTACGTTATAACCAATTGCTTCTTAGAATGATAATTTTCATTCTGTTTTGTTGATATCTTCCTCATTTCAATAGTAAAATTTGCATTTCGTTTATGAACATAAATTTTGCCTAGTATTATTACCAGCTTTATGATCTCATATTTTCAATTTTGACTTCTATGCTTGCCATGTTTAATATTACAATGTCATATTTTCAGCTGAAGATTGTATATAGTACATTTATACACTTGCAATTGTACTCTATCATCACTTAAGATTGCTTCTTCGCTCTCCAGGAACCTTAACCTTATCTTGTTACCTTATCTTATTTGTTTGTTTTATTGGGCAAGTATGATTTGTGGGATATGATATTGTGATTGAATTTCTAAATGCTAGAGGTTAACACTCCATAATTTTCTTTTGGCATTACACTTGCTTTAGTGGCCTTGAGTTATTGTTAGTGGACACTCATGATTTTTCTTTCCATTTGCAAATACCATTTGGTTGTTTTCCTTGTAATTACTTGAACTTTATATTTTTCCTTTTGTTATAACTTTGTAACTCAGTGCTAGATTTTATAGCCTATATGACCTTTACTAGTAGCCGTTTTAATAAAAATGTTGAGATTAGACTGGGTTTTGGGAGAGAGTTATAATGTTCTGATATACCTTAGCTTGTGGATGAGCCCATTGGCAATTTTCATTGTTATATATGTAAATTGGGTTCTTCTAATTCATGTCATGAGGCTATATATTGGTATCATACCATTAGGTTAACTTGTCATGATAAACATGTCCATGAAGCTTGTGACTAGAATAATTAGAGAAGTAATTAAGAAAAGCAACAAAGAAATGTGATGATAGAGGTGGATATGAGAAGTGATTATCATAGTGATCTGTTAAGATAGATGTTATTTGGCTGCAAATTGGGAGTTTGTTTATCAAAATGAAATTATATTTTAGGTATCATGCCCTCATTTGAGGTTAGGTTAGCTAGTTTGACTCTTAGGAAATAATCCTTGTGAATGTTTAAGGAATGTTTGGAAAAAAAAAAAAAAAGGAATAGTGAATACATATGGGATCAGAAAGAAAGGTTATTGTATTGCACATGATTCTAGGGATATATATATATATATATATATATATATATATATATATATATATATATATATATATATATATATATATATATATATATATATATATATATGATTTGGCTATAGTATGAGAAATTTCAGGATGAACTAAGGGTGTTGTAGAGAGTCGCTTAGTGAGTCAGAGGTTATAATGAACGGTTTTTAGTAGACCAAGTAAGAGGGCGAAAGTAATCCGCCTACTAACAGGGGGTTGTATATTGAGCTAAGGGTAGGCCCTTGTGTACTTAGTAAAGTGTGATTACATTAGGAAATAATGTATCTTTAAAGACACCATCACAAGAAGATTGTAATTCTCATATTAGTCAATATGCTAACTCCAAGCATCACTTGCTATGCCTTGCCCTTAGGTCTGCCTATTTAGAGATTATTATCTGATTACTTGGGGAAGCTAGTTCGATGGTATTTCCTCATGGTGTAAGGCAGGAGGCAATAGTTTTGTAGGACCTTTAAAAGAATTTGGAAACTAGGGCATACTGTGTTTCCGTATTCAACCTAGCAATCAAAGGGCAAGTTCAGGCATATGTTTTGGATGCAGGAGATCATAGGCGAGCCACTAGCATCGATCGCATTCTTTTGTAGTAAAAACCACTATTGTAGCATATGATGCCTCTTTTTAGAGCATGCATGGTTCAAGGCATAGAACTCTTTTGTGCTCATAAAAGATCAATGATGCTCGCACTATTGAACCTGAACTAATTCAGATGACCACACAAAAGTTTTGACTAATCCAGGAAAGGATTGTAATGGCCTAACCCTAAAATTATTTAATTATGTATATTTATTTAATTACCTCATGTTCATGATTTTTTTTCTTATAATTATTTATCGCATTATTTACCCCGGTGGGGAAAAGTTCATTTGGGCCTTCACTTGGCAATTCGGATTTTATTTGTTTATTTAATTAATTAATGAAAACTTTGGAAGAATTGATAGTAGGCCCTAACAAGTTTAATCTAAGTAATATATTTTGCTTTTCGTAATATTACAAAATTTTAATTTTGAGTTTCGTAAAAACGTTATCGTTACGAAGCGTTTTATTCCCGAACCCAAATTATTTCAGTTGGTTTGAAGCCCAACAAGTTGCCTATTAATCTAAGTAATTACCATGGTTAAGGTTAGCTTAAAAAGGTGGCTTTACTAGTTAAAAACTCAGCCAAAGAGAGTTGGATTGGTCAACATAACACAACTCTATCCAAAGCACTTTCTTTCTCTCCTTTCTCTCTCTTCATGGCAGCAGCACTGCCAGCCTATTCTGGCTGATATTTGGCCACTTTTTTAGCTAGCTCTGGTGATCTCCAACCCCTGCCCAACATCGTAATACCTCAAGCTACAATCCTTCATCATCAAAACCACTAAACCTCATCTGCATCTCTACAATCAAAGTGAGTAATCTTGAAACTTGATTTTGTTAGTTTTGCTTTTTATTTTAGTTTTGATTCTTGTTTTTTATGATCTTTGATCATGATGTTTTGATAAGAAATAAGAGTTATTTTGATATTGATCATGGTGGAGTGAAGGTTGGATCATGCTAGGGTTAGGGTTGATGTTAATCATGCAAGCTTGATGTTAAAGTGTTGGATTTTGATTATTTTATCTTTAATTTGGTCATCTTCTAATCTATTGGTGTTTATGACAATGTTTTTGGTGATTTCAAATGAGTTGGAGTGAGTCCAAGTTGGCCATGAACTAGGGTTTGCAAGTAAAGTAAGGTTTGGATTAAACTAGCTTTAAGCTTGGTTTATGTGTGTATTAGATTAAAAAATGAACTTGATTGGATATGATTATGAAGTGAATTTGAGTGTGGTGATTTTGTATGATGTTGGGATGGACCAAACCTTGTTTATATGCTTTTAAGGAATGGTTTAAGTTGAGAATTTGTGCAAAAAAGAGAGGGAAAAGTCAAAACAGTGACGCTGAAAATTTCAGGAAAATAAGACAGAGTTCACGATTAAACTAGTAATGATTGGCCCATTGAAAAATTATGATTTTTGGTGGGTAGATTGTTCAGTGTGTTAGCTTTTCACTTATCATCTTCATCCATCCCGTCCCCCTGAGGGCGATTCACTGAACACTTTCCTAAAACAAAACACGAAAATATTTCAAACTGTGAGATGAATCTCGATACATGCATTCCTGTATTGTTAAACGTTCATGGAAAACTGGTTGTGCCCTTATTGCAATTCATTTTTAATTAAAAATAGGGAATGAGGTAAATATGAAATTGGGTTGTCAATTGTTATCTGATAGTGAACCCCTGGTAACTGTTATGATCGGAAGATAGGTGTATACATGCCCAGCCGATCGGTACCTGGCCTGAAGTTGCGCGGGTAACTGAAGGGCTATGCCTTGTAACTAATAATTGATGGGATCACTAATTATGTAATAAATCACTTATTAAACTGATTCATTGATGTACCTGCCAAAACATTATAATTTTGATAAATACGTGCTGATTTCTAAAGATAAAGGCAATGAACGTACCTGGAATTTTTAAATGTGAGCTCACTAAATAATATTATACACAAAAGTGGAAGGAATGATAGATTAGGCCCTGATTATGTACAAAATTATCATTGTAGGAACATACAGTTAGCAAAAATATTTATTCATAGCTAATAATTTGGTAGAAGAAAACTAAAAGCATAACAGAGGTTTAGAAAGAATGACTCATAACTTCATCATCCAACCTCTGATTGGGACTCAAAACCCCAATATAGAAAGCTTAGGAAGACCCAAAAATCTTTCAGCTAGAACACCAAGCTTGATTCCCACAATAGAATTCCCAAAATGAGGTTAGAACACAAGCATGTTGGTTTTGGTCCATTCTGTGCGGTTTTGGTAAAATGACCATAGCTATTTTCACATACCTCGCATTACGGCGATTCAAAAGAAATTTGAAAACTAACACACTGAACTATCTACCCACCAAAAATCATAATTTTTCAATAGGCCAATCATTACTAGTTGAATCGTGAACTCTATCCTATTTTCTTAAAATTTTCAGCCTCACTGTTTTGACTTTTCCCTCTCTTTTTTACACAAATTCTCAACTTAAACCATTCCTTAAAAGCATGTAAACAAGCTTTGTGTTAGAATGTATAAGGTTTTGATGATAACAAATCCAAGTGTTGTTGTTGCGCCAAACAGGCTTTCTAAACAGATTCTTACTGCTGTTCTCAAGTCTTAAAACTGCTTGACTAATGGATTATCAAGAACGGGTACTCAAGTCAGCGATACAAGAACAGCCGTGAAGAACAGATCCTGCGAAGTGTTTGAAGCACAGGATATAAGTGCAGCCATGAGAAATAGATCCTGTGAAGTGTTTACAGCAAATTCGTCTTTCCACAAGATGACTAGTGGTTACAACAAGATGTCTTGATTTAATTTGGTTTTATATTTTTAGACTCTTGTTAATATGCCAATCAGAAAGTCTTAACTTACCACTTACTTGAAACGGTTTTGCTTGTTTGAAAAATATTTCGGATCACCCTTCGAAACAATTCTGGAAACAGGACGCTCAGGGTGTTTCCAGAATAAGCTGCGAAAAATTTTTCACGTTTTTATCTTTTGGATTTTGAGCAGCTTCTCCAAGATTTGCAAGAAAGATTTTTCTATGGAGTATCTTACCCCTTACCCTAAAAACGGTTATTAAAATCTAAGGGGATTTGCAAAATCTTTTTGAATAAAAAGAATATCCAATTTTTGGCAAGTGGATAAGGTTATTGAGAAAAATATGGGCTAGTTGCTGAGAATCACCGCCTTATATACACGGTTTAGGAAGTGTTTCCAGCTCATGTTTCCTCATCCCTTGTGGCTAAAGAATTCTATATTCTTTAGGGATTTTAGTTTCCAAAAAATTTGAGGAATTGTTTTTCCAAGCACTATATAAAGTCGCTTCTTAGAACGTTAGAAGCATCGGTTTTCAAAAAGGAAAAATTCAGTGTTCATGAGCTTAAAAGTTTGAAAAGAAAACCGTGTCTAGTGAGTGAGTTATTTGAGCTTTCAAAGTTGGCATACTAGGAACTTCATTGTACCCTATATTAGCTTAGTTGAGAAGCATTGTAATAGGGTGTTTTTCTTTATATTCTTCTTTCACAAAAGTGAGTTGAGTGTGTGTCCAAATCAAGGAGATTTTGGACGTGGGGTAACCTGTCTTAGGGAAGACGGTTACATGGGTTGCAATTTGTAACAAGGTGTGTTACTATTGTAACGTGATTAGCCCGTTTAGTGAAGTGTGTAAATCCTACACGAGGTAGGTCGTGGTTTTTCACCTCAGTTGGGCTAGAGGTGTTTTCCACGTAAAAATCCTGTGTCCATTATTTCTGCATTCAATTTTGTTGGATTTTCGGTTCTGCATATCTCAGAAACAGCCTGCGCGAACAGGGTCTAAGACTGTTTGCCAGCATATTGCGAAAAATCGGACACCACAATTCACCCCCCTCTTGTGGTTGTGTACTCTCGAAAGCAACAAGTGGTATCAGAGCAGGTTCTCCTTTGAAAGGCTAACACCTTGAGAGATCCTTGAAGATGAGTACCCCACAAGGCATGCTTGAAGGTCAATCCATAACTCGACCACCATACTTCAATGGCCAATACTATGGTTGGTGGAAGAATAGGATGGAAAACTACATCCAAGCCGAGGACTATGAGTTGTGGATGCTCATCAAGAATGGACCACTCATCCCTAAGAAAATAACTGAAGATAGATAGTCAATCCCCAAGGAGCCTAAAGAATTCAATACTGAAGATTACAAAATGATGGAGAAGAATGCCAAAGCCAAGAAACTTCTATATTTCGGCCTAGGTCCTGATGAATATACTCGCATATCTGAATGTGAGTCGGCCAAGGAGATCTGGGATGCGTTGCAAATAGCTCACGAAGGGACCAATCAGGTAAAGCAATCCCGGATTGAATTGCTTATGAGAAAATATGAGCTGTTTGAGATGGGGGATCGTGAAAGTGTGATGGACATGTACACTCGCTTCACTCACATAATGAATGAGTTGAAATCCCTGGGAAAATCCTTCACCACTGAAGAATTGGTGAGGAAAATCCTAAGAATTTTACCTCATTCTTGGGAAGTGAAAGTCACGGCCATCCAAGAAGCTAAGGACATGAACAAGATCACCCTAGATGAGCTGATTGGAAATCTCCAAACGTATGAACTTAGAAAAAATTCCCAGTAGAAAGATGAGACAAAGAGAGATCGAGGTCTTGCTCTAAAGGCCTTAGAAGATGATTCTGATTCTGATGAGGAGGAGATTGCCATGATAACTCAAAAATTTAAGAAGTTCTTCAAGAAAGTTAAAGAAAACAGCAAAAGGAAGGACTTCGGCAAGGGCAGGAATACCTCTCGGGAACAGTTCTCTGGATGCTTCAAGTGTGGCAAGCTGGACCACATAGTGAGAAACTGCCCACTACACAAGGAGGAACAAGAACCCAAACACCCTAGAAAACAGGGGAGGAAACAGGGTGTGAGCAGCTCAGCGAAACGATTCTCAAAAGCTATGCTTGCGGCTTGGGGTGATTCAAGTGAGGATGAGGAAAGGTCGGAAGCCGAGGAAGCTGATGTAGCACTCATGGCAAGAAGTGACACTGATTTAGATGATGGATCAACAGATAGTCTGACTCAACTCAAGAACAAGGTACGTGGTCTAAATAAATCAACTCTTGAGGAATTAGTGTACACTATAATGGATGTATGTGCTGAATTAAAAGGGATGTTCACGACCTACAACTTGAAAATGAAACGCTTAAATTGGAAAAACTTGAAGTTGACAAAGAGACACTTGCCTTGCATGAAAACATTAATGTGCTTAAAGAGACTCTACTCATGAAAGAAGAGACTTGTTCCATTAATCTGACTGAGCTGGAAAAGGAATCTCTTGACTTAAAAGGAAAGGTCGAATCTTTGCTGGAAGAAAACAAAAACCTGCTTGAGAAAATAAAACAAATGGAATTAGACCTTGTCACAAACAAGCTCTGGAACAGGTTCTCAAGAGCGCTTGAATGGTTAAACACACATCATAGTCGAAATAGAAGAAGACTAGGTTTTGTGCCTAAGATGACCTACCCAGTGAATAGAAAATACGTAGGATTATCTGAGAACATTGTATATTATCACTGTGGTAAAACGGGTCATTATCGTTATACTTGTCGCTCGAGAAAGTATGTCATTAAAAGAAACACAGCTTATGTAAAACAAATATGGGTTAGGAAAGATGAGATTTGTACGTCTAGAGGAATGGGACCCAAGTGGATCTGGGTTCCCAAAACTAACCTATGATCTATTTTGCAGGCTGAAGTGAGAGAAAACCACCCAGCGAACAACCCAGCAAACAGCGCAGGAAACAACCTAGGGAACAAGCAGCTGTGGTATGTTGACAGCGGGTGTTCGAGGCATATGACTGGTGAAAAATCCAATTTTCTCTCACTGATAGCTTTAGAAGGAGGGAGTGTGGCATTTGAAAACGGCAAATCTAGGACAATTGTCGGTATAGGTAAGATAGGTGAGTCACTCTCCCATTCAATTGACAATGTTTATTTTGTGGATGGATTGAAACACAACTTGCTAAGTGTGTCCCAACTGTGTGACAAAGACAACCTAGTAGTGTTCTCTCCAACACGTTGCTTGGTTGTAAATATGAACACAGGAGATGTTGTGTTGAGGGGGAAGCGACACAAAAATGTTTATAAAGTGTGTATTTCTACTCTTCCCCAAAATAATTTGACTTGTTTGAGTGCTTTAAATGATGATGTTATGCTTTGGCACAAAAGACTAGGTCATGCAAGTTACTCACTGTTGAACAAACTTGTAACCAAAGACTTAGTGGTTGGCTTACCTTCCATCAAATTCAATGATGACAAGGTATGTGATGCATGTGCCAAAGGCAAACAAGTCAGAAATTCATTTAAATCTAAAAGGTGTGTAAGCACTACTCGACCTCTTGAATTGATACATATGGATCTATGTGGTCCAATGAGGATCATGAGTAGAGGTGGTAAGAGGTATGTGCTTGTGATAGTGGCTGACTACTCGCGTTTCACTTGGACCTTGTTTTTGGCTTCTAAAGATGAAACTTTTGAAAAATTTCTTGCTTTCATTAAAAAAACTGAAAAGAGGGTAGGATACTCTTTGGTGTGCCTAAGGTCTGATCATGGTACGAAATTTGAGAATTCAAGCTTTATTAACTATTGTAATGAGCATGGTGTAGACCACAGCTTCTCAGCCCCAAGAACACCCCAACAGAACGGGGTGGTAGAACGCAAAAATCGTACTCTAGAAGACATGACTAGAACAATGCTTGTTGCTAGTGGTCTTCCTAGAAATTTTTGGGCTAAAGCTTTGAACACATCATGTTACATTATAAATAGATGCATGATTAGACCTCTTCTTAACAAAACGCCTTATGAGCTCCTCAAGGGAAGAAAACCCAATATTATGCATTTGAGAGTATTTGGTTGTAAATATTTTGTGCATAATAATAGGAAGGATGCCTTAGGGAAATTTGATCCAAGGAGTGATGAGGCAATATTCCTTGGTCACTCCTCGCATAGTAAGGCATACAAAGTATTTAATAAGAGAACCTTTTGTGTTGAGGAAAGTGTGCATGTGCTTTTTGATGAAACTAACTCTCTAAGTGAGAATGATGCACAGGAGGAAGACCTTGAACTAGGTCTTGTTAGAAAAGACTTGCTGCTCCAAGATGAACAAGGTAAGGAAGCCACTGAGGGATCAAGGTCTGAAGCTGTTCTTAAGGAAGGTAAGCAAGGTGTGAACCAAACAGGGGGAAACAGGGTGGAACCCTGTTCGGGACAACATCAGCCGAATCCTTCAGGGATAAATTCAAGAACAAGTTCCCAAACAGGCTCGAGAACAGGTTCTGAACCTGTTTCACCGAGTATTCCAGCTAGGATGGAGAGCGTGTCTGTGAACCCACTTTCACCACGATCATGGAAATACCAAAGTTCACATCCTCTTGATCAAATTTTGTCTGATATTAATGCAGGAGTTCAAACTAGATCTAGGCTCAAAAATTTCTGTGCTTTCTATGCTTTTCTCTCAAAAATTGAGCCAAAGAATATTAATGACGCTCTTACAGATTCAAATTGGGTCACAGCCATGCAAGAAGAACTCCATCAGTTTGAAAGGAATAAGGTATGACACCTTGTGCCACGGCCAGAGGATAGAACAATAATTGGAACCAAATGGGTATTCCGTAATAAGCTTGATGAGTGCGGAACAGTCACTAGGAACAAGGCCCGGCTGGTGGTTCAAGACTACAACCAAGAAGAGGGAATTGATTATGAAGAGACCTTTGTACCTGTTGCAAGGATGGAGGCCATTCGAATCTTGATAGCCTTTGCAGCCCACATGGAGATCAAGTTGTATCAAATGGATGTCAAAAGTGCGTTTCTAAATAGATACCTTAAAGAAGAAGTGTATGTTAAACAACCCCCGGGTTTTGAAAGTGATGAATTTCCTAACCATGTTTTCAAACTTGACAAAGCACTTTATGGTTTAAAACAAGCTCTCAGAGCTTGGTGTGAGCAGTTGTCAAATTTCTTATTGGAAAATAATTTCAGAAGAGGCAAGGTAGATAATACCTTGTTTCTAAAATCTAAGGGGGAACATTTGTTGGTTGTCCAAGTATATGTCGATGACATCATATTTGGTGCAACTCATCATGATTTGTGTGACGAATTTTCAAAAATGATAAGGAGTGAGTTTGAAATGAGCATGATGGGTGAGCTTAATTTCTTTTTAGGCTTGCAAATCAAGCAAACTTCAAACGGCACCATGATCCATCAACAAAAGTATGTCAAGGAGTTACTTAAGTGTTTTGGGATGGAGTCGGCCAAGCCCATTGGTACTCCGATCTCTCCCTCAACCAGGTTGGCAATGGATGATGGAAGTCCCTCAGTTGAGGAGAAATCCTATAGGGGCATGATAGGATCACTCTTATACCTAACTGCTAGTAGACCTGACATTGTTTTTAGTGTTGGTTTATGTGCCCGTTTTCAGTCTAAGCCTAAAGAAACTCATCCAAAGGCTGTTAAACGGATTTTAAGATATTTAAAACATACACCTGATCTAGCCTTATGGTATCCTAGAGGTTGCAACTTTGATCTTGTTGGGTATGCTGATGCTGATTATGCAGGGTTCTTGGTTGATAGAAAAAGCACCTCAGGTATGGCTCACTTTCTTGGACCTTGTTTGGTATCTTGGGCAACCAAGAAACAACTCTCTGTTGCCTTGTCCACAGCAGAAGCTGAATACGTGGCAGCTGCATCCTGTTGTGCTCAGTTATTATGGATAAGGCAACAACTCAAGGATTTTTGTGTTGACATAGGATGCATTCCTATTTATTGTGACAATACAAGTGCAATTAACATTGCCAAAAATCCATGTCAACACAAAAGAACAAAACATATTGACATTCGTCATCATTTTTTAAGAGACAATGTTGAAAAAAGAGTGATCTCAGTGAATTTTTGTGCCACTGAAAATCAAATTGCTGATATATTTATAAAGGCATTGAGTAGAGAACAATTTGAAAGGAATAGACTCGAACTAGGTTTAATTAAAACAACCTGACCATCCTATTCTCTCTCCCTGTCGGCAATATTCAAAAGCTACGGGTTCAATATGTTACAATATTTATTTGCCGTCAATTTTTGTGCTATGTCTAGCATATGTGAGGTTTGCAACCTGCTGACACTCGTTAAGGTCTAATGAGATTGCCCTCATTGTCCCATGTTACCGAGCAAGTAACCTCAAGAACAAGCACCAGGAACAGGTACGCCTCTTGTTTGCCAGATGTGTGCAACTAGCTGAGATTTGCTTCACATCTTCCCGAGGCGTGCGCGGCCGGATTTAATGATAAAGCCCGTTGCAAAACGGGCAAAATCTTTAAAAGATCTTGCACGCCTCTCCTCTTTAAAGCTTTCTTCAAACTTGCTTCATTCTCTCACCTCCACCACAATTCTTTTTGCTTTGAAATTCCGTTCGAGAAACCCTAATCTCTCTCCTCCCTCTGAAAAATGGCATCCCCCATCAGCACCACAAGTTCCGTGTCCTTGACCCAGGGCAACCAGTCACCAAGCACAGCGGAGCAAACAGCCACAGCCTTGTTTGCTCCCACGCAATTTCTGGCGGCTTTCATGGAAAGTAAATCTGCTGAACCCTCTTGCCCCATTCTTTACAAACCTTTTGGATTTCTGAAAAGCATAGACCTCAAAACAGTAGGTCTAAAATTGGAAGACATTCCCTATAAATTTGGGTGGGATTTAGTTCTGTTTGGTAAATCGAGTGTATGTCAGAAGTCTGGCGAACCCCAAGAACCTTTTGGGGCATCTGGTAGAGAAATTGGGGCTACAGATGAACTCTTTTTGTTTGAACATGGCCTGGATGACATCAATTCTTTCGGGCTGTTCCCAGAGCAGGAAACAGGGGCTGAAACAGGGTCTGAGATTTTTAGGGATGACCTAGGAGAAGATTTGTCAAAAGAAATAGGGGGAAGTAGTGGTCAACTGGAGGAGTCTCCTGTCGAGACTGAACAAGCCACACCGGTACCACAAACCGGTGAGAAACGCAAAAGGTATAAAATTGTGGCTAGGCGCACTAGAATGCTAAGAACAAGACCATCATCAAGGCCTAAAAGCGGCCAAACTGAAGAACCCCCAAAGACTGAAATCCCTGTCAAACTAAAACCATAAATTTTCTCTTCGGCCAAACCCACAAACAGGCCAACTCGAAAATCAGCCCGAATTGCTTTCCAATCCACGCCTCGTCCTGCCAAACAGTCATTCCCTGTTGTTGAGGAAATCGATTCCTCCTCTGAGCCTTCATCAGATAGCGACACTGAGAACACCTCCTTCAAACAGGGCACTCCCGTGTTCTTAGAGTCCTCAGAGGATAAGCCTCTGCCTGCACCAAAATCAACCTCCACTTTACCCTCCAAACCATCACCCCTCAAAACTCCCAAGAGAAAAGCCTCCCTTAAACACGCCTCCACACAAGACCCTCCTACTGAGCCCCAACCTAAGAGAGCCAAGAAGTCTACCCCATCTGCCATTTCAGCCAAACTAACCCAATTGCTTCAGAGACGGGTCGTAAGGGGCAAAATTATCAAGGTAAAATATTTTGAGGAACAGGGTCTGGGGGTGTTTCTGCACAAGCTGCGTGCACAGGGGTGGTATGAGCTGTTTACAAACACCCCGCTGGGGTGTTTTGTACATGAGTTGGCAGAATTCTATGCCAACTGCACTGTCACCGAAGGAGTGGTGATAAGTATTGTTAATGGGCAACAGCTTCGGTTTGATGCGAAGATATTAGGGGAAATTCTGGAGATTCCCCCCACGGGCTTTGATATATATGTGAGAGAAGACAAGACTATTCTAGGGACAGCCAGGCTGCTGGAGCTCTCCCAGAAATTTAGCCAGCAACCAAGCCTGCAAACACCTAAGTCCGTGAAGAAAGGGGACATGACATCGCTCCATGAATTGATATTTTGGTTTATTATCAAGAATGTCATTCCTCGGGGCCAGGGTCGTAATCTTGTCGATGTCATGGATCGGTGTCTTATGGACCTGATGGACAAGGAAGAGCAAATCAACCTTCCTGCCATCATGGTTCGACATATTGCAAGAATTGCAAACACCTCCAGGGAACATGACCTGGGGTATGGTTTCTTCCTGACTAGTGTTTTTGAGCACTTTGGGGTGACACTGGAGAAGAAGGTGGGAGCTCAGTTCATTGATAAGATTGGGAGTAACACCCTTATGGGGTGTGGATACACTTTGGTTGAGGGGTCTGCATCAGAATAGGGGACAAAAACACCCCGTCCTCCTGTTTCTGGCAGTTCCTCAATCAAACTTGAGGCTGCTCTGCAGGAAAACTCTCGACTCAGTGCTGAGCTTACTACTGTGAAGGCTGCCCTGGACGAGGAAAAAGCTCTAAATCCTAAGCTCCATAAAGATCTCCTCGCCCTTCTCTCTTCCCTTTCAGCAAAATTTTCTCCTGCTCCCTGATCACCCCCCATAAGTTGTTCCCATCGGTTGTTCTCAAAGGCTGTTCTCACTTCTCTTGGTTATCCTCTCTTGCCAGTTTGTACTATGTTGCACTCTTTTGGTGAATGACAGGTTATCTTGCTTTTTGATTGGCTTTGCCTTGCTTGCTTTTTGCTGTGAGTTGCTTGTGTGTGACTAGGATGGCCAATCTCATTACCGTACCAACACACTTGAGTGTATCACCTGTTGACTTTCCTTCATTACCCAAGTGGTGGTGATAGCAAACACCCTCTGTTTGACTGTTCGCTCCTGCTTTTTAATGATGCCAAAAGGGGGAAGATAGGATGACCAATATTGTTTTAGTTTTGCCATGGACGTGTTAATTTTCTTACATTTTTTTTTTTGATACTCACTGCTTCATGTGAATATGAAAAATTGGCACTAATCACTTCAATTGTCCTTGAAAGTTAATATGGTCATTTGGTTTGTCATCATCAAAAAGGGGGAATTTGTTAGAATGTATAAGGTTTTGATGATAACAAATCCAAGTGTTGTTGTTGCGCCAAACAGGCTTTCTAAACAGATTCTTACTGCTGTTCTCAAGTCTTAAAACTGCTTGACTAATGGATTATCAAGAACAGGTACTCAAGTTAGCGATACAAGAACAGCCATGAAGAACAGATCCTGCGAAGTGTTTGAAGCACAGGATATAAGTGCAGCTGTGAGAAACAGATCCTGTGAAGTGTTTGCAGCAAATTCGTCTTTCTACAAGATGACTAGTGGTTACAACAAGATGTCTTGATTTGATTTGGTTTTATATTTTTAGACTCTTGTTAATATGCCAATCAGAAAGTCTTAACTTACCACTTACTTGAAACGGTTTTGCTTTTTTTGGAAAATATTTCGGATCACCCTTCGAAACAATTCTGGAAACAGGACGCTCAGGGTGTTTCCAGAATAAGCTGCGAAAAACAATTTTTCACGTTTTTATCTTTTGAATTTTGAGCAGCTTCTCCAAGATTTGCAAGAAAGATTTTTCTATGGAGTATCTTACCCCTTACCCTAAAAACGGTTATTAAAATCTAAGGGGATTTGCAAAATCTTTTTGAATAAAAAGAATATCCAATTTTTGGCAAGTGGATAAGGTTGTTGAGAAAAACATGGGCTAGTTGCTGAGAATCACCGCCTTATGCACACGGTTTAGGAAGTGTTTCCAGCTCATGTCTCCTCATCCCTTGTGGCTAAAGAATTCTATATTCTTTAGGGATTTTAGTTTCCAAAAAATTTGAGGAATTGTTTTTCCAAGCACTATATAAAGTCGCTTCTTAGAACGTTAGAAGCATCGGTTTTCAAAAAGGAAAAATTCATTGTTCATGAGCTTAAAAGTTTGAAAAGAAAACCGTGTCCAGTGAGTGAGTTATTTAAGCTTTCAAAGTTGGCACACTAGGACTTCATTGTATCCTATATTAGCTTAGTTGAGAAGCATTGTAATAGGGTGTTTTTCTTTATATTCTTCTTTCACAAAAGTGAGTTGAGTGTGTGTCCAAATCAAGGGGATTTTGGACGTGGGGTAACCTGTCTTAGGGAAGACGGTTACGTGGGTTGTAATTTGTAACAAGGTGTGTTACTATTGTAACGTGATTAGCCCGTTTAGTGAAGTGTGTAAATCCTACAGGAGGTAGGTCGTGGTTTTTCACCTCAGTTGGGCTAGAGGTGTTTTCCACGTAAAAATCCTGTGTCTATTATTTCTGCACTCAATTTTGTTGGATTTTCGGTTCTGCATATCTCAGAAACAGCCTGCGCGAATAGAGTCTAAGACTGTTTGCCAGCATATTGCGAAAAATCAGACACCACAATTCACTCCCCTCTTGTAGTTGTGTACTCTCGAAAGCAACATTTGGTCCATTCCAACATCATACAAAATCACCACACTCAAATTCACTTCATAATCATGTCCAATAAAGATCATTTTTCA
Organism: Carnegiea gigantea; assembly: GCA_029747015.1. Lineage (NCBI taxonomy): Eukaryota > Viridiplantae > Streptophyta > Magnoliopsida > Caryophyllales > Cactaceae > Carnegiea > Carnegiea gigantea. Next base: position 269,346 of record JAKOGI010000913.1, on the reverse strand, counting down.
ATCTAATACACACATAAATCAAGCTTAAAGCTAGTTTAATCCAAACCTTGCTTAACTTGCCAAAACCCATGGCCAACTTGGACTCACTCCAACTCATTTGAAATCACCAAAAATATCATCATAAACACCAATAGATTAGAAGATGACCAAATTAAAGATAAAACAATCAAAATCCAACATTTTAACATCAAGCTTGCATGATTAACATCAACCCTGTGTCTTTAGAAATCAGCACGTATTTATCAAAATTATAATGTTTTGGTAAATACATCAATAAATTAGTTTAATTACTGATTTATCACATAATTAGTGATCCCATCAGTTATCAGTTACCGGGCATAATCCTTCAGTTACCCGCGCGGCTTCAGGCCAGGTCTCGATCAGCTTGGCAGGTGTACACCTATCTTCATATCGTAACAGTTACCAGGGGTTCACTATCAGATAGTAATTGACAACGCAGTTTCATATTTATCTCATTCCCTATTTTTAATTAAAAATGAATTACAATACGAGCCCAACCAGTTTTCCACGAATGTTTAACAATGCAGGAATGCATGTATTGAGCTTCGGCTCATAGTTCGAAATGTTTTCATGTTTTGTTTTAGGAAAGTATTCAGTGAATCGCCCTCAGGGGAACAGGATGGCTGAAGATAATAAGTGAGCCGAAAAGTCTACATGAAATGGTGTGTATTATCGTTGAGATGTTTATAATACCATATTGTGATATATTTTGGTGTTGAGACTGTATATTGTATCAGAATCCTATATTTTAGTGTAACCCTTGAGATGTTCGAATGATTTTGTTGTTAGAACAATTTCTATATTTATCCAAAGGATCTGATAGGTTGTGATGGTGTGAATGTCTTTAATGGTAAACATTAATTATTATAGATAAATTTATCATGTACAAGCAAAGTCTTGTCCTTTTTGGACGACAGTAATGCCTAATCGTTTGGGTTATCATTTTTAATTGGGGTTATTAATGAAAGAAATGCAAACAGTGATTTACGTACATTTGGGGAATTACAGATTTGATATTAGAGCCAGGTTGAGCTTTTTCTTTGTGGAATGTGGAGTTTAGAAATAAGAGGGTGAGAATGGTTGGTAATGAGGGTCATTGTATACCGTAGAGTGATATTAGAAGTGCAGTAACGACATTAGAAATGCATGTTGCTTATATTTGTATGTTTCTTAATTATGGTCATGTTTGCCTCTCATATATGTCTTTTCTATGTTACATGGACCTTTATGGTATTAGCATGATATTGGGTGCATCTATGGCTGCTCACATCGTGCTGCTGCATGCTAGTATAGAGGCTCATGTACAAGACCCTTTTTCTGAGCTTCACAGTATTACGGTCCATGCATATAGCTTGCTCTGATCCTTACCCGTAGTTCATCCATGGATGGAGTTTAGGCTCCGTTATCATCACTATATGGTAATAAGGAACCCAGGTTGGGACGAGCCTAGGTCTCAGGCCCAGGGGGCTTGGACTACTATCAGTACAGTATTGTTATTGAGGGAGGAGTTTGAGCAAAGGGGGATTATCATAGAGACTCTACAGCATGTCTTCCCATTACATCAGGCACATGCCCTACCTACAACCCCAACACTAGCACATGGACCACTCTCCCCACCCACACCAGGTACCCCATTGATGCCTGACAATCCGGGGGAGGCTCATATGGTGATAGACCTTCTTGATACACCAGAGATAATGGTGGTTAGTTCTGAGGATGAGGGCCATCAGGAGGAGGAGGATGATCCTAAGGAGGATCTAGACATTGATGAGGAAGGGATAGAGCAACAGTGGGATTAGGAGATTGATAAGATGATAGTGGAGCAACAGGCTAAGCAGGAGCTTGGTGATGCCGAGTCAGAGGCATTGACTAGTAGCTTCGATTCAGACGAAGAGCCTGATGATGAGTCCGACCTGAATTACAATCCATCTAGGGATCGTTAGGTAGTTCTAGGGTTTGGTGTTAGTACTTTTCTTTTGAGCCCTGTTTGTCTATAGTATGGTCAGTTTGGATGGATGTATTTTGTGTAGGATATGACATTGTTTATAGTTAGTTCAATCCTCTCTGACCGTGATGATATGGTCAATATTTCTTTTTGGTAATGTAGGGGACCTAGTATCTTGGGGCTAGTTAGTGTTTAGGGTTGAGATAGGAGTTAAAACTGATTTTGCCTACTTAATATGTTTGGGTATTCCAATGATTGAATTATTTCATTAATGTATGATCAAAATGTCCGAACAGTGCACAATAATGCAGTGATTCATATAGAGAAAGTCTCATATCATAGCCAGGGATTGGGTGATCAAGCCTCCCATCATGTGCCGCCAAATTTTAGCTAAATGCCACCGATTCCTTCTGAGTTAGCTAATAACATTGAGAACCCAAACTATTGGCCGGTGCTAGTAGCTGAATTGATGAAGCAGATTCCCCAAGTACCTACTGAAACCCCTCCTAAAGAGGATAAGTTAGCGGATAGGATAGCACGACGCAACCGTAAAGTTTATGATGGATCTTATGATCTAGTAGTATTGAAGGAATGGATAAGGGGAATGAAGCAAATCTTTACCGTGGTCGAAGTTCCAGAAGAAAAGAAAGTAAATATTGTGATGTATTATTTGACCAATGAAGCTGACATTTGATGGAATACTATTAAGGATAAGCTCGTAGGGCCTGAATTCATCTGGAATAAATTTCTGAGCGAGTTGAGGGTAAGATTCTACCCAGTTGTGGTCCAAAGCCAAAAGGAGAAAGAATTTATGGAGCTGAAGATGAGTGGCACCATGGCTGTAATGCAGTACGCCAGTAAGTTCACAGAATTATCTAGGTTTGTTTCTAAGTTTGTATCATCTAAAAGGTTGAAGATGAGAAGGTTTGAAGAGGGTTTGGCCTTCTATACTCAAAACCAGTTAGCTGGGCAACCAATTTTGATGTACCAAGAACTATATGAGCAAGTGGCAGAAGTGGAACGAGTAAAGACAGTGTTGAGAGCACTGAATCCAATCAACCAAACGAGGAGCGAGGAACTCTGAGTGAGAGTGTGAACTAGAAGAAACCTACTCCTACTCCCCCCAAGAGCCGTCCTACAGGCTTAACAGCATCCTATGAGAAATACGGTAGAACAAATCACACCATCCCTAAATACAGAGTAGGAACTAATAAGTGTATGTGCTGTGGAAGCCCTGAACACCTGATTGCTGCATGCCCCAGAAGGATAAAGGCTGTAAACAAAGGTACAGCAAAACCCTGGCCCCACCTCACTAAGGGGCCCACTATCAAGGCCTACAGTAGTAGGACGGGCGTATGTAATGAGTAAGAAGGAAGCTGCCACCCCTGGTACGGTAGTCACTGGAACTCTCTTTTGAAATTCAAAGCCGGTGCTATTCATTTATTTATATTCATCCGATCTGCCATGCAATTGAACCTGCAAGATAGGAGGATGAAAACCAATTATAGGATTAAGTTATCCAATGATTGTGTGATTGAATGCCCTATCTCCTATAAACTTGTTCCTATTTTCATTGGTGGAACCACCTTTTCTATGGATTTGATTCAATTTGATTTGTCTGATTTTGACATCATTTTGGGAATGAATTGGTTGCACACGTATGGAGCTAAGATTGACTGTGAGGATCTTAAGGTTATTTTGAAAGATAAAAAAAGGAGAGAAGTATTCTTCTATGGGCAGAGAGATGAAAAATCCTATCTCTTGATTTCTGCTATAAAAGCAAGTAAGCTATTATGTCAACGGTGTATGGGATATTGGTGTTATGCTATTGACACCAAAGCAAAAGAAGAGAAAGTTGGAAATATTCCTGTAGTCTGTGAGTTTGAGAATGTTTTCCTTGAAGAGTTACCAGGATTACCCCCACAGAGGGAAATTGATTTTGGAATTAAATTAATCCCAGATGCCCAACCTATTTCCAAAGCCCCATATCGTATGGCCCCAACTGATTTTAAGGAACTGAAGCTTGAATTAGATGAGCTATTGCAGAAAGGCTTTATTAGGGCAAGTGTTTCACCATAGCGTGCCCCAGTGTTGTTCGTAAAGAAAAAGGATGGAACTTTAAGGCTGTGTATTGACTACAGGGAGTTGAACAAGATCACCATCAAAAATAAATATCCTTTACCGTGAATCAATGACTTATTTGATCAATTGCAAGGAGTAGGAGTCTTCTCTAAGATTGATTTGAGGTTAGGGTACCACCAACTTAGGATTAAACCTAAAGACATCCCTAAGACTACATTTAGAACTAGGTATGGTCACTATGAGTGTACAGTGATGCCATTTGGCCTCACCAATGCTCCTATAGCTTTCATGGATCTTATGAACAGAGTCTTCAGACCCTACCTAGAAAAATTTATGGTGGTGTTCATAGATGACATTCTTATCTATTCTAAGGATAGAGATGAACATGTTGATCATTTAAGGATGTTGTTACAAACATTGAGGGAGCATCAACTTTATGGCAAATTAAAGAAGTGCGAGTTTTGGTTAGAAGAAGTGGTGCTCTTAGGACATGCAGTTACAAAAGACGGAATCAAAGTTAACCCCCAAAAGGTGAAGGCAATCACGAAATGGTCAAGGCCTACTAACATCATTGAGATTAGAAGCTTTCCGGGTTTAGCAGGTTGCTATCGAAGGTTCGTCAATGACTTTTTAAAAATAGCTTCACCCATGACCCAAGTTTGAGTGGATTGAAAAATGTGATAAAGCTTTTCAAGAGCTAAAGCAGCGATTAACTACTGTCCCAATCCTAACGCTACCAATGAAAGGTAAGAAGTATACCATTTATAGTGATGCTTCAAAGAACAGATTGGGTTGTGTTCTGATGCACGAAGATAAGATAGTAGCTTATGCCTCTCGATAGCTTAAGCCCTATGAGAAAAACTATCCTACCCATGACTTGGAGTTAGCAGCCGTGGTCTTTGCGCTGAAAATTTGGAGACATTACTTATATGGAGTACCATGCAAAATTTTACTGACTATCAAAGTTTGAAGTATATCTTCACCTAGAAGGAGCTCAACTTGAGGTAATGGTATTGGCTTGAGCTGCTTAAGGATTATGATTTGCAAATTCAATATCATCCAGGAAAAGCAAATGTTGTACTAGATGCCCTGAGTAGGAAGGCACAACATAGCTGAAATACTGTGGTGATTACTCAATTGAGTCTCTTGAAAGAACTTGAGGACTTGGGAGTTTGACTAGTGTCCCATAGGCAAGCACATGTTCAATTATCAACACTTACTTTATAGCCTTCCATAGTGGAAGAAATTCGATTGAGCCAAGAAAGTGATCCTGAACTCTGAAGAATAAAGCAAAATTTAGAGAGAGGAAAATTTCCCAAGTTTATAGTACATGAGGATGGAACCCTGCGATTCTAAAATCGCCTATGTGTGCCACAAAATGAGGAATTAAGGAAACAGATCCTAGAGGAGGCTTACAATACTTGCTAATCGGTTCATCCAGGAGACGCTAAGATGTATAGAGATTTAAGACAATACCTTTGATGGAATATTATGAAAAAAGAAGTTGCAGAATATGTAGACAAGTGTCTGACCTGTCAGAAAGTTAAAGCAGAGCATCAGCATCCTGTGGGTGAATTGCGACCCCTAAAAATTCCCACCTGGAAGTGGGATTCAATCTCAATGGACTTTGTTATAGATTTACCCCTCTCTGCCTCGAAGAAGAATGCTATCTGGGTTATAGTCGATCGGCTTACCAAGTCGGCCCATTTTCTACCAATCAAAGATACCTGGGGAGTTGAAAGGCTAGCCCAATTGTATGTTAAAGAGATAGTCTGGCTACACGGAATTCCCTTAGATATAGTCCCAGATAAGAATCAAAGATTCTAACCCCGTTTTTGGCAAGCACTTTAAAAGGCCTTTGGGACCAAATTGAACTTTAGCAACTCTTATCACCCTGAGACAAATGGGCAAACTAAAAGAGTGAATCAAATTCTAGAGGACATGTTAAGAGCTTGTGTATTAGAGTTCCAAGGGAAATGAAAAGATGATTTACCTTTGGTGGAGTTTTCTTATAACAATAGCTATTAGTCCACCATCAGAATGGCCCCGTTTGAGACTCTATATGGGAGAAAATGTAGAACCCTATTGTGCTGGAGTGATTTCAATGGAGCATTGAATTTAGGCCCTGAAATGATCTAGGAAACCATGGGAACAATAAGAAGGATTCGAGAGCATATTATGATTGCCCAGAGTCGACAAATGAGTTATGCGGATAAGAGAAGAAGGCCTTTGGAGTTTCAAGCAGGCGATAAAGTTTTTCTAAAGGTATCACCAACTAAGGGTAGGCCCCGTTTGAGACTCTATATGAGAGAAAATGTAGAACCCTATTGTGCTAGAGTGATTTAAGTAGAGCATTGAATTTAGGCCCTGACATGATCTAGGAAACCATGGGAACAATAAGAAGGATTCGAGAGCATATTAAGATTGCCCAGAGTCAATAAATGAGTTATGTGGACAAGAGAAGGAGGCCTTTGGAGTTTCAAGTAGGCGATAAAGTTTTTCTAAAGGTATCGCCAACTAAGGGTATCAAAATATTCAGGGTACAAGGCAAATTGAGTCCAAGATATATTGGACCATATGAAATCATTGAATAGTTAAATCCTATAGCTTGTCATCTGGATCTGCCGGTAGAACCGAAACACGTGCATAACGTGTTTCACATCTCTCAACTTAGAAAGTATGACCCAGATCCAAACTACGCCATTGTATCTGAACCTATTAAAATCACTGTGGATTTAGTATATGAAGAGCAACCAATCTAAATACTAGATCATAGGATTAAGCAGTTGCGCAATAAGCAGATACCTCTAGTCAAGTGCTTTGGTCAAATCATACCTCCCAAGAAGCTACTTAGGAGACTGAAGAGGAAATGAAAGCCAAATATCCATAATTATTTAAGGTAATCTTGCATTACATGGAAAAGTCATAAGTTTCGAGGGTGAAACTCTTTAGGGGGGAGGCTATAATAGCCCAACCCTAAAATTATTTAATTATATTTGTTTATTTAATTACCTCATGTTCATGATTTTTTTTCTCATAATTATTTATCGCATTATTCACGCCGGTAGGAAAAAATTTATTTGGGCCCTCACTTGGCAATTCGAATTTAATGGATTAATGAAAATTTTGAAAGAATTGATAGTAGGTCCTAACAAGTTTAATCTAGGTAATTTATTTTGCTTTCCATTACATTACAAAACTTTAATTTTGAGTTTCGTAAAAATGTTATCGTTACGAAGCATTTTATTCCTGAACCCAACTTATTTTAGCCGATTTGAAGCTTAACAAGTTGCCTATTAATCTAATAATTATCATGGCTAAACTTAACCATGGTTAGCTTTAAAATGTGGCTTTACTAGTTAAAAACTCAGCCAAAAAGATTTAGATTAGTCAACATAACACAACTCTATCCAAAACACTTTTTCTCTCTCCTTTCTCTCTCTTCATGGCAGCAGCACTCGCAGCCTATTCTGGCTGATTTCTGGCCACTTTTCTGGCCAGCTTTGGTGATCTCCGACCCCCCCGACATCCTAATACCTCAAGCTATCATCCTCTATCATCAAAACCATTAAACCTCATCTGCATCTCTACTTATTTTCAATCAAAGTTAGTAATCTTGAAACTTGATTTTATTGGTTTTGCCTTTTATTTTAGTTTTGATTCTTGTTTTGTTGTTTATGATCTTTGATCATGATGTTTTGATAAGAGATAAGAATTATTTTGATGTTGGTCATGGTGGACTTGAGGTTGGATCATGCTAGGGTTAGGGTTGATGTTAATCATGCAAGCTTGATGTTAAAGTGTTGGATTTTGATTGTTTTATCTTTAATTTGGTCATCTTCTAATCTATTGGTTTTTACGATGACATTTTTGGTGATTTCAAATGAGTTGGAGTAAGTCCAAGTTGGCCATGAACTAGGGTTTTGGCAAGTAAAGTAAGGTTTGGATTAAACTAGCTTTGAGCTTGGTTTATGTGTGTATTAGATTGAAATTTGGTCATCTTCTAATCTATTGGTGTTTATGATGATATTTTTGGTGATTTCAAATGAGTTGGAGTAAGTCTAAGTTGGCCATGAACTAGGATTTTCGCAAGTAAGGTGTGGTTTGGATTAAACTAGCTTTAAACTTGGTTTATGTGTGTATTAGATTGAAAAATGATCTTTATTGGATATGATTATGAAGTGAATTTGAGTGTGGTGATTTTGTATGATGTTGGGATGGACCAAGGCTTGTTTACATGCTCTCAAGGAATGATTTAAGTTGAGAATTTGTGTAAGAAAGAGAGGTAAAAGTCAAAACAGTGAGGTTGGAAATTTTAGAAAAATAGGACAGCGTTCACGATTAAACTGGTAATGATTCGGCCATTGAAAAATTATTATTTTTGGTGGGTAGATATTTTAGTATGTTAGCTTTCAAATGCCTTTTGAATCGCCTTAATCCGAGGTAAGTGGAAAACGTTGTGGTCATTTTAGCAAAACTGTACAGAATGGACCAAAATCGACATGCTTGTGTTCTAGCCTCATTTTGGGAATTCTATTGTGGGAATCAAGCTTGGTATTCTAAATGAAAGATTGGTCTTCCTAAGCTTTCTATATTGGGGTTTTGAGTCTCAATCCGAGGTCAGATGATTAAGTTATGAGTCATTCTTTCTAAGTCTCTGTTATGCTTTTACTTTCTTCTACTAAATTATTAGCCATGAATAAATATTTTTGCTAACTGTATGTTTCTGCAACAATAATTTTATACAGAATCAGGGCCTAATCTATCCTTTCTTCCATTTTGTGCATAATATTATTTAGTGAGGTTGCATTTAAAAATTCTAGGTATGTTCATTGCCTGTATCTTTATAAATCAGCATATATTTATCAAAATTATAATGTTTTAGTAAGTACATCAATGAAGCAGTTTAATCAGTGATTTATCACATAATTAGTGACCCCATCAGTTATCAGTTATAGGGCATAGCCCTTCAGTTATTCGCGCGGCTTCAGGCCAGGTCCCGATAGACTTGGCATGTGTATACCTATCTTCAGATCGTAACAGTTACCAGGGGTTCACTATCAGATAATAATTGACAACGCAATTTCATATTTATCTCATTCCCTGCTTTTAATTAAAAATGAATTGCAATACAGGCCCAACTAGTTTTCCATGAACGTTTAACAATACAGGAATGCATGTATTGAGTTTCAGCTCACAGTTCAAAATGTTTTCATGTTTTGTTTTAGAAAAGTGTTCAGTGAATCGCCCTCAGGGGGACAGGACAGCTGAAGATGATAAGTGAGCCAGAAAGTCTGTATGAAATGGAAGTGTATTATCATTGAGATGTTTATACCACCGTATTGTGATATCTTTTGGTGTTGAGACTGTATATTGTATTAGAATTCTATATTTTGGTGTAACCCTTGAGATGTTTGAATGGTTCTATTGTTAGAACAATTTCTATATTTATCCAAAGGATCAGATTGGTTGTGATGGTGTGAATGTCTTTAATGGTAAAAATTTATTATTATGGATAAATTTATCATGTACAAGCAAAGCCTTGTCCTTGTTGGATGGCGGTAACGCCTAATCGTTTGGGTTATTATTTCTAACTAGGGTTATTAATGAAAGAAATGCAAACAGTGATTTATGTACATTTGGGGCGTTATACGGATGAAGGTAGTTAAAAGCCTCTAGAAGAGCTCCGCAGACACATGACTAAGACTATGGGATTTTGAAGTTGGTGACCAAGTTTTCTTAAGAGTTTCACCAACTAAAGGGTGCCACGATGTTTGAGCAATCAAGCAAGCTCACTTTGAGGTACATTAGCCCCGATCTCATCACTAAATGGGTGGGAGAAGGAGCACACCGGGTACAATTATGAGGAGAACTATCAAGTGCATATAACATATTTTATATGCCCCAACTTCGTAGATACATTCCTGACCCGTCTTATATGATCGAACTGAACCTCTGTAACTTAGGGAAGATTTAACCTATGAGGAACAATTGATCGAGATCCTTTGCAAACAGAAGCAACTTCTCAAGAAAGTGGTCCCACTTATGAAGCTCGTTTTGGCTAACTACACCATAACTGAGTCAATATAGGAATCAAAAGAGGAAATGCTATTTAAGTACCTCATATGTTTGCTAGATCAGGTAGATATAAATTAAAAGGATGAAATTCTTTTAAGAGGGGTAAGATATAAGCCCTGTAATTTTAGATGTTTATGAATGACTTGTTTATGGAGTTTTGAAGATGAAACTTCTTTCAAGGTGGGCAGAATGTAAAACCCCAAAAAGTTCATATTTACAATTTTTGAATAAATAATTAATGTGATTATTTCAAGAATTTATAACTATTTACTTGATATCCTAGGTAATAGCCTAGGATTGGGCCTTCATAAAAATTAGGACTTCAGACCAAGCCTAAAAATCCCTTATCCTTAACTAACCTAAAGTTTTTAATGAAGAAAATAATTGATGTTTTATTTAATAAAATTCAGATTTAATTATTTTGATTTCCATCCAAATTTTCAAAATTTAAATTTGAGTTATCAATATGTTGGATGGTATATCAAAAATTTGCCCATGTCTTCCAGTTAGCTGTAATTCCTACCCAAAATTCATTTCCTTCCTTCTTTACTCAGCCACAAAATAAATAAAATAAAATAATTTGTATTTTATTTACATGAAGCTCGCAGCCCCTCCCCCTCTTTTACTCACGTCATTCTTTGTCTCCCTCACTTCCTTTCTCATGCTTCCTTATTCCTTGGCTGCCGCCCAACCACCACTGCTACACTGCCACCACCTACTGGTCTGCGTCATTTTGTGCATGCCGCCAACACCATCATCCTCTCCCTCTTCTTCTTCCTTTTCCTTTAGTGGATAAGTGTAGCCAGGGGTAGGGCTTCCCCCTCTCTTCTAAGCCCTAATTTTAAAGTAAAGGCCTTAATCTAATCTTCCAACTTTGTTTAATATCTCTAATACATTGTTATGAAGAAACTTTTAGATCTTGTTGTTAGAAGGAGAACTATCTCCCTCCCATCATGATCATCCATTCCAACCCTAGAAGGTAAATTTTCATACTTCTCATTGCCGCATCCTTTATTGGACTTCATTACGGTTTCTTAAATTAGGAAGTATCTATTGTAAGTGCACAATCTTGACCTGAATCTAACCAGTTGGAAAACTATGTAATTTTAGCATACCTACCATTGTTATTTGCTATTGATCACATAATAAAAATTGTAATAGATATACTAAGCTTATTAGATTGGACTCACACATCCCAATTCTATATTTCTAATTAAGCAAGTTATGCCCTTTGTAAATTGGGTAAGGAAATCGACCCAAAACTGTGTGTAAGATGTAAGAAGTTTAAATGTTTGTTAAAAGTCTTTTCATTAGGAGATTTTTATTAAGATGCTCTAAAATAAATAATTAGGGGCTTGCTTGGTCATTGGGTTGTAAAATCTGGGTTATTGGGTCATGAAATCTACCTTAAATTAGTTTATATCGTGATATGCTATTTTGTAGCTTAAACCCAATAGTCTGGGATCGAGCTTAAGCTGGGTGAGTTGTACTTCACTGAGGTAATCTCTAAGCCCTAAATCCCCTTGGTTGTCCTTCTAAATGTGTTTTGGGTGTATATAAATTTTTTATGAGGCATTGCATTCCAAGGGACCTTATGTGTAAAACTTGAATTACGATTTGTGGTTTATCACGAATTTTCTAAACATGTAATATTATGTTGTGATTGAATACTTATAATTAAATAGTTCATGTTTAAAAGTAGTTTTACTAATCTAACAGAATTTTCAACTATGACTAGTTGGGCTTAAAGGGAGCCAAATGGCTCTACTCATAAAATACTAGATGTTGAAGTGAAAGATTAAGGAGGATTTATGGAAAAGTGCCTCTCGAGATCAAAGTAGGATTACCCTGTTATAGAGATAGAATAGTCTCCATGGGTTAAAGTATGCGGTTATTCAAGTACATGCCATTGTAGATGAACGCATTGGTTGTTCGCATACGTTATGGACGTATGAGGTTGTTCGGCCAAAAGCCATGAGAATCTCTGATTGGATCGCTCGCCACTAAATGAACTCTATTTTTGGTTATGGTTAATGGATTAGAACTAACAATTCAAAGATCTTGAAATAGTAGGGAACCAATTTTATTTTGAACAGTTTAAATTATTTCCCTCTCAATTCTAAATGTTTGAAATGAATTTACATAGTCTTGTACTATTGGGGATATGCATTATTGAGCGCCTCTCACTATTCAAAATGTTTTATTTTTAGGTATCAGTGTGCTACATGGGGACGGGATATGAGAGAGGCCAAGTTGGAAGTTTAAATCAAAACTTTTTTATTTGCATGGAATAAATATTGGATTCTGCAATTGACTATGTTTAACCATTTGACTTTTAGATCATCACTTTGGATTTGGTCTTTTTTTTATTTGAGTTTAACCCCTTTGCCTTGTATTTCATGATTAAATACTACAGTGGCTCACAATTATGTCATTCCATTACATTAAATAGGTTAAAGATTAGAAAGAAATGAATTAGAATTTCTAGGGCATCACAACCTCTAATCTCACCACCATTCCAGAACACAGGGCTATTCCTTTGTGACGACTATAAGCCCTATTTTCAACATTTGTAAGTGAGGGCTTACCATTAAGGCAATACATGGGCTCCCCTACATACGCTTAAATAACTAAGGTTTCATTCAATATGAAGAATTTTGTAACATAGGGACAACCGTAATTTTTATGCCAAACAAGCCTATTAGGTAGAGGGCAAACATTTTGCTGATATATCCCTACTTATTTAGTGTTTTTATTTGTATAACTAGAAATTAGGGGCTTCTTGACTAGAGCATGAGCACTTTAATGCAAAATTAAAAGATACTATTCCATTAAGAAAAGAATTCTCTATCCTCGATAACTAATACCCAACCATAATGCCTAGCATATCCAATCATCTATAGCACATTGCTAAAAATATGAACAACGCAAAGGGAAAAATGTGCACATATCTAAATTGATTCTATAATCCTAACAACCCAGCTACTAGCTTATATACAAGCAAAATATACAATCAAGAGACATTTAGGCTATGAGTGTGCCCCCAACCCTTACTATTCACCCCACACAACACAATGACGCAAGATGTACACCTTGGTGCTCTGCGAGTGTAGTGACTCATTGTGCTAGGCTAAAACTGGGTCAAAAGGTCATCTTATTTGGCTAATAGGCTTCCCTTTATAGATGATCAACGTCACCTCTCTTTCCTTTTTTGCGTTGCTTGTCTCCTTATGTCCCTTCGCCTAGAAGGGTAGTCCGTGGCCTATTAGGCCTTAAACTCCGGGAGGAACAACTTAGTACATATTTGAACTTCTTCCCTAATCAGGGGTTTTATTAGTTGTGCAAAGCACTTGTTTAAGCCCAAATAGAGGTACTAAAGTCAAGATCACTTTCAAACTATTGTTTTTTTTCTCTTGTTTCTCTTCCTTTTCAAAGGGAAAGCTAGAAGTCACTAACGAAGTAGAGTCCTCAAATCCATATTTCAACAAACTAACACCAAGAGTTAATATTCAAGTGTACAAGGTAGGCACAATATTGTGCATGTGAGATAGAGCTATCATTAAAAATTAAAAATTACACCATAGACAAGTGTTATATCATGCATATTCCACATACATACAAGATAGTAACGAAGTCAATATAGCTAAAAACCAATTCAAAAGGCAAAAAAAGTGCTCAAAACAAAGCAAAAACTATACAAAAATTTAAAATTTTTTGAAAATATACACAAGTGGGCACCTCACCTTCACACCAAAACTCCACAATGCCCTCATTATGGGAACTGAGGTATCAAAAAGAAATCACATAAGCAACACAACTATAAAACTTACGACTTAAATCCATAAATATATACTAGCCTATGACACCACTAGACAAAACACAAAAACCAAAAACACTATGAAATGTTTACAAAACAAAATACATCACCAACAACCACGTATAAAACAAAATGTACAAAACAAACAATGGTGATCATAGCCATCTCGGCTTAACAAATCCCAAACTTCTCCTCAAAATTGACCACCCACAAAAAATACAATTCTGGATATCCACAACTATGTATAAAAGGGAAAGAAACAAAAGAAATAGGAGAAAAAAGGATAGTTGGAATGGTCATACCAAGTTAAGTACAGAATGTACCCAAACTATGCCTCACTAAGATGGTGTAATTGTGAGGTTTTAGGAGCATCAGCCACTCCTCTATAGATCAAGATTAAGGGCACCCACTTGGATGCTATCAAAGCTCGAAGAAGCTTATCAAATGCCTGAGCACCCGAATTAAAAGCATGTAAGTAAAAAAACATAAACATAATTTTATCAGTGATATTCAATGCTATCTTGAACTTATCAGAAGCCTTAGAGAATTTGGTAGAATGATAAATCATGTATGACCACTCAACTTTCCTAAGCATGTCCTCTAGATAAGCATGATAAGGGTCAAGGGATGGGTCATAACCTCCAAAGATACCTAGGCACCCAATAACATCAACCATGTTCCCTCTAAGCATATCAAGATGATGGTCCATATGGCCCAAATCTAAACAATGATCATACATCACATGATAGTCAATGGGTCTCCCAAATTCATGCTTAGGGGAATGAGAGGGAGGGTTAACAAGTAAGAGGAGTAGGGATCAAGTCAAGAGGATTACGGATCACATGATCAATAGACTCAAAAGAAGGAAGTGGTACCTCAACCACAATCTCATCACAAGACTCCTCAAATGTATAATCCTCATTAACATTAGACTTAGACTAATTATCTAACTCATAATCATGCACATTAGCATCACTTTCACTTTCCTCACTCTTTTTAGGTCTCTCCCAGAGAAGCCATAGGAAGAGGGGGGTTAGGAATAATCAGGACATCCTCAGGGGCGGCATCAGTAATGCTAGTCTCAAGAGGAGATGCATATGTAAAAGAAGGTGAAGAGATGTCATCCTCACCCTCAAATTCACAAAACGAGTATCAACTTGAAATTCAGAGCTCAAAGGGGACAAGGACTTAAAATCACCTAACAAATAGACCTCAGGTGTAGTAGGCCCTACCCTAAGGTCAGTCTCATGCAATATGGGCACAATGTTCTCTATATAGTATTAATCCATTAACTTCGAAAATTTATCTATGAATGTGCTTGTCATGTTCTCCATGGACTCTCTATAGTGTTCCATCTGTTGTTCAAGTCTAGCTTCCTTAGAAATAACATGAGGACATGGTTGGTATAATGGTTGGATGATTGACAAGAATTATAGAGAGAGGGGCCATTTTTGACAAGTTAGGGAGGAGGGGCACAGGATTCCATAAATTGTTCTTCATATCATGTTCTTACCTGAAAAGCACATGGATTGAAGAATGACATCCCAGAGGCATAACTAACCTCCTCAAACTTATATATATTACCAACCACCCATTCAAGCATATCCTAAACTTCATCCGCACTTTTAGAATGAAAATCCCAATACTCTAAAAGAGTACGAGTTTCACGATTCACACCCTCATTAACAACGCATAAAATTTCCTATTACCCATATGAATAATCATAATGAGCACATTAAGCAAGGTAAGCATTCAAAGGATCCCAATAACGGTAAAACAAATCTTGCTTATATCGGAAAAAATGAAAAATTTTCCTTTTTAAAATTTTTAAAATTTTCAATTTATAGGGATTTTTGGTTTTTTAAATACATACGACTAATCTAACACATAAATTCACTAAAATAAATATGAAAGAGCTAAGAGAACACAAAATGACCTAATTCGCGCCAGCGACGGTCCTAATTTGTTTGGTAGTTTTTGTGGAGTAAGAGTAGAAAGTTTGTTGCCCTCAGGATGGTGTTGAAATAAAGTCACTTGTTATCTTGGCCCAAATCTAACCTAAGAAAAGCAATAAGTTTGACTAAATATAATTAATTAAACTAGTTAATCAATAATTGTAATCTAAATATTATTAATTAAACTAATCTAAAACAAAACAGAATTATCACAATCAACATAAAACATCATTCGAACTTTAACAAACTAACAAAGCATCTAATTTAATTAGGAAAATATTAAATATACTAACCAAGAGAAAAGAGAGAAGATGATGTGCCCCAAAAGCTCAAAAATCCAACAATGGAGGTTAGCGTCCATTGTTGGAGCAAGGAGATGGAATTTATGGCTAGTTTCTACTTATTCTGACCAATCTAACCTTACTGATTCTAATCTAACCTATAATGAATCAAAAGTTCAAACTTACAAAAATGGGTATTGAAACCCTAATTTGAGAAGAGAGATAGACCTATAAATTTACAACATTTCAAAAAGACAGAGAGATTAAGGGTAAAAAAGAGAGGGACAATGAGGTTAGAGAACCAAAATGTCAAATTCCAAGCATAAATCAACTCCAATGCTGACAACTCAAAGCACTAGATCAAGAACGAAAACATGGAAAATACAAAATTGTAATAAGAAGATTGTAAAGAAGAGAGAGAGAACAAAAGAGTAAACTTCTAAATCATTAGGTTAAATGCATCAACAAATTTAATGTGGCTACAAATTAAATTAAGTTTGCACTAATATCCTCCTAAGCTAATATAAGAACTCTAAATCCTGCTCTAAAACCTAGTTTTTTCCACAAATTGGGGAAGATGAGTTTATATAGACCCCAAGTTAGCGAACTTGGCATGGCCGTGCCATGTAGCACAGGCTGACCATGTCAAGTTTCTTGCTTTCGGGACAACAATAGAGCAAAATAGGGTTTTGGCACGAAAGTCATGCATTATTCTTCTTCCTTGTTTCTCCTGCAACTTTTGTGCTCATTGACCCACCTTGCTTCATGGTTATCCTAGGTTAACATGCCCAACTATTAGCATATTTGCACCCATCATCCGTCATTTGAGCAATTATCTTAATTTCCAAAACCAATAAAAAGCAAAATCTAGTAGAATGAGGTATAAAATTCAGGCATCTTGAGCCTGAACAAGAACCCTAGATCAAAGAAATGTGGGGCCAGCGAAACAATGACATCAATAGGAAGAGTACACTATTCTAGTTAGCAATGAATCTACATAACTTATGATATTCAAGACATCTATACTTTGACCTTCACCTTAATTAGGTTTGGCTAGAATAGGGTTCCACCCTTAGATTAAACTTCATGCAAGCATTTTTGGCCCAATACTTTGAGGGTCATTCATCAATAGTCATCCTGACATGAGAGGATGAATGCTTTCAAACATCTTCATCTTGACAGGATAGGATAGAGGCTGAGTGACAGGCTCCCAAGTAGCAGGTTTGACATCTCAATATATAATTAGCTCCTAACCCAAGGGGACAATATCAAGCTTTCAACCTTAGGTCAAATAATTAGATATCTCAAAATTCAAAAGAATCTCAACACAAGTGGACAACATCAAGCTTTCAAACTTTGTGAGATCAAATTAATAGATTGGACATCCCGACTTTTAACTAACTTACGACACAAGGGTATAAAAAAGCAACACTAAGCATAGAAGTTGCCTACTTTGACCTACACCTCGATCAAGATCAATCAAAGTGGGGATCAACTATAGAAAGCTAAACACGGTGTCTCAACTTTATAAAATACTTGATGATAAAATTTACAACCCAATATGTGAAGATTTTTGTTTAACGATGAGAGATTTATGTGTTCAGCCTGGAATTGCTGTGGCCCTCTTGTCTGTTCTATTCCTTTGATCACCGAGTACAATATAAGCATTCAAAACCCTAGCAAGCTCTAGCTTGTTTGGCAAGTAACAAAGAGTCCTATTTTGGCTTAAATACAAGAGCATATCAATTTACATAATATATGCCTAAAATATATTATATGCGCCTAATACTCCCCCTCAAGATGGCGCGTGAGGATTGATCATGCCCAACTTATCCCGAAGATACAAAAACTTCTTCTTGCCTAAGGCTTTGGTGAAAATGTTAGTAGGCTGCTCTTTCGATGCCAAGTAAGAAACTGCAAGATCTCCGAATTCTAACTTTTCTCGAACAAAATGACGGTCGATTTTAATATGCTTAGTCCTCTCATAGAAGATTAGATTCTTGGCAATGTGGAGTGCTGCCTGACTATCACAATACAAGCGCATAGATGTCGTAAAGAACACACCCAGAGATCCTAACAAGGACTTTAGCCAAATCAACTCACTAGTAGTAGCTTCCATGGACCAATACTCCGCCTCAGCTGAGGAGAGCGAGACAGTGGTATACTTCTTAGTTTTCCAAGAGACTAGAGATCCACCAAGGGTTACTAAATAGCCAGCAAGAGAGCACCGCGTAAGTGGACAAGCACCCCAGTCGGCATCATAATAGGCATGCACTTGAAGAGAACTATTAGAATTCAACAAAATACCATGTCCCAATGCAGCCTTCAAATAGCGCAATACATGATGAGTTGTATTCATATGCTCCCCGCTCCCCCTTAGGATTTTGCATAAATTGAGATAAAATATGAGTAGTATAACTCAATTTTAGGCGTGTATAAGATGCCCAATCATATGTTGATAACGAATAGGATCATCTAGATTAGGTCCAGTAGCTAGGGCAAGCATGTGATTTTCTTCAACGGGAAAGTCCATAGGTTTGCTTCCCGAAAGTCTACACTCGTCTACAATTTTAAGGGCATATTTGTGCTGACATAGGAAAAGACCAAATGGCCCTCTAGCCACTTCAATACCCAGGAAATATTTTAGGACTCTGATATCTTTAATGCAGAAGCAAGAATTCAAGTACTCTTTAAACTTTTTACATGCCTGGGAATTATTACCCTCAAGAATCATCCACATAAACTGTTAAAGCTAAGAAGATATCCCCTTTCCTGTAGGTGAAGAGGGAGTAATCCACATAATATCTCATAAACCCATATTCGCATAATTTGGAGGAGAGCTTAGTGAACCATTAACGTAGTGCTTGTAGTAGACCATATAAAGACTTCTAAAGCCTACAAACCTTGTTAGGTGATGAAGCGGTGAAACAGGGGGGGCTGACGTATGTATAGTCGCTGTGTAGGAAAGCATTCACATTCATCTGGTGCAATTCCTACCCTTTTGCCACAGCCACAGATAGTAAGACCCTCACACTAGCCATTTTTGTTACAAGAGCAAAGTCTCATTGAAGCCAAACCCTTCTAACTGATGATCTTCTCGAACAATAAGGTGGGCCTTGTATTGCTCAATAGTCCCATCAGACTTGTACTTTACTCTGTAGACCTATTTGTAATTAATGGATTTCTTCCCATGAGGAAGTTCTTCGATGATCCAAGTCTGATTTGCTTCCAAGGCTCGAATCTCTTGCCCCGTAGTGTCGTGCCATCATGGGTCTACCTCATGATAGTACCTGGGCCCAACAATCTTCGTAATAGCCACCAGAAAGGCTTTGTGAGGGTTAGAAAAACAATTGCATGTGACATAATTAACTATGGGATAAGGCGTACTTGAGGAATCTTATTGTAGCGGAATGTCTTGGAAGGAAGGGTCTAGCACACAAGTCCCATAACACACATAATCTTTAAGATGGGACGGACTGCATCATTATCGAACTGGCCACTGAGACGAGCCCAGCTCAGACTCCCGATGAGCTTTAGTACTCTGGGTCGAGACAATAGAACTGCTCCCCCTTGCTTCTTGATTGGTGGGCTGCGCACGATCTACTGGGCTCCCCCTTACTTCCGGCTCCATGGGTACATAGGCTACTGGGCTCCCCCTTACATCCTGTTCCATGGGAGTTCCATTGTTTGACGGCCCAGTTTGTCATTGCGTGTTGTTAGCCCATTGTGTCTGTTCTATAGGAGCTAAATTTTACATTAGTGGCCTGTGACTTGCACCTAGCCCAATACTTCAGTTTGCTCCCTCCAAAACACTTTGGGTGGGCTCTTCACGTGGGTCACTGCTTGGGCTCGTTATATGTTCTTCATCATCAATGATCAAAGGGTGTGACATGTCTGATTCATTTAGCCTTACACAATTTTGGTCTCCACTATGAGTAAGTGAAAAGGGAAAAATATCTGCATAAAATACCACATCCCGACTTACTAATATTTCATAAGTTTCTAAATCATATAATTTTCCTCCCTTCTTGCCAAAGGGGTATCATACGAATATGCATTTCTGGCTTCATGGAGCAAATTTATCCTTTGGTTTCGGAATGTAGTGTGCAAAGCATAGACTACCAAAAACTTTGATGTGATCATAGTTTGGTTGTACCTCGAACAGCACCTCATATGGTGTCTTTCCATTTAATAACTTACTCGGGGTTTGGTTGATAAGGTAAGCTGCAGTTAAAGCACATTTGCCCCAGAATTTTAGAGGCAAGTGGGCTTAAAAACGAAATGCTTTAGCTACATTTAATATGTGCCGATGTTTTCTCTGTACCCTACCATTTTGTTGGGGAGTATCCACGCAGCTAGTTTGATGGATAATGCCCCTTTTTGAATAAAATTGAAGCATTGGGTTAGATTTGAATTCTAAACCATTGTCACTATGAACAATTTTCATACTCTTTTCAAACTGATTCCTCACCATAATGATGAGACTTTACAAGACACTAGCTACTTCCCCCTTTTCCCTCATTAAGTATATCTAAATGGCCCTGCTTGCATCATCAACTATAGTAAGGAAGTAATGTACACCACAAAAGGAGGGAATTTTATAAGAACCCCAAATATCACAATGGATAATTTCAAATAAATCACCCACATTACTTTCACTATTAATAAACTGAGTTATGATTTGCTTTGCACGCAGACATACATCACAAACATTCAACTTATTGTCTTTGGAATAACTACCTACACCTAGGCCTTAAGGAAGCATAGATAAAACTTGACTTGAGGGATGTCTGAGGCGGCTATGCCATAAAATACGAGAAGCCACTGCATTAGCTTATACCTTCACGCTTGCTGACTTGTTGAAACGGTAGAGCGCTGCTTTCAATTCACCCACTCCAATTAGGTTCCTCTATATGTGGTCCTTCTCGCACAGAGTTGGTCAGTAAATATCACTATGCAACGTAATTCTTTACTTAATTGAGCAATTGATATCAAGTTAGAATGAAAATTCGGAACATATAAAACATTGCTCAGTAATATATTAGACCCTAAGTGAGTGCTCCCTTGCATTTTTGCCGCTTGAAATACTCCATCAGCCAACTCCACAGAAATCAGAGTGATACTTTCAACTTGTTTAAGAAGATGCAAATACCCATCATATGCCTTAATCCCCTGCTATCGAGAATTCTTGCGTTATTACATGATAGAGTTTCATACTCGACTCTAGTAGGCTTGATAAGGGTCAAAAGCTTTTGCATCTATTCTGGACTCAGCCCAGGCAATACCGTTTGATTTACGTCTGTAATACTGCTAGCTGCAGCTCTAGTCTGCTCACTTGATCTGGTTGTGGCTGCAGTAGCATATGCTGCTTCTCGGCCTATTCCTACCTCTTCCACCTCTCGCGCATCCTCTGGCCCTACCACGGTACCCTATCCAGGTGGGTAACCAATGATCTCATAACAGGTGCTTTTTTCATGCCCGTACCTGTCAAAGTGAGGGTAGCTTCCTTTCTCAGTCACGGTGGACCTTGCTTTATCTCCAGATAGTATGACATTCTCACTCCTGTCCTCTCGTCCCAGCGTCAAGCTTTTGTGGTTTTCTTCCTGAACCACCATGTTGAAGATACAATTCAGCGAGGATAGCCGGTCAAGGGCTAGTATCTGACTTTTTATTAATGAATATATTTCATCATTAAGACCCATTAGAAACTGATGGGCCTTCTCTAGTTCATATTTCTGTACCAACTTGTTAGCCGCTTCACACTTGCATCCACTGTAAGTATAGTAGAGAACCTTATCATGGTTCTCAAGTTCTACCCGTAAGTCTGAAATCTTAGAATAAAATTCAACTATGCTCATGCCTTCTTGCTTACAATTTGCTATGCTCGTCTTCAACTAATGCACTTTTGGGACATTGCCTATAGCATTCCTCTTCTTCAGTGTGTCCCACATGGCCTTGGCCATGTTAGTGTAGGCCACACTTGTTCATAATTTTGGCTCAATGATGTTGAGAATCCAAGACGAAATCATTGAGTTGAGCATCTCCCAAGCTTGTAGCTCGGAATTATCATCATTTGTCATGGTGGTCTTGGTTAAGGAACCGTTTATAAAATCAAGTTTATTCTTTGCTCTTAACGCCGTTCTTACGGCCTTTTCCCATAGATCATAATTTCTGCCAGTGAAGATTACTGCAGTGATTAGAACCCCGGGACCCTCTGATGGGTGTAATTAGTAGGGTGATTGTTGGTCGAGAATAAACCATTTTGGTGGAGTTCCGTCACTCATGGCTTCAGCTTATGGTTACCTTCAATGGTGCTCTAATACCATGAAGATATTTGTGTAACAATGAGCTATTTATGTGTTGGGGCTGGAATTCTTATGGCCCTCTTCTCTATTCTATTCCTTTGACCATCGAGTACAATATAGACATACAAAACCCTAGCAAGCTCTAGCTTCTTTAGCAAGTTACAGAGAGTCTTCTTTCAGCTAAAATACAAGAGCATATCAATTTACATAATATATGCCTAAAATATAGTATATACGCCTAATAATATGTACGCTTGAATCCTAGCAAAATTGAACCAAATCTAAACCATTAAAATAGGCCTTAGGAGGACATAAGCAACCTAAACCTAGTTTAAATGTCACCGATCCAGGAATCTAACCCTGTTTGGTTTACCTTGGTTTTTGTGCCTAGGTATATGAACACATCCATGCTCCTAATCTACGTCGGTTTTCACGTCATTAGCGTCTTAGTTGATAATAGATAGGTACTATGTCCCAAAATCTTATCTAAACTAATATGGGGTTTACATCTGTAACCGCTATAAATATGGGATTCCCCATAGGCATAGAGAGCACAATGAAAACATATAAAAAGCACACCACAAAAAGACTAAAGAGACTTGAGAGAGTTATGCTTTGAAGTTTCGTTAGATTCCTAGGTTAATTAGGAGGGTTAATCCAATGACACCAACTAATTAACAACTGCCTACCCCTTTTTTTCCCCTTTTCCTTCTTTTAGTTATTCGATTTAATTATGCATTTGGAGGCAAGATGTAACTCTTAAGTAATTTAGAATCAAGTCATTGTAAGAAATTTGTAGTTTCTGTCTCTTTCTTTCTTTCTTCATTAGATTTGTTATAATCTTTTTATGTCTCAATTACCAATATGTTATAACTTTTATTAAATTTTTAAGATGTGCTCTTTCATGATAGGTGGCACCGGAATTTATTCCATCCCGATGTTTACCTTTGCTTGACCTATGAACCTAAATCTTTGGTCTTAGTAGTGGAATTAAATGGTCCCATACCAGGGATCATTTGGGAACCCCTTTTCGAGAATCTTCATTTATTAAACCCATGTCATTTTCAATTGACCATTCAGTTTAGAGGTTAGTAAAAGTAACAAAATTGTTTTTTTTTTTTCTGGTTAGTTTTTCAAAATTGGATGGAGACTCTATTTCTATTAATTTTCTCAAAATTTAAAAGGCTGATTATTGGTTAAAGATAACATAGGAACATTTGGTTTCCTAGGTAAGCACCTTGGTCATCATTCTGAGCTAGGAACCCTCTTGTATTCTTGAACTGGTGCAGATGTTGGTTTCCTTTTTGCCATGACCTAAATCTAATTTCAAAAGTAAATGACAAAAATTTTTAAAAGAGTGATGATATATGTCTTACAAGAAACACTTTTAAATGTCTTATCTCATTCTAAATTAACATATTTTATGATTAAAATCACCAATTTTAATGATTGTGCTTAATTATAAGCTTAAATATTTGTTGGCTATGCCGATAAAATATTAAATAACATTATAATCGGATCAACCCTATTTACGAGGGCAACTGGTACACATTTTAGAAATGTGGTAGATTATGGATAAAATAATTATTTTACACACTTTATAATTTGTAATGTGCTTCCACTATTTGATTATACCAATTTTTTCAATTTAAAAATATGATAATATGATTTTTAAGTGAAAACAAGACATTAAAAAGCGCCTTATAGTAAGACACTTATAATTTTGCTTTTTAAAACAACTTTAACAAGTAAGATGATAACAAAAGTCTTGATGTAAGACACTTTCTAAGGGTCTCGTTTTAGTTTAAAATCATATTATTGTATTTTTAAATTAAAAAGTAGTATGATCGAATAGTGAAAATATATTACACTTAAAAATAGTGTAAAATTACTTTTTTATCTATAATCTACTCTGTTTTTGAAATACACATATAATATATCCTTATAGATAGGGCTAACTTAATTAAGATATGATTTAATTTCTTGATGTAACCAACAAATATTTCAACTTAATAATTCATAATTAAACATAATCATTGAAAATAGATAATTTTAAATCATTAAATATATTAATTTTAAATAAAACAAAATATTTATAAGACATATATTATCATCCTTTTAACGAACACGCCGAACAGATGAGCCACTCTTAGAGAGATTGCGTCCCACATACAAGCCGCGGTCCTTGCACAAAGTTAAGAACTACAACCCCACTTCTCTACCTCTGTTTACAAGGAGCTTAATTTATAAGTTGTAAAAGTCGGCACAAGATTTCCCTTCAAAGGAGGAAAGCAAAAAGGACAAATTAACCCAAAGTCCATATAAATAAACATATCAGCCCTTGTCGAAGGAACCTCCTCATTTTTCTCCCTCAATACAACATCAATTCACTAGGCAACCCAACCCAAATCGAGAGGAAAACAAATTCAAGCAAATCAATCAAGTATGGCAATGGGCATGGCATACTACCAAATGCAGAGAAACAAGCAACACCAACAACCAAGTTTTCTCAACTCCATCTTCATGTCAACTCTAAACATGGCAACCAAGATGCTCCTCTCCTTCACTTCTTCATACTCCTTCAACAACGCCAATATTATCATTAATCAAAATAATAACTTGAAAACTAAATTAAAAGAGCATTTGAGGTTCATGTTGTTGCTCTTAACTTGGTTCAGCGTGTGGGCTTTTCGTTTAGCCTCTGATTTCTTCCCCTCTCTTTCCCCTCTTGCTGCCACCCTCAAACTCCCTGCTCCTCCCTTTAAAGAATCTCAGCAGGGTCAGGTGCAGCCGAGGCGTACCTCTTACCCTGCTCCTGATGATCATGGAGGTGCTGGTGATGCATCCTCAGCCCTTGGGTCGTCGTTGGTGCCGTATTCGGCCTACAGTTCCCCTACGCAAAATTTCGACTTGATTGCGCATGATGGATTCTTGATGGAAATGGACGGCCCTGATGGGGTTACCCATGATGGCCAGTCTGTTCAAGCCCTCGGCAGAGCGCTGTCCCATGTAAGTCCCTGTAATTTGGTTTTTCGTCAATTTCTTTTCAGAAGAGGCTTCTACTGGAATATGGACCATGTGCATTCATGCAATATTTAGTCATTAGTGCCTTCTTTAGGCAGAATTGATTACTACTGCCTTCTCATACACAAAGATTAAGGGGAAAAAGGTCAATTTATTAGTAATTTCGGCTATTAATTTGTTAACAATTATAGAATTAAAATTAAGACACAGAAGGTCTTTTTTTAAAAAAAAAATTAATTGAGAGTGACGAGAGTGGGAAATTTGTTTCAATATGTTGAAGTATATACAAAAGTAGGTGTTCAATAGAAATCTGTTGCATTTCTAAACGAAATCTTATATAGGTAGTCAAACTATTGGCTGACGGAAGATTCTATTGTTACCTGACTACACTTCAGACGAGATGACTTCATTCAAATGTTCTCCATTGATGAGAAGAGGGGGAAAAAAAATTGTGATGAAGAGTGAAAGCTGCATGCCCTTTGTGAGATGCCTTTAGAAAAATTGGTGTAAAGTGTAAACATATAATATTGTAATACAAGTCATAAACAGATTAGCATGTTGCCCATTATGACATTTGATAAAATATTTTGTTATCGACTTATATAATGACAAAAAAGAATAGTTAAAACTTAATTTTAAATGAGGCAAGAAAGTAAAAGGTAAACAATCCTTTCAAAAGGAGCAAAATGCTAGCTAGGGTTAAGATTACTTAAATATTAAGCCTTCTCATCTCATTGCTTTGGCAAGAGAATACTAAAAGAAGAATTTGTGTGACTGCCCCCAATTTTTTTTAAAAAAGATTTTTTTTAATCGAGTTTTAGATGAGATATTGTCTAATTAAATCCTATCATTTCGCATAAAAATACTACTTAGTGTATATGTTTATGACATAAGTTTTTTTTTTTTTTTAAAAACAAAATCTTTGGCATTAGTCTTTTCTGTAAACTTAAGATAAAGAACGCTAGCTAGCTTAGTTAATCAATATCATTCCATTGAAAATATACCAAATATTTTATCCTCTATCAAAATACTTTATGTGAAACCATCTCCATCGAAATTAATTAAACCTGTGTTTGATTTTCATTATCAATGGGCTTGATTGATGAGGTTGTTGCCTTCATCAATGTTGCAAATTACATGCAAGTCCTTGGTAAGAAAGCTACATACTGGTTAAAATTGAAAATCAAAATCTATATGACTAGTACTTAGATTGATACTCTAAATCTGTTATTACGTTTTTCATTTGATATCGTCCTCTTTTATAGTACTTTTTTGGTCCCTATATCTCAATTCGAATATAATTCAAGTATGTTTAGAGAATGCTCGTTTGGAGAGGGAAAAAAAATAATTGTAATTTAGTATAGTTTAGTAGAAAATTGAAATAAGTTAGAAAACCAAATTAGAACAAACCAAAGGGAGTTAGAAGATGAAGAAATTGTAAATTTGAATTTACCTTAGCTTGGGTAGAGAATCTAAAATAATAACTGGAAGAAAAGGAAGTAAGATAGGGGAATTGAAGAACAAGAAAAGAACCGAATTATTAGCATATATTTTCGTTATATATAGGTCCTTCATATGTTTTATTTATATACATAAGGAGATAAAGAAGATAACTAAAATATATTTGGCAATGGGACCCCAGACCCTGCGAAAGCAGGACCCACAATGGGAGTTGTTGTTGTTGTATATTTGGCAATGGGATGAACTTAACATCACCTCATGTGTCATTTTACTATAGGATGATATGTAAATCATCTTGTTAATTAAAAGATTGGTGGGTCTCTTGTGAAGAATTGGGGTGGTCGATGACCTCTCTAATTCGAGAATTATTAATTTTAGTTACGGCTATCATTGGGTTTTGTACGTTTGTCTAAATGGAGACACGGGTTGGTTGTCGTTCTAAATCTTTACATTTCAAAGTTTCTTTTGTCGTTTAATATTTTCTGCAAAGAGGCAAGAAAGAGACAAACAAATAGAAGCCCCCCATTGTCGTGGATAAATGGTGGATTCTCTCTGCAAAATGTCACGTGGCACTGGCTATAAGTCACGTGGCAGAAACCATTTATTTTGTGTGTAATTCCCTTATATTGTAAACTTAACAGATGGCCGTCATGCATACATCTCAGGTGCAAGCAGGCCACTCCCTCCCTTCCCTGCAGCTCTCCCACCGATTTGTCTTCTGATTTTGCAATTCGTTAGTATTTAGACTAATTTTAGAAGATTTTAAGCGATTGATAAATTATTTTAAGATGGCCTTATTTTTTTTAGAGAATAACCACTAAATATATAAGGTGATTTTTGTTCTTTAAATAAACAAAATCCATTTTTAAATAAATTGTTAATATTATAAGTCATTTCTAAAGTATTAATCTGGTTATATATCTTTTCCTGCGACAAGTTTGTTTAAGAGAAATTTCGCACCTAGTTTTTACCACGCCAAAATTTCGTATTTTTCGTTCGAACAAGTGAATAAATAAATATGTTGTGATCGGCTTTGGCTCCATCAATTTATCTCCATTAGTGCATTATTAAACCAAAACGAAAATATTTAAAAAAGCTGTGAAGACCGGAGAAAAAAGTCATCTCAAATGAATTATAAAAAGTTAAAATGTTTTGGGAATAGATCGGCTGAAAATTCAAGAGGTAAAAAGAGGAGGGAAAAATAGAAATATAATACATCACATAGAGAGTTAGAACTGTTTAAGAACCATCTCAATCAAAAGTTTAAACTGATAGTTGAAGGCTCATGAATATGTTTATATTCTAACATGCCCTCACGTGAATGCTTTTCTGCGCTTGAAGCGTGGCTGCTGTAAAGGCTCCCCTACCTTATGCAATAATCAATATGGAGACTGTTGAGATTTAAACTCATGATATCGCACTCAAAAAGGCTCTGATGTCATACTTAAGAATTATCTCAATCAAAAATTTAAACTAATGGCTGAAAGCTCAGAGATAGATTTATAGTCTAAAGGGGGCGTTAATTAAGAAATGATAGAATATCAGGGACATGAAATAATAGAGATGTCAAATAACTTAACACTAAAGTGGAGTAATAATCATTCCATACACAGCAAGATCCATCAAGAAAACAAACATGTACGGATGTACTGGGTGAATCGGAGTGCTAATAAATATACGATAGGGCTTGTTCTTTTCTGCGATAAAATGCAACTGTAAACTGTAAGAAAATGTAAGAAACTATAAGAAGTTGTGAGAAAATGTAAGAAACTGTAACAAGATGTAAAAAGCTATGAGAAAATATGAGAAGATGTAAAAAGTTATAAAGATAGATGCAAGAAGTTGTAGAATTATTAAAAAGTTTTATAGTATAATTTTTAGATATGTATGTATTATTGTTGGTCTTTAATGTATGAATTTTGAACAAAAATTGTTTTCATGAAAATAAATTACGTGTCTCACTAATATTTGTGAAATAAATTTTATAACATCACTAAACAAATTACATTTTAACGTTATAGAAAAATTTTATTTTTCTACAATTATCGTTTTGGATAATAAAAAACAATATTGAAATAACATAATTAATGAAAATAAACCTTTAAATAAGTCAATTAAATATCAATAAGATAAATTCA
>JAKOGI010000913.1:0-232500 GCA_029747015.1 Carnegiea gigantea | reverse complement strand
GCCAATCTTCTCGTCAACTCGTTTCATAATTGCTTACTGTTATTTGCCCAAGTTATAATGTTTTATGTGTAATAATATAATGTTTGTGTAGTCCATGAAATAATGATCAAGGCCCTTGTAAGGGTATATATGTAGCGAGGTTTAATGAATAAAATGCTCCCACAAATGTTGAATGGGATATTCATGTATTTGTTTAGGTAATTTTTTTATTTTTGATAATTAGTAATTATAGAAACAGGTAAAGCCACTAGCGCAAAAAGTATAACTCATCTTAAAAAATTCCATAAAAATACAACAAATCGAAATTAACTCCTAATAAATCATAGGACTCATTCAATAAAAAGTTAAACTGAAAGTAGACCTAACACAACTTAGTCACATAATAAGATCATGCCTATTAAATTAATTAAACATTCTAATACGTACACCCCATCCAACTTGCCCATACAAAGGGAAAACCCATGGACAGACTCACCACTGTGGACCTCCACTATCAATGACTTGCATAATTCACATGCCACCTGGTGATGCCAGTGTGAACCTCCACGATCTTTGGATGGGTTAGTTCTTCTCTTCCATGTCGTGACATTTTGTCTCATCTAAGCACGTGGTCTTTGTTCCGGGTTAAATTCCCTTTGATTAGGAGATTGATGATCTTAAAGATTTCAAATTGTGTATGTCCATTGCACTACATTTGCAGATTGTGTTATTTTAGAAGAGTAGTTATTCGAAGAACACTAGTAATTTTTAGTTAATTACATCAACCTTTAAAAATAAGATATTTTTTAATATTTATTGGCAAGAAAAAGGTTATAGGTGTGCATGGTAATTGTTAATGTCATGAAAAAGTTATTTTGAAAAATGCAAGTACCATTGCCCAAAGTAGTGTTTGATTATTTCTTCAATAATTTGAATTGGATATCTCTCCAACGATGGTTATTGATAATGTTATCCATTATCTTCTATAGGGAAATGTGAGAAAAATGAACGCTACTTTTGTCCATCCTTGTCCTTCAATAAGAGGAGGTTTGATAGATTGTGCAACTACTTCTGATTTTGAGAAGAAGGTAAGAAAAAAAGACAAGAAAAAGAGATACAGAAGAAACAAAAAAGGGAATATATTTTTTGATTTTCTAAAGGTTATAAGAAAAAGAAAGGTAAGAAAAAAGAAACACCTAATGTTCAACCCAAAATTCTTACATTTTAACGCATTTTTTACATTTTATCTTACTCGCAATAATTATTAATTTAGAAATTTTAATTGTGTTTATTTTATTTCGTAGAAAAATGATACAACTAGAAAAATGAAAAAATGCTCAAAAATTGCAAATTTGGACCGACCTATGTGATCTGTCACCCATTTATTTCCTTATATTTTTCCTTTTTTTACTCTCACCTCCCTTTTTCTTGGCTAGTCTAATTCATGCGACTTCTCTTTCTACCCCCTTTTACTTCTTTTTTCCTCTCTTCTTCATTGCCCAGTAAATCAGGCCATATATCTTCGGCCCCATCCTTTAGTCTCTCTCTCATCCTCCTCTATGTTCTCCATATGCATGACATTCCCCAGCTCCCCAAACGTCTGATTCTTCATTTTGTACTCCACATCACTTCATTCATCACTTTAATCCCACCTGTTACATCATTAATACGGAGCATTCACGATCATCAATTTTCCATTTATGATCATCATTCAAGCCATTATTTAACTCTTCCTTTCTCATCAAATGGTCAGCAAATTCAGGCTATAAAGGAAGCATGCACCATCGGCTAAGGGGGGAGCAGATGTAGGAAGTAGGTTATAGTTCCATAATTTTTTGCTTCCCATTTCCTTTGTTCCAAATCTAGATTTTTGGCCTTCAAATTCGTAATTAATTTAAACTTTTTTTGATTTCCTTTGTTTAATAATTCTATGATTGTAATGAAATACAAAATCAGCTTAGTTTAAGGAAATAAGATGGAAAGAATCTTGATAAATAGATATAAATAGATATCATAATATAAATTTACAAGATTACTTTTTGAGTATCACAATTTAAATTTTGAATTATAGATACTCAAGCCAAATCACGTTAGAAGTGTGAAATTATATCATGTGTTGGATAAAAATTATTCCTTCCATGATTTTGTTAAGTAATATAACTATGCTTTACATATTTGTGGATCATAATCAGCGGCGGATCTAGACGCTCGGCTCAGGGGTGTCCACTTACTAACATTTGTCTGCACTATAAAATAAAATTTAAACAACACGTGAAATCAATGGCTCACAAAATTGCAAGTATATTGTATGTAGCAAGGCACCACAATTTCCCACAACTTTATACCCCACTTGATCTAAAAAATTACAAAGTTCAAACTCCAAAACTCCAAAATTTAGCTTGGAAGTCACCATAACATGGTTTTACTCATCTCATATTTCAATTTCAAATAGTTACATGACCAAATAAAGAAAGAGAGGAAGCCATAAGGGGAACACCGAACATGGCAACCAGAAAAAGAAACTGAAATGAATGAGAAGCTGACAAGTTGACAACAGAACAATCACCTACAAAATTGTAAGAGCATATGACGCAGCAGAACTAGAAGGCAGCGAAGCTAAGAAGCACATACCTTAGAGGCTTAGAGGGAGATAATGAAGATACTTGAGGCGGACACAAGCGAGATTTGGACTGGTGGGCCCAGTGACAAATGGAGCAATTAGGGGGGGTGGGACACTGAAATTACAAGGAAACCAAGAAATAAGAGTAAACATTGAAGTTTGGAACCCTAAACCATCAAGATGTCAGCAATGGAGGTTGGCACTAGGTGCAATGGGCACTGAGCACTGATGGTCTTTGATGAATAGTGTTATCTTGGCAGTTGAATAGTGTTCATGTGGTACGGTGATTGTTGGTATACCAGAGCATATGTTTAGTCTTAGTCTCTTAGACTTCAACATCGACAATGGAGTTCACTCCCCTTGAATATATGCTTTAAGAAGAGAGAGAGAGAGAGAGGAGATGGTCTAGTGATGTCAGCCGTGGAAGAGGGGGGAAAGGGGGTAGAGAGAAAGACAGATGGACGGATGGGCTAGTCTTGGGAGTTGGTGTAATTAATTTAGTTTGATTTTATTATTAGATTACAATATTTCTACAAAAAAAGTGTTAATACTTGGGCCTGATTCAAGGGTGGCCATAGGTTTTTGCGCTTTTTTTTGGGGTGTCCACACATACTATAATAAGCCCTTTTAAAATAACTTGTTAGTTTTTTTTTTTTTTTTTTTTTGGGGTAGGGGTGTCCATGGACACCCCTAGGACATATAGAAATCCGCCCCTCATCTTAATAAAGAAGCAAATCATTTATATAAGATGGTGATTGCCATATCATAATATCGTAACCATATTATATTGGATCACAAATTGATTGAATCAAATTGATTGCATAAACTAAAATAAGATCAAGCTTATTATCTTGTTTTGGAATGAATCACGCATATTGATCTTTTCATAAGCTCATGATTAGAATCTTGCAATGACAAAATCAGAAGCGTAATTTAATTGATTGTGATTAATTCCATATATACAAATATTCATATGATTCTTGCTATGTCTAACAATATCTTGTGGAGTTTGTTAAAGAAGGAAAGAAAACGACACTTAAGATCATATCTTCAAGAATCAAACAAGTATTTCACTTATTATTCCTTCTATTTCAATGCAACCGAACCAAGAGTCAAGATGACTATAAATACGAAGGATGTGCGAGGCCAGGTAGAACACACAATCACTCAAGAGAAAAATGTTGAGCTTTCGAGTTTCTACTCATACTTGAGTTACCATTCGAATATTGTATTGAGGTTAATAAATTGAGTTGTGAGAAAATATTCTTTATTAGGTAGCGAACTTAGGAGTTGTGAGGTCAACTCTCCCCAAGCTTAAATCAAGAGGTTGATTTAGGAGTTGAGATTTTGAGAGTGGGGAAACTTTAAGATCTTGTAAGAACTCATTCATCTTTGCATAATTTTGGTGCTTTTTTTGCATTTGCATATCACATGGAACCGTTGACAACTCAAATTGGACAAATGCTAAGATGTACTAAATCAATTTGAAAGAAATCAAACATGGACCCTTATAACTTGACCAAAAGACCACTTGGTAATGGGAACAAAATTGGTCTTTAGAAACAAATCAGATGAAACAGGAAATGTCATAAGGCAAGATTAGTGGCTCAAGAATAGAATCAAGAAGATGGTATTGATTTTTATGAAACTTTTACCGTTTTTGTACGATTGGAGGCTATGCACATATTATTAGCATTTTCATCACAGATGAACATCAAACTTTGTCAAATGGATGTGTAATGTGTCTTTCTAAATAGATATTTACAATAAGAGGTTCATGTGGAACAACCTACCCATTTTGAAAATTCAAATTTTCCTAATCATGTCTATAAACTTCAAAAGACTCTTTATGGTCTCAAACAAGCTCCTAGAGCTTGATATGAATGGTTGAGCAAATTCATCTTAGAAAATAGATTTAAAAGAGGGCATATTGATAAAACTCTATTTACTAAAACAAAAGGACATGATTTTATAAGTATCCAAATTTATGTGGATGGTATACTTTTTAGAGCCACAAACAACACTCTCAGTAAAGAATTCTCCAATCTCATGAGTAAAGAACTTGAAATGTGCATGATAGGAGAATTAACTTTGTTTCTTAGTCCTTCAAATCAAACAATTTAAGGATGACATTTTCATTAATCCAAGTAACTATGTTAATGAGCTCCTAAAGTACTATACAATAGATCAAGCTAAACCTACCACAATGCCAATGGCTACAAATGAAAAGCTACACTTTGACAAAGATGGAAAACCTATTAGTGAAAACATCTATCAAGGAATGATTGGATCCCTACTTTATCTTACTCTAGTCGCCCTGACATCATGTTTAGTATATATTTTTGTGCTAGGTTTCAAGCTTCTCCTAAAGAGTCTCATCTCACATGTGTAAACAGAATATTTAGATACCTCGTAGGTACTAAAAATCTAGGGTTATAATACCCTAGAGGGGCTTTCTTAGTAGGATAGACTGAAGCAGATTATGTAGGATATAAAGTAGACAGAAAAGGCATGTCAGGTGTTTATCAGTTTCTTGGACCAAGATTAGTTTTTGGCATTTTAAGTAACAAAATTCTATAGCACTTTTAACGACAGAAGTCGAATACATTGCCGTTGGTGCATGTTGTGCACAATTACTTTGGATTATGCAACAATTACGTGATTTAGGCATAAATCTCAAGGAAGTACCAATAAAATGTGACAATAAAAGTGGTCATGAAAAATTCGGTTCAACACTCTTGTACTAAACATATTGAGGTACATTATGATTTTATTATAGACCATGTTGAAAAGGGACATGCTCTACTAGAATTTATGTCTACGATCTTCATTTGGCCGATGTTTTTATAAAGCCTCTTAGTGAAGATCGTTTTAATTTTATTTGTTAAGAACTTGGGATGCTAAACTTTGAAATTACTTAATAATTTCTCTTTATTCGATAATTTTAAAACCATGATTTTTTCTTGGGCAAAAATTATTTCAACTAAATACATCCTATAAAATTTAAGTTCTTTTTGGAGATAGGACATACCGAGTGTGCCATAAACTTGTTAGAATTCAGACTTGCTTATGTCTTGGATTCACAATATGCTAGATGTATTATCCAAAACTATTGTTAATTTCGTTCATCTTCTGACTCATTTTCGTTCTTCTTATTCTTTCTTCTTGAAAAATTATTTATCCTATCTCTCTCTGCGTTATTGAGTAAAAATTAAAACCACCATGTAAATTTTTTCACATTTTTTCCTCTCTCCTCCTTCTCTCTCCAAGTTGGCACCCATTTTAAAATTTTTTTTATTTCTTTTTTTTGGTTTTAGGATGCCCAAATAATCCTTCTCCCTCCTTATGTAAAATTCAAAAGAAAACTAAATAACTGTCTCTCCCTTATCTTTCTCTCTCCTCTAAATTACCCCTAAGCAAATCACACCCATTGGCTTTATTATTTTTAAAAAATAAAAATAAAAAATAAAAACATTGACTAAATCATCATGTGTTCACACCTTCTCTCTCCTCTCATTTTTCCTCTCTCCTCTCTTTTTCGGCTTAATCCCCACGTAGCATACCTCCATTTTTTTAAATTCAATTTTCTACCTTTATTAGAGTCGGCCAAAATAATTTCTCAGGTAGCATGTATTCTACTTCGCAAAGCTTCTTGTTTATACTTTGGGCAAAATCTTATAATTGCTATTTTTGATTTGCTTTTCTTCTTTAGACCTAATTCTTGCCCAATAGTAAGAGAAAGTTTTTCTCACCTTTATTCTACTTTCCAAAGCTTCATTGCATCATAATCTTGTGGTTCTACATATCAAAATATATGTACTCCCATGATATTCTTTCCAAACAAGCCAACCTCAAGAAATTTTCCTCCAAAATTCGCAAATATATGGCTCTTGGTTTAGCTTACATAAATGCCTCTTCATACTCTTCTTCATCATCTTCATCTTCATCTTCGTACTTTGGAAGCTCTAACAATGGCTCCCAAAGTCTCTTTAAACAAAGACACTCCATCCTTCCCAAATAGAGCCTCACTCCCCTCTTCTATTCGAAAACCCTCGACGCAAGCCACCCACACCACTCCGCTTCATCATGACCCTCGCATCACTATTCCTTTACCAAACCCACCGATCGAGCTCTCGGTTTTGGACACCGGCTCTTTACTCATGAAAATCGAGCTTCCTTCTCCAACTGCACCACTACCTCTCCACCCTATGGTTACACCAATGCCGACCACCAAACCCTCACAAGCTTCGCCCTCTGCATCGTTAGCCTCCACCACCCCTCACTATGATTCCGTTCACACTTCCTGCCTCTATTGTTTATAGTCGACTTTGTGCTCTTGAGAAGAAACGCAATATCTTACAAACCTCCATACCCATAATCTCATTCACATAGTGAATAATCAGGATCACATTCAAAACAATCTCACATGCCCCCAAAACTGTATCCATCGCCAATTTGCTACAATTAGCACGAGTTAAACGATATACGCAATATCATTGTCATCACTCACAAATGTGCTGCAAAGGTAATTTCTTTGACTCCCGAAGAGAAGACTCGGGTTCATGTACTCGTCGATCAAATTATTATCAATGCTTCCAAGTCTTAATGTTGAGATTAACTGTTAACAAGTTTCGATAATATTAATTTGAAGTTACTTTGCCTTTTTGAAAATGATTCTGCTCAAACATGTTATCTAGTTTTCTTTCCTCCTTTCTTTTTGATTAAAAAGGAGGCACTAGTAGGTATGCGTGCTTGTTAGGCTATGCTATTTTCCATGATTAACAAGGTATGATTATAATTTATTATGATATGCTGGATTTTAACATGCTTTGCTAGGCCTATGATTATTAAATGTCATTATATAATTCTTAAACAATGCTCTATAAGCCTAACAAGCATTACACACATAAATTGATCTTTTATAAAAAAAAGGGGAGATTGTTGACTTACTTTGTTTAATAATTCTATGATTTTGGTGAACTACAAAATTGGCATAGGCAAAGGAAATAAGATAGAAAGAATCTTGGTAAATAGATATAAATGGATATCATAATATAAAGTTCCAAGATCATTATTTGAGTACCACGATTTGAATTCTAAAATATAGATACTCAAGTCAAATCACGTTAGATTCTATGACATTATTTTTTTAAGCATGAAATTATATCATGAGTTGAAATAAAATTATCGCTTCCATGATTTTGTTAAATAACATAACTATCATGCTTTACATATTTGTTGATCTTAATAAAGCTGCAAATCAGCTATATAACATGGTGATTGGCATATCATAATATTTTAGCCATATTATGTTGGATCATAAATTGATTGAATCAAATTGATTGGATAAGCTAAAATAAGATTAAGAGCATTATCTTGTTTTGGAAAGAATAACACATATCGATATTCTCATAAGCTCACGATTGGATTATTGCAATGGAAAAATAAGAAGCTTAATTTAATTGATTATGATTAATCCTATATATACAAATACTCATGATTCTTGCCATCTTTTGCTATATGTTGTGGATTTTTTGAAGGAAGAAAGTAAAGGTTTGATTACTTAAAATCATATCTTAAAGAATCAAATAAAGATTTCACTTATTACTCCTTCCATCTTGGTGCAAGTGAACCAAGAGTCAAGATGACTATAAATACGAAGGACGTGCAAGGCCAATTAGAACACATAATCACTCAAGAGAAAAAGTGTTCAGCTTGCAAGTTGCAATTCATGCTTAGGTTACAATTTTGAATATTGTATTGTGATTAAAAAATTAAGTTGTGAGAAAATATTCTTTATTAGGGAGTGAACTTAAGAGTTGTGATGTCAACCCCCCAAGCTTAAATCGAGAGGTTGATTTAAGAGTTGGGATCTTAAGAGTGGGAAAGCTCTGAGATTATAATAGTCCGACCCTAAATCATGTTTATTTATTTAATTAAGCTATGTTATTAATTTTTTACATTTATTCATCTTATTTAATCATCCCAGTTGGAAGAATTTATTTGGGGCTCCACTTTGCAATTCGAGTTTCATTTACCGAAAATAATTTTTCGGAGAAATTGATATTAGGCCTCGATAATTATGGGTTAAAAGATTAAATTATTTTTCATGATATTACATAAATTTAATTTTGAGCTACCAAAAAAAAAAAATTTCACTCGCATAAAGTATATTTTTCGGGCGTAAGCTCATTTAGGCCCAATTCCGGCCCAACAAGCTACTACTTCATTTTGCTAGGCTAAGTAATATTGTGTGTGTTTAATTTCCATTGGCTTAAGCTCCTTTTGCAAGAGATAATCTCAGCCAAGTATTCTTTAAGGGTTTGTCATCCAAGTAATCAAACAAGACTCAAACACAAACAACAAAAATCACAAGGCTTTCTTCTTCTTCTTCAAGGCTTTCTTCTTCTCCTTCTTCTCCTCCACCCCACGACTGCCCCCCCCACTGTTATGGCCAGCCACCATCTGCCGCCAGCCAGGCAGCCACCAACCACCAGTCCTGTGGCCCAACACCATAGCCACCACCCTCTCAACATCAACCACCTCTTCCATCTCTCCTTTAAGCTCAAAGCAAGGTAAAAACTCCAGCCTAATCTTGTTTAGTTTTGGATTTACGATGAATTTATTCATGGATCATGTTTTATTAATACAATTAAGTGCTAGTTTGATATTTTATCTTGCTTGGTTAAGAGTGGATTGAATAAGCTATGCGCAAAGATGAATCAACGCATGATCATGTAAGCTTTATGTTCAAGGTTGATGAACTTTGAGGGTTGGTTTAATTTTGGTAATCTTTAGTATTATAAATGAGTTTGGTAATGTTGGTGTGGTTTTGGATGATTAAAGAGTGATTTTAGTGGGGGGGGTTATGTGAAGAAAAGCTTGCAAAAATGTGCTGATTGAGCTATATACAGACCCAAAACAGGGGTCAGTTTGGGAGAAAACTCGTATTAATTAGCACATCCAAAATTCATGATTTCTGGTGGAGTGATATCTTGATGCGTTAGCTTTCAATAGGCTCTGGAATTACTCAATTTTGGATTGTATGGACAAAGTTATGGCCGCTTTACTAAAGACTATGCAGAATACATTGAAACTGGGAGTAGTTTTGAACAG
This sequence comes from Carnegiea gigantea, assembly GCA_029747015.1. Taxonomy (NCBI): domain Eukaryota; kingdom Viridiplantae; phylum Streptophyta; class Magnoliopsida; order Caryophyllales; family Cactaceae; genus Carnegiea; species Carnegiea gigantea. The sequence continues at coordinate 222,785 of JAKOGI010000913.1, read as the reverse complement.
TGGACATTACGAAAAAAATTGGTATTGATTGGCTCATTGAAAATTTGTGATTTTTGGCATGTGGATAGATCAATGAGTTATCTTTCACATGCATCTTGAATCGCTTTAATCCGAGTTCTGTGAAAAAAGTTATGGTCGTTTTACTACGATTGCGCAGATTGAACTGAAATTGTGCGTGTCTGTGTTCTACCCTAATTTTAGGGACTTTACTATGTGAATCATACTTTATGTCCTAAATAAAAGTTTTACCGGACATTATGAGCTTTTCATATTGTGATTTTACATCTTATTTGAAGGTCGGGAGTGAAAGATATGGATTTTTCTAATGCAGACCATCAAACGGTAACATGAGTGAATACAGAAATCATGACATTTGAAAATATTTTCAGAAGTTTCTATATAATTAAGGATATTGCAAGGAAATTACAAAGTGTAGTGAGTTCAACAAGTTTGATTATGTATAGAAGCTTACTTGAGTTTGAAAACCGTGTTAAGTGAGCATGAAAATGAAATTTGAGAAGTGGGCACAGTATAAACTCAAATTAGTGTCTATTGGATCAACTGAAGTTATTTGAGCTTCTATGAACCTCACAACATCCCTCATGGTATCGAACCTTCTATTATCTATTTTAGAGGCATTAACCATTCTATTATCTATTTTAGAAGCATCACACTTTCCATTATCCATTTCAGAAATATTAGAAACCCATATTTCATTTATATCAATTTAAATCTTTTCATTATCATCTCAATCATTTCCATTTGGTCTATTTTGCTTCAATTTATTGTATTTCAAGTTTAATGACCCTAACTGATTGTGTTTATTTTGGTTTAACTTGTCTTATATTGCATTATTGGAATTATAGAAGTCTTTTTAAATAAATCAATTTCCATTAAAGTTACAAATTATATCAGTGAATATGGTTTACTAACTATATTTACCTATAATTACATTTCTTTAGTAGAATTGGGGCCTAGTCTATCATTTTCCTTTGTGCCTACGTATTATCAAGTGAAATATCATTTTAAAGACTTCAGGTACGTCCATTGCCTGTATCTTTAAAAATCAGAGTGCATTTATTAACGTTATCATGTTTTGGTAAGTACATCAATGAATCAGTTTATACAGTGATTTATCAGTTAATTAGTGACCCCGTTAGTTATCATCTATAGGACATTCGCCCTTCAGTTACCCACGCGGCCTCAGGCCAGGTCCCCGATCGACTTGGCAGGTGTACACCTATCTATAGATCATAACAGTATCAAGGGATTCACTATCAGATAATAATTAGCAATGCAGTTCTATATTAATCTCATTCCCTGTTTTGACCTTAAATGAATAGCAAAGCGGGTCCAATCAGTATTTCAATGATCATTTAACAATTCAGGAATGCATATACTGAACTTCAGCTCACAGTTCGAAATGTTTTTCATGTTTTGTTTTAGGCAAATGCTCAGAGAATCATCTTCATACTAGTAAACCAGCGGAAGAGAATAAGTTGAGCAAGGGAATCTGGATGGATCAACACTAATACAGTGTATGCATATTTTTAGAGTTATATAATGAAATCTTCAGTGGATGGAGATGCAGATTACATGGTGAATTGTTTTTACTATAGTGTAAAAACCTTATGTTAGTTAACAGTTGATTATATATGGATTGATCAGGTGTGTATGTGTATGATTGAAGCTATGCTTAACTGTGTTATTTCAAGACATAAACTTTAAGCCTTGTCCTTTGGGATGGCGGTAACGCCCCGATCATTAGATTTATTAGATTACAATTAAGTGATTTATTAAGGAGAATATAAACTGTGAAACATGTTTAATTTGGGGGCGTTACAAAGATCTTGTAAGAGAGTTCATTCTAATAACTATAGGCAGGCACTTAAGCCTAATTGAGGTCTTAACCTCGTTAAAATATTGTCCTTGTGCACTATCTTCATTTACTTTGTGCTTTTGATTTCATATTTAGTTTTAATTTTTGCAAACAACATATTCACATCCCTCTAGGGTGATCTAAATCTTCAATTGGTATTAGAGTTAATCCCACATTTCATTTGACTTAGCAATCAAGTGGGTAACGACTATGGCTTTCTTAGGAGATGTCAATGTTCAAGGTTGATCTGCCATTAGACCCCTTGGTTTAAAGGAATTATCTTCTCTTATTGGAAAAATGTTATGCAAATATTTATTGAATCCATGAACATGGAGCTGTGGGAGATTGTGAATAATGGACCATATGCCATTCTGAAAGTAAAAAATGACTAGGAAGAAGTTGATAAACCAAAAGATCAATGCACTAGTGATTGGGATAAATTTAATAAGAATTCAAGAGGTAAACACATTCTTTATTGTGGTTTAGATGCTAACAAGTATAATTGAATTTCTGCTTGTGATACAACTAGAAAGATTTGGAACAAACTGATAGTCACTTATAAAGGAACAAGCCAAGTCTGAGAAACAAAAATGAAGATGTACATACATTAGTATGAGTTGTTCAAAATGCAGTCAGATGAATCAATCAAGGACATGTTCCCTCGATTTATCGACATCACTAATAACTTAAATCCCTTAGCAAGACCTACTCCAATGAAGAAATTGTGAGAAAGATCCTTTGGTGTCTCCCAAAGAACAAGTAGGGACCAAAGGTTACTGCAATCGAGAAAGTGTAAGATCTCAAGAACCTTGAGTCAGATGATCTTCTAGAAAAAAATTCTAACACATAAGATTCACATCAAAGAAGATGAAGGAGAAAGTTCCGAGAAAGGAATAGCTCTAAAAGCCCCAAAGGAAGATTGCTCTTCAGATAAGGAAGAGCCCACTAGCAATTATGAGGAAGCATATTCCTTGATCGTACGAGGTCTTAACATAATGGAGCTAAAGAAAAACTTCAATCAAAAAGGATTTGGTCAAAGAGGATCTACATTTAAAAGAAACGAAAAATCCTTAAAGGTTAAGTTTTATAATAATAATGATACTAATGTTATTTGTTGTTATGGTTGTGGCATGCCAGGTCATCTGTTAAAGGACTGCTATTTAATTCAAAAGATTGAAGAAAAATGAAAATCTAAAATAAAGAAAGATAACAAGAAAGCAATGGTAGCTATCTAGAGTGATAGCGAAACTAGTGAGAGTGAAAGTGATAAGGAGCAAATATCTAATATCTGCCTAATGGCCAAAGAAATACATAACGATGAAATAACTTAGTATGAAGGATTGGTTGAGGTAGGCGTCTCAACTCTTTATACGTGTTCCAAAAATGAGTTAATTGATGCATTAATTAGTTTTGCTAATTTAGAACAAAAGTACTTATCCAAATATAAAGTTCTTAAGAAAAATGTGCAAGAATTAATCCAGAAAGATTTGGTTTTGGAAAAACTAAACCCTGGTCGACATGATAAAATCGAGACTTTAGAAAATTAAAGTTTGGAATTACAAACTAAGTGTGATGATAATAAAAAAATAGTTATAAAATTCACACAAGGGTGGATAGTTTACATTGTACCAAAAAACATCTTTTAATAAAGAAGGAATTTGATATAGTTACTTCAACAAAAAGAAAAGTTACAACAATGTTTTTTATTAAATCAACTTCATGCAAAAAGGATGTTAGAACTTGTAATTATTGCTCTGAAATCGATCATATTGCATATTCATGTGCATATCAAAAATATATTTCGAGGATTGTCCAAATATGGGTACCGAAATGAACCAGACCACCTAATATGGTAGCTAATGATTTTGAATCCAGATATAAAGTCAAAAGTGGAAGAAAGGTTTGAATTTTTATTTCGTAGGTGTGCTTGAAATCCGAACAAGACCTATGGTGCCCTGACAGTGGATGTTTAAGACACATGAGTAGAAATACTTCTCTGTTCACTAAAATTAAAAATAAGGGACATGGAAGCATCACTTTTGGTGATAAAGGTAGAGGTAAAATAATTGACATTGGAAAAATTGGTAAAGATCCCTCCAACTCTGTTGATAAAGCCTATTTGTTGATGGCTTCAAATTTAATCTTTTCAGTATATCTCAACTTCATCATAAGGGAAAAAACGTGACATTCAGCTTAACACATTGCATGTTTAAAAATAAAAAATCTAGAAAAATCACTCTTTATGGTCCTAGAATTGAAAATGTACATGCAATTGTCATTGATAGCATTCCATCACACAATTTATCACGTTTTAAAGCATCTCATCATGAGGATAATTGGTTATGGCATCGTAGATTAAGACATGCAAGCATGCATACGATTGAAAAATTAGGCAAAAAAGGGTTAGTACGAGACTTCTAATGTGCAATTGTGAGTATGATCATTTGTGTGTTGCTTGTGCTAAAGGACAACAAGTATAGAATACTTTTAAGTCAAAGAATAGTATCAGCACATCTAGACCATTACCACATTGATAGCAAATATATTCTTGTGATTGTTGATGGTTATTCTCAATTCGCATGGGTCTTTTTCTTATAAGAAAAGACTGAAGGCTTTAAAGAATTCTCAAAACTTTGCAAACAATTACAAGTTTATAAAAATTCACCAATTGTGTTCATAAGAAGTGAGCATGGGAGAATTTGATCAAAACAACTTTATTGAATTTTGTAGTAATCATGGAATTTCTCATAACTTTTCAGCACCACGTATACCTTAACAGAATGGAGTCATTGACAGAAAAAATCCCACTTTACAAGGTATAACACGCACTATGATGCGTGAAAGAGGTGTCCGTCAAAATTTTTGCGATGAAGCAGTATATACTGCCAATTATGTCCTAAATCGATGTTTAATTCGATCAATTTTATAAAGGACTCCCTATGAGTTATTGAGAATGCTATTGGACCCATTCTAGGGTTGGTTTGGGACGATTTTAGCTAGATTCAAACCTCCTGCTTCCTCCCGCTTGCTTTTACTACTATTATGCCCCTTCTTTCTGCTTTCATATGGTTTTGTTCTGGGTCGAAATCGAGTCCACTGCCACCAATCAAGCCGTAGTTGTGGCAGCACTGATGGTGGTTCGGTCATTAGGGTTTGATTGCACACCTTGTCACTATGCTCTTTTTGCATGTAGCGCCTTAGCACCACCTAGTCCCTTTCTTGCTAGTGACATACAGACGGCTAGATGACCAGTAGTTACAGCAGCGCTATAGTGGCTGCCGTTCATCTCCTTTCTTTCTCTATCTCCCCCTCTCGCTCGGTGGTCACTGGGGGGTTGCGAGGAAGAAGGACTGAAGAGACCCCCCTCCCCTTTCCGTTTTTCACTTAGAACAGGGCTCCAGTCCCCCCTTTTTCTTTTTTTTTGGTTTCTAGCTTCAGAAATGTTTGACTTAATTATACCGAACCTTATTTTGACCGCTAAACTTACGGAACCTCGAGTGGACCCAATTTCAACCTATTTTCCTAATTCCGCCCAATCACATTGTAATCAAGGAAATTTTGAAAACCAAATAAAATAAATTAATATTCTTAATAACACATAAATATTAGCGTAACATAGCTTATATAATAAACATAGTTAATTAATAGGGTTATTAATTTCAATAATTAACTACGTTCTAAATTCCTCGGTTATTACACTCTCTCCCTCTTAAAAGAATTTCGTCTTTAAAATTCCAGCACTTAAGGTAACATTGGCACATAAGATTCATATACACATGACACAAACTACACAAAGTCAATAAGAGAATTCAAATTTTCAATTTACAATGAAATACAACTTTCAAATCAAGAAAAGAAATTTACCTTATCCTGAAGTACTTGACACATATAGCGCAAAACATAGTACAAGATAGCTTAGTTATATCATGCCAAGGTGTTCAGTTGGGTCATACCAAAGATTATTTTACACAGACTCATTCATAAGCCTTTGAGTCAAGAGTCCAACTATAAGCATGGGTACACTATTTTGTATCTGATCTAGCATAGAACAAAATTCGAATGCAAATTCCTATGGATGCCACATCATGTAGTAAATGGTTGTATACACTTATTCAAGCTATAACATGAGATTAAAGAATCCACGAAGTGTAAATAGAGACTCAGAGATCATACTGAGTAATGAGTTACTTGAATTAAATTAGTTAGCTAATTCAACCACTCGCTTAACCAACACTCAAGACAAGTAACTCCAAGAAGTGCGTTAACTAAACAATTCATTCACAAAACACCTAAATGACCATACGTAATGAACCTAAGTAACTATATATGATTCCATGGCCTTTACTTTGTACATACTGTTATGTTTTATACTTTAAAACACACAGGTTCATAGTAGCATTTCACGTAAGGGCATCTAGATGAGTATACATGAGTGCAACCGTCATTTGCAACAAATGATCAGAGGTATGCCTTGAGGCTTGTCCAAAACTATTACGAGTTAGCCATCGACAAGTTAATAATGGTTTAGGGGTAAGAACAATGGCATTAATGGTCTTATAGATATATGTCTACACCTTATGACATTTTTATCTCTAGGGTGACAGTAGGAGCCTTAGGAACTTGTAGTGTGGAAGGGAAGGTTCGACCTCCTATAGAGATTTCTGGCTTCTGCACTTTAGAAAGTAGTGGAGAGGTATAGATCATCGCCCCAGGAGGTGACGAGGTGGCACACGTAGTACAGCAATTCTAAAGTCTGTCAGGTTCTTCCTTTTGTTTCCTTTCTTGGTATATTGGGTTTTGATATAATCAGGACGCCCCCAATCCTATAACAAGGATAATATCCCGTACGACAGTAAGCATAACACCTAGTTAACTGGTGAGTAATGGTAGCTACATGATGGGAAATAAGAGATACTTTCCATGTAAACAACAAGTCTAGATCATGACCATATATAAGTAACAATGACAAGTATATGGAATGCTCAAAATAACACTTATACAATAATTAGCAAGACTCTATTTATCTATCAAATTTGCATGCTTGATGTGGGAAACACACTTATTTTCCATAAACAATACAAAATCCATACAAGAAGCTATCATTTAGTAGGATTACCAAACATAGAAAGCATGTTCTAATCCACTTCTTAATAGTTTATCATTAATAAATCTAGTGGTATATACATCTTCGCATGTATACAATCATAAACAACATCCAAACATGTATAAGGGCATACATTCATGAGTTTTAATCCATGCATTAATACAAAATGAATGCAAGTCTTTAAGTACGAGAGCAAAACCTAACTTAATATTTGAAGAGACTTTAACATTCTAAAGTCTTTGGGTATAGAAAAAGGAGAATAGTTTAACCATTTCTAGCCTCTTCTCTACCAACTTTGAGTATGTCTTTCATTCCAGTATAGGGTTTGAAGAGCAAATCGTACATAAGGGCAAAGAATAAGCTTTTAGTTAACTATTTCTACCCTTCTGAGTTCAAAACCAAGCATACTTTAAACTTTCAATTAAATTATCAAAGTTGAATGCACTAAAACAATTATTGATCGACCAATAAGAATGCACAAGTCATTTAGCTCATATTCTAACACAAAACTCCCTTTTCCATTTCATTGGTACATTCCAATCACACAACAATTAATTAGTCAAATCAATTAGCACATCAAAACACATTGCAGCCAAAGTACGCCATATAAAATATCGCTACTTAAGACATGCCTAGACCACTATATGAAATGCAAGACTCAGATCACGGCCTGTTGTTGCAGGACCTTGCTCTGATAACGTTCCGCTTCAAAATAGTCGATAACCTAAACTTAAAACCTTACATTAGGCCCCTAGAATAAATAAAAGTATAAAAGACATGTTCAAAAGCTCAACAGCTACAAGCCGGAGATCACAACTCTACAAACCACCCACTTAGACTGCACCAAGTATAAGGTTGAATAATAGCAAAGAAAATAAAAAGTACAACTAAACCAATCACCTATCCAGAGTACTAAGATTTACATTCCAAAAATAAACAACTCTAGTTATAAAGACGACTGACTAATTAGATGGTTGGCTCACACAACCGTACAGAGCGACTACTATTTAATATGTGATACATGGACTAATGCATTAAATTTTACATAAGCTCAACAACTTATGACTACATTACATTATAACATTTGGCTCATAATCTATGTATATAACTCCTATCCAAGGCACACAACTCGACTTGCATGAATCAACTTCTACTTGTCACATCAAAAATCGGGGAAAGATGGAATAGAGAGGGGATGAGCTACCACACGCTCACTGAATGATTTTCAACCCCAAGAAAACAAAACAGTTGCACATAATACTTTTAAGTAGTGATCACACACAATTTGATATTTAATGTCATATAATAAGCATATAAGACCACCCATATCCATCAATACTTATATAATTCTCAGGATTCAAATAGCATCTCTTTCCTTCTTCCATTCCACACATGAGAATTCTCAACTTGCCTAATCTATTATGGATGCAACTAATCCCATATAGTACACTTGTTTTACATCACATAACAGGTAGAAATGACTCAATATCATGTTGCCCCAATCTATAATGTAGGCATTGAAAACAATATGGCCTTCAATTCACACATGCACACTTAACATTGAGGAGTTAAATTAAAGTTAGCCACAGGGGTTCTTTTAGAAAGAAAAAGGGATTAATGCAAAAAAAGGGCAACAACCATCACTTAAATCAAGGTAAGTATTTATAAAATAGTCGTTGCTCACAAAAAAGCTCATTTTGAATTCAATAAAAGCCCTTTTAAGAGTATATGTACTTTTTTAAATGTTTTTACTAGCAAATTCCTCAAGTAAGGAGTTTTCATCACATAACAAGCACGAAATCATTTCATGGGGCATCGAATTCTCATATTCATGCTCATTTAAGTGAGATTGTCACTTACGTTTCATACTAATGTTCGGAGCCTTTCATATTCAGTTGACATGTATCCTCGTCAGGGCCTTCTACGGTTCCCACTTCTTAGTCTACCCCCTAGGAATTAGGGTTCTCACATATTGAGTCTGGTCCCTAAACTTGTGTTCTACCCTTATTAGGGTTCTCCAGGGTTCCTACTTCTGGGTCTGCTCTCTAGGAATTAGGATTCCCACTTACTGGGTCCCTAAACTGTGTGTTCTACCCTTATCAGGGTTTTCTAGGGTTTTCACTTCTGGGTCTACTTTCTAGGATTTCATTAGCAATATGGTCTTATCCCAAAATATTTCAGATGCATCTCACTTCAACACATTTTGCATCAAAATTCTCATTATATTATACCGATGACATTTCTGTGTTAGAAAAATGCAATCAATGGCTTAGTAATGGCAAAGGTCGACTTTTAAAAAGTATAACAAATATCCAGCTTAGTTGGGAAGCTCGTAAACAAGTTACTAGCCAAGTAAACATCTAGTGTTATATAAAGAAGTTGAAACGTGATTTAGAAATCAGCAATTATGACGTAATCACATTTGTTTCACTTAAAGGCGTTCCACAGTTTGAAACTTTAATCAATCGCTTGCTTCTATTTATGAAACTTGTTTCGATCTTATATGGGAGGAAATATTCAAAACAAACCCACTGCCTTAACATAACACTTTGTTAATCAAGGGTTGTATTTTAAACATTTTGATCAAATGATGCTACTAATAAAACAATTTAGCTGAATCATTTAGCCGAACTACTCAACAAACCTATATTATGTTCTTAGTTCAGGTACAATGATAAACTGAGGCCTGCATGCAACCAAATAAATACATTTGGTTTGGCTAAGGTAAGGGGATATGTAAGTTATTGTTTGTTTCATGAATTTAATTCACTACTAAGTCTATTTGTGAACCATACAGCTAGTATTCTGCCTTCCGTTTCACTGCAGGGCATACATAAAATCAAGCAAGAGTAGTGAAACAACCCTTATGGCCAGCAAGCTAACACGGCCTTATCAGTCAGCAACAATTGGCACAGCATTGCAATAAATCAACACACTTCTTAACTCCCTTGATTTCACACAACCCGAAATCCCTCCTCACAGCACCGCCCATAAGAGTCATTAAAAGTCAATTCAATTCATCTCTAGACCATTCCCGGTAACCATACATACTGCTTTACACCTGATTCTCACATATTTGGGTTCCTTCCCATAGTAAAACCAACTTATTCAATGATTCAAAATCAAACAACATAGTCAATAATCGAACCAACTCACTCAGCGATTCAGAATCAAATCAACATAGTCAATAATCGAACTAGCTCATTCAACGATTTAAAATCAAATCACCACAGTCAATAATCGAACCAACTCATTCAGCTCATTCAATAATCGAATCGACTCAGTGAACCAACCATAATCAAATCGACTCAATAAACAAAATTATAAAACCATGCAAAATTATCAGTAGGTTAAGGAATCAAGAAACACCCACCTCAATTCCAAACCATTGGACCCATTCTAGGGTTGGTTTAGGATGATTTTAGCTAGATTCGAACCTCCTCTTCTTCCTCCCCCTTGGTTTTGCTGCTGTTCTACCTTCTTTTTGCTTTCCTATGGTTTTGTTCTAGGTCAAAATTGAGTCCACTGCTGTTAATTTAGAGAGTATACAACCACAAGAGGGGGGTGAATTGTGGTGTCCGATTTTCGCAATATGCTGGCAAATAGGCTTGAGACCCTGTTTGCACAGACTGTTTCTGAGTTGTGCAGAAGCGAAAATTCAACAAAATTAAGTGCGGAAATAATGGACACAGGATTTTTTACGTGGAAACACCTCTAGTCCAACTGAGGTGAAAAAACCACGACCTACCTCCTGTAGGATTTACACACTTCACTAAACGGGCTAAACACGTTACAATAGTAACACACCTTGTTACAACTTGTAACACACGTAACCGTCTTCCCTAAGACAAGTTACCCCACGTCCAAAATCCCCTTGATTTGGACACACACTCTACTCACTTTTGTGAAAGAAGAGTATAAAGAAAAAACACCCTATTACAATGCTTCTCAACTAAGCTAATATAGGGTACAATGAAATCCTAGTATGCCAACTTTGAAAGCTCAAATAACTCACTCACTAGACACGATTTTCTTTTCAAACTTTTAAGCTTATGAACACTGAATTTTTCTTTTTGAAAACAGATGCTACTAAGGTTGTAAGAAGTGACCTTATATAGCACTTAGTAAAACAATTTCCTCAAATTTTTGGAAACTAAAATTCCTGAAGATTATAGAATCCTTTAACTGCAAGAGATGAGATAACATGTGCTGGAAACACTTCCTTAACCATCTGCATAAGGCGGTGCTCTTCAGCAACTAGCCCATATTTTTCTCAACAACCTTATCCACTTGCCAAAAATTGGATATTCTTTTTATTAAAAAAGATTTTGCAAATCCCCTAAGATTTAGATAACCGTTTTTAGGGTGAGGGGTAAGATACTCCATAGAGAAATCTTTCTTGCAAATCTTGGAGAAACTGCTCAAAATCCAAAAGAAAAAAAACGTGAAAAATTATTTTTCGCAGCTTATTCTGGAAACACGCTGACCACCCTGTTTCCAGGATTGTTCTGAAGGGTGATCCGAAATATTTTCAAAAAGAAAACAAAACCGTTTCAAGTAAGTGGTAAGTTAAGACTTTCTGATTGGCATATTAGCAAGAGTCTAAAAATATAAAACCAAATCAAATCAAGACATCTTGTTATAACCACTAGTCATCTTGTAGAAAGACGAATTTGCTGCAAACACCTCACAGGACCTGTTTCTCACGGCTGCACTTATATCCTGTGCTTCAAACACTTCACAGGACATGTTTCAAACACCTCACAGTACCTGTTCCTCACGGATGTTCTTACATCGCTGACTTGAGTACCTGTTCTCGATAAACCATTAGTCAAGCAGTTTTAATACATTGAGAACAACAGTAAGGTCCTGTTCTGTTTGGAGCAACAATAACACTTGGATTTGTTATCATCAAAACCTTATACATTCTAACAAATTCCCCCTTTTTGATGATGACAAACCAAGTGACCATATTGACTTTCAAGGATAATTGAAGTGATTAGTGCCAATTGTTTATAGGACCGACAATTCACATGAAGCAGTTAGTATCGAAAAAGTGTAAGAAATTTAACTCGTCCATGGCAAAACTAAAACAATATTGGTCAACCTATCTTCCCCCTTTTGGCATCATTAAAAAGTAGGGGCGAACAGTCAAACATACGGTGTTTGCTATCACCACCACTTGGGTAATGGAGGAAAGTCAACAGGCAATACACTCAAGTGTGTTGGTACGGTAATGAGATTGGCCATCCTAGTCACACACAAGCAATTCACAACAGAAAGCAAGCAAGGCAAAGCCAATCAAAAAACAAGATAACCTATCATTCACCAAACGAGTGCAACAGAAAGTACAAACTAGCAAGAGAGGATAACCAAGAGAAGTGAGAACAGGCTATGAGAACAATAGATGGGGGTGATCAGAGAGCAGGAGGGGAAAATTTTGCTGAGAGGGAAGAGAGAAGGGCGAGGATATCTTCATGACGTTTTGCATTGAGAGCCTTTTCCTCGTCCAGGGCAGCCTTTACTGCAGTAAGCTCAGCACTGAGTCGAGAGTTTTCTTCCAAAGCAGCCTCAAGCTTGACTGAGGAATTGCCAGGAACAGAAGGACGGGTTGTTCTGGTCCCCTGTTCTGAGGCAGACCCCTCAATCAAAGCATACCCACACCCCATAAGGGTGTTACTCCCAATCTCATCGATGAACTGAGCTCCCACCTTCTTCTGTAGAGTCACCCCAAAGTGCTCAAACACACTAGTCAAGAAGAAGCCGTACCCCAGGTCATGTTCCCTGGAGGTGTTTGCAATTCTTACAATATGTCGAATCATGATAGCGGGAAGGTTGATTTGCTCTTTTCTGTCCATCAGATCCATCAAACACTGATCCATGGCATCAGCAAGATTACGACCCTGGCCCCGAGAAATGACATTCTTGATAATAAACCAAAATATCAATTGATGGAGCGATGTCATGTCCCCTTTCTTTACTGACTTGGGTGTTTGCAGGCTTGGTTGCCGGCTAAATTTCTGAGAGAGCTTCAGCAGCCTGGCTGTCCCTAGAATAGTCTTGTCTTCCCTCACATAAATATCAAAGCCCGTGGAGGGAATCCCCAGAATTTCCCCTAATGTCTTCGCATCAAAGCGAAGCTGCTTCCCACTAACAATACTTGTCACCACTCCTTCGGTGACAGTGCAGTTGGCATAGAACTCTGCCAACTCATGTACAGAACACCCCAGCTGGGTGTTTGTAAACAGCTCATACCACCCCTGTGCACGCAGCTTGTGCAGAAACACCCCCAGACCCTGTTCCTCAAAATATTTTACCTTGATAATTTTGCCCCTGACTACCCGTCTCTGAAGCAGTTGGGTTAGTTTGGCTGAGATTGCGAACGGGGTAGACTTCTTGACTCTTTTAGGTTGGGGCTCAGTAGGAGGATCTTGGGTGGAGGCGTGTTTGAGAGAGGCTTTTCTCTTGAGAGTTTTGAGGGGTGATGGTTTAGAGGGTAAAGTCGAGGTTGATTTTGGTGCAGGCAGAGGCTTATCCTCTGAGGACTCTGAGAACACGGGAGTGCCCTGTTTGAAGGAGGTGTTCTTAGTGTCGCTATCTGATGAAGGCTCAGAGGAGGAATCAATTTCCTCAACAATAAGGGATGTCTGTTTGGAAGGTCGAGGCGTGGATTGGAAAGCAATTCGGGCTGATTTTCGAGTTGGCCTATTTATGGGTTTGGCCAAACAGGGGATTTGTGGTTTTGGTTTAACAGGGGTTTCATTTTTTGAGGGTTCTTCAGTCTGGCCGCTTTGAGGCCTTGATGGTGGTCGTGTTCTTGGCATTCTAGTACGCCTAGCCACAATTTTGTACCTTTTGCATTTCTCACCGGTTTGTGTTACCGATGTGGTTTGTGCAGGCTTGACAGGAGACTCCTCCATTTGACCACTACTTCCCCCTTCTTCTTTTGACAAATCCTCCCCTAGGTCATCCCTAAAAACATCAGGCCCTGTTTCGGCCCCTGTTTCCTGCTCTGGAAACAGCCAGAACGAATTGATGTCATCTAGGCCATGGTCAAATAGAAAGAGGTCATCTAAAGCCCCAATTTCCCTTTCAGATGCCCCAATAGGTTCTTGGGTTTGACATGCGCCCAGTTCACCAAATAAAATCAAATCCCATCCAAATTTGTAGGGGATGTCTTCCAATTTTAGATCCACAGTTCTAAGGTCTATGCTCTTCAAAAACCCAAAAGGTTTATAGACAATGGGTCGAGGAGGTTCAGTAGTTTTACCTTCCATGAGAGCCGTCAGAAATTGTGTAGGAGCAAACAGGGCTGTGGCTGTTTACAAGGCTGTACCCTGTGTCTGGTTGCCCTGAGTCAAGGTCGAGGAGCTCTCGGAGCTAATGGGAGACGCCATTTTTCAGAGGAAGGAGAGAGATTAGGGTTTCTTGAACAGAGTTTCAGAGCAAGAGAGTTTCGGTGGAGGTGAGAGATTAAGCAAGAGAGCTTTAAAGAGAGAGAGAGACATGCGAAATCTTTAAAAGATTTTACCCGTTTTGCAACGGGATTTTGCATTTATTTAGGCCGCGCACGCCTCAGGAAGAGATTGACAATTTTCAATTTGTTGCACGTATTTGACAAACAAGAGGCGTACCTGTTCCTGGTGCTTGTTCTTGAGGTTACTTGCTCGGTAACATGGGATAATAAGGGCAATCTCATTAGACTTCAACGAGTGTCAGCAAGTTGCAAACCTCACATATGCTAAACATAGCACAGAAGTTGATTGCAAACAAAATTTTAACATGTTGTGTCCGTAACTTTTAAATTTTGCAAACAGGGAGGGAGAACAGGTTGGTCAGGTTGTTCTAATTAAGCCTAGTTCGAGTCTATTCCTTTCAAATTGTTCTTTACCCAATGCTTTTGTGAATATATCAGCAATTTGATTTTCAGTGGCATAAAAATTCATTGAGATCACTCCTTTTTCAACATTGTCTCTTAGAAAATGATGACAAATGTCAATATGTTTTGTTCTTTTGTGTTGACATGGATTTTTGGCAATGTTAATTGCACTTGTATTGTCACAATAAATAGGAATGCATCCTATGTCAACACAAAAGTCCTTGAGTTGTTGTCTTGTCCATAATAACTGAGCACAACAAGATGCAGCTGCCACTACTCAGCTTCTGCTGTGGACAAGGCAACAGAGAGTTGTTTCTTGGTTGCCCAAGATACCAAACAAGGTCCAAGAAAGTGAGCCATACCTGAGGTGCTTTTTCTATCAACCAAGAAACCTGCATAATCAGCATCAGCATACCCAACAAGATCAAAGTTGTAACCTCTAGGATACCATAAGGCTAGATTAGGTGTATGTTTTAAGTATCTTAAAATCCTTTTTATAGCCTTAAGATGAGTTTCTTTAGGGTTAGACTGAAAACGTGCACATAGACCTATATTGAAGACAATGTCAGGTCTACTAGCCGTTAGGTATAGGAGTGACCCTATCATGCCCCTATAGGATTTCTCCTCAACTGAGGGACTACCATCATCCATTACCAACCTGGTTGAGGGAGAGATGGGAGTATCAATAGGCTTGGCCGACTCCATCCCAAAACACTTAAGTAACTCCTTGATATATTTTTGTTGATGGATCATGGTGCCGTTTAAAGTTTGCTTGATTTGTAAGCCTAGAAAGAAATTAAGCTCACCCATCATGCTCATTTCAAACTCATCCTCATCATTTTTGAAAATTCATTGCACAAATCATGATGAGTTGCACCAAATATGATGTCATCGACATATACTTGGACAATCAACAAATGTTCCCCCTTAGATTTTAGAAACAAGGTATTGTCTACCTTGCCTCTTGTAAAACCATTTTCTAATAAAAAGCTTGACAACCGCTCATACCAAGCTCTAGGGTCTTGTTTTAAACCATAAAGTGCTTTGTCAAGTTTGAAAACATGGTTAGGAAATTCATCACTTTCAAAACCGGGGGGTTGTTTGACATACACTTCTTCTTTGAGGTATCCATTTAGAAACGCACTTTTGACATCCATTTGATACAACTTGATCTCCATGTGGGCTGCAAAGGCTATCAAGATTCGAATGGCCTCCATCCTTGCAACAGGTGCAAAGGTCTCTTCATAATCAATTCCCTCTTCTTGGTTGTAGTCTTGAACCACCAGCCGGGCCTTGTTCCTAGTGACTGTTCCGCACTCATCAAGCTTGTTACGGAATACCCACTTGGTTCCAATGATTGTTTTATGCTCTGGCCGTGGCACAAGGTGCCATACCTTATTCCTTTCAAACTGATGGAGTTCTTCTTGCATGGCTGTGACCCAATCTGAATCTGTAAGAGCGTCATTAATATTCTTGGGCTCAATTTTTGAGAGAAAAGCATAGAAAGCACAGAAATTTTTGAGCCTAGATCTAGTTTGAACTCCTGCATTAATATCAGACAAAATTTGATTAAGAGGATGTGAACTTTGGTATTTCCATGATCGTGGTGAAAGTGGGTTCACAGACATGCTTTCCATTCTAGCTGGAATACTCGGTGAAACAGGTTCAGAGTCTGTTCTCAAACCTATTTGGGAGCTTGTTTCTGGATTTATCCCTGAAGGATTCGGCTGGTGTTGTCCCAAACAGGATTCCACCCTGTTTCCGCCTGTTTGGTTCACACCTTGCTTACATTTCTGAAGAACAACCTCAGGCCTTGCTCCCTCCGATTGATCCTTACCTTGTTCACCTTAAAGCAGCACGTCTTTTCTAACAAGACCTAGTTCGAAGTCTTCTTCCTGTGCATCATTCTCGCTTAGAGAGTTAGTTTCATCAAAAAGCACATGCACACTTTCCTCAACACACAAGGTTCTCTTATTAAACACTTTGTATGCCTTACTATGCGAGGAGTAACCAAGGAATATTGCTTCATCACTCCTTGGATCAAATTTCCCTAAGGCATCCTTTCCATTATTATGCACAAAACATTTACAACCAAAAACTCTCAAATGCATAATATTAGGTTTTCTTCCCTTGAAAAGTTCATAAGGAGTTTTGTTAAGAATAGGTCTAATCATGCATCTATTTATAATGTAACATGATGTATTCAAAGCTTCAGCCCAAAAGTTTCTAGGAAGACTACTAGCAATAAGCATTGCTCTAGTCAAGTCCTCTAGAGTGCGATTTTTGCGTTCTACCACCCCGTTCTGTTGGGGTGTTCTTGGAGCTGAAAAATTATGATCAACACCATGCTCATTACAATAATCAATAAAGCTCGAATTTTCAAATTCTGTACCATGGTCAGACCTTAGGCATACCAAAGAGTGTCCTACCCTCTTTTCAGTCTTTTTAATGAAAGTAAGAAATTTTTTAAAAGTTTCATCTTTAGAAGCCAAAAACAGGGTCCAAGTGAAACAAGAGTAGTCATCCACTATCACAAGCACATACCTCTTACCTCCTCTGCTCATGATCCTCATTGGACCACATATATCCATATGTATCAATTCAAGAGGTCGAGTAGTGCTTGCACACCTTTTAGATTTAAATGAATTTCTGACTTGTTTGCCTTTGGCACAAGCATCACATACCTTGTCATCATTGAATTTATTGGAAGGTAAGCCTACCACTAAGTCTTGGTTACAAGTTTGTTCAAAAGTGAGTGGCTTGCATGACCTAGTCTTTTGTGCCAAAGCATAACATCATCATTTAAGGCACTCAAACAAGTCAAATTATTTTGGGAAAGAGTGGAGATACACACTTTATAAACATTCTTGTGTCGGTTCCCTCTCAACACAACATCTCCTGTGTTCATATTCATAACCAAGCAACGTGTTGGTGAGAACACTACTAGGTTGTCTTTGTCGCACAATTGGGACACACTTAGCAAGTTGTGTTTTAATCCATCCACAAAATAAACATTGTCAATTAAATGGGAGAGTGACTCACCTATCTTACCTATGCCGACAATTGTCCCGGATTTGCCGTTTCCAAATGCCACACTCCCACCTTCTGAAGCTGTAAGTGAGAGAAAATTGGATCTTTCACCAGTCATGTGCCTCGAACACCCACTGTCAACATACCACAGCTGCTTGTTCCCTAGACTGTTCCCTGCACTGTTTACTGGGTTGTTTGCTGGGTTGTTCTCTCTCACTTCAGCCTGCAAAACAAATCAAGGGTTAGTTTTCGGAACCCAGATCCACTTGGGTCCCATTCCTTTAGACGTACAAATCTCATCTTTCCTAACCCATATTTGTTTTACATGAACTGTGTTCCTTTCAATGACATACTTTCTTATAGGACAAGCATATCGATAATGCCCCGTTTTACCACAATGAAAGCAAACAATATTTTTAGGTAATCCCACATATTTTTTATTCACTGGGTAGGTCATCTTAGGCACAAAACCTAGTCCTCTTCTATTTCGATTATGATGAGTGTTTAACCAATCAAACGCCCTTGAGAACCTGTTCCAGAGCTTGTTTGTGGCAAGGTCTGATTCCAAGTGTTTTATTTTCTCAAGCAAGTTTTTATTTTCTTCCAACAAAGACTCGACCTTACCTTTTAAGTCAAGGGATTCTTTTTCTAGCTCAGTCAGTTTAGTGGAACAAGTCTCTTCTTTCATGAGTAGAGTTTCTTTAAGCACATTGATGTTTTCATGCAAGCGAAGAGTCTCTTTGTCAACTTCAAGTTTTTCCAATTTAAGGGTTTCATTTTCAAGTTCTAGATCTCGAACATCCCTTTTTAATTCAGCACATATATCCATTATAGTGTACACTAATTCCTCAAGAGTTGATTTATTTAGACCCCGTACCTTGTTCTTGAGTTGAGTCAGACTGTCTGTTGATCCATCATCTGAATCAGTGTCACTTCTTACCATGAGTGCTACATCAGCTTCCCCAGCTTCAGACCCTTCCTCATCCTCGCTTGAATCTCCCTAGGCCGCGAGCATAGTTTTTGAGAACCTTTTTGCTGAGCTGCTTACACCCTGTTTCCTCCCATGTTTTCTAGGGTGTTCGGGTTCTTGTTCTTCCTTGTGCAGTGGGCAGTTTCTCACAATGTGGTCCAGTTTGCCACACTTAAAACACCCGGAGAACTGTTCCCGAGAGGTGTTCCTAGCCTTGCTGAAGTCCCTTCTTTTGCTATTTTCTTTGACTTTCTTGAAGAACTTCTTGAACTTTTGAGTGATCATGGCAATCTCCTCCTCATCAGAATCAGAATCATCTTCTAAGGCCTTTAATGCAAGACCTTGATCTCTCTTTGTCTCATCTTTATGTTGAGAATTTTTCCTAAGTTTATACATTTGGAGGTTGCCAATCAGCTCATCTAGGGTGATCTTGTTCATGTCCTTAGCTTCTTGGATGGCCGTTACTTTCGCTTCGCAAGAATGAGGTAAAATTCTTAGAATCTTCCTCACCAATTCTTCAGTGGTGAAGGATTTTCCTAGGGGTTTCAGCTCATTCGTTATGTGAGTGAAGCGAGTGTACATGTCTATCACACTTTCACGATCACCCATCTCAAACAGCTCATACTTTCTCATAAGCAATTCAATCCGGGATTGCTTTACCTGATTGGTCCCTTCGTGAGCTACTTGCAAAGCATCCCTGATTTCTTTGGCCGACTCACATTCAGATATGCGAGTATATTCATCAGGACCTAGGCCAAAATATAGGAGTTTCTTGGCCTTGGCATTCTTCTCCATCATCTTGTAATCTTCAGCATTGAATTCCTTAGGCTCCTTGGGGATTGACTTTCCATCTTCAGTGATTTTCTTAGGGATGAGTGGTCCATTCTTGATGAGCATCCCCAACTCATAATCCTCGGCTTGGATGTAGTTTTCCATTCTATTCTTCCACCATCCATAGTGTTGGCCATTAAAGTATGGTGGTCGAGTTATGAATTGACCTTCAAGCATGCCTTGTGGTGTACTCATCTTCAAGGATCTCTCAAAGGTGTTAGCCTTTCAAAGGAGAACCTGCTCTGATACCACTTGTTGATTTAGAGAGTACACAACTACAAGAGGGGGGTGAATTATGGTGTCCGATTTTCGCAATATGCTGGCAAACAGTCTTGAGACCCTGTTTGCACAGACTGTTCCTGAGTTGTGCAGAAGCGAAAATTCAACAAAATTAAGTGCGGAAATAATGGACACAGGATTTTTTACGTGGAAACACCTCTAGCCCAACTGAGGTGAAAAAACCACGACCTACCACCTGTAGGATTTACACACGTCACTAAACGGGCTAAACGCGTTACAATAGTAACACACCTTGTTACAACTTGTAACACACGCAACCGTCTTTCCTAAGACAAGTTAACCTACGTCCAAAATCCCCTTAATTTGGACACACACTCTACTCACTTTTGTGAAAGAAGAGTATAAAGAAAAAACACCCTATTACAATGCTTCTCAACTAAGCTAATATAGGGTACAATGAAATCCTAGTATGCCAACTTTGAAAGCTCAAATAACTCACTCACTAGATACGGTTTTCTTTTCAAACTTTTAAGCTCACGAACACTGAATTTTTCTTTTTGAAAACCGATGCTACTAAGGTTGTAAGAAGCGACCTTATATAGCACTTAGTAAAATAATTTCCTCAAATTTTTGGAAACTAAAATTCCTGAAGATTATAGAATCCTTTAACTGCAAGAGATGAGATAACATGTGCTGGAAACACTTCCTTAACCGTGTGCATAAGGCGGTGCTCTTCAGCAACTAGCCCATATTTTTCTCAACAACCTTATCCACTTGCCAAAAATTGGATATTCTTTTTATTAAAAAAGATTTTGCAAATCCCCTAAGATTTAGATAACCGTTTTTAGGGTGAGCGGTAAGATACTCCATAGAGAAATCTTTCTTGCAAATCTTGGAGAAACTGCTCAAAATCCAAAAGGAAAAAAACATAAAAAATTGTTTTTCGCAGCTTATTCTGGAAACACGCTGACCACCCTGTTTCCAGGATTGTTCTGAAGGGTGATCCGAAATATTTTCAAAAAGAAAACAAAACCGTTTCAAGTAAGTGGTAAGTTAAGACTTTCTGATTGGCATATTAACAAGAGTCTAAAAATATAAAACCAAATCAATCAAGACATCTTCTTATAACCACTAGTCATCTTGTAGAAAGACGAATTTGCTGCAAACACTTCACAGGACCTGTTTCTCACGGCTGCACTTATACCCTGTGCTTCAAACACTTCACAGGATATGTTTCAAACACCTCACAGTACCTGTTCCTCACGGATGTTCTTACATTGCTGGCTTGAGTACCTGTTCTCGATAAACCATTAGTCAAGCAGTTTTAATACATTGAGAATAGCAGTAAGGTCCTGTTCTGTTTGGAGCAACAACAACACTTGGATTTGTTATCATCAAAACCTTATACATTCTAACAACTGCCACCAATCGTGCAATTGTTGCGGCAAAATAGATGGTGGTTCGGTCGTTAGGGTTTGAGTGCTCACCTCCTCACCACGCTCTCTCTGCATGTAGCGCCTCAGCAACCCCCTCGTACCTTCCTTGCTGGTCACATACTGACGGCCAGTAGCTAGAGCAGTGTTGCAGCGGCCGTCATTCATCTTCTCCCCTTCTCTCCCTCGCTTGTTGGTCACTGAGGGACCTCTCTCCCCCTTTCTGTTTTGTGGCTAGAATAGGGCTCCAGCCCCCACCCTCCTCCCTCTTTTTCTTTTTTTTTTCTAGCTTCAAAAACGAATGTTTGACTTAATTATATCGAGCTTTATTTTGACCTTGCTAACCTCGCAGAACATCAAGTCGACCCAATGTCAACCTATTTTCCTAATTCCATACAATCACAAACTAATTAAGAAAATTTTGAAAACCAAATCACATAAACTAATATTCTCAATTGGCATATAAATATTACGCTAATATAGTTTATATAATAAACATAGTTAATGGAATTATTAATTTCAATAGTTAACTACTTTCTAGATTCCTCGATTATTACGCGAAGAGTTACCTAGAACCGCTTAACGACTTGAATTGAACAAATGCTATGCAACATGAACTAAATCAATTTCAATGAAATCAAATATGGACCCTTACAACTTGATAAAAAGTCCCCCTCAGAAATAGGGAAAAAAATGGGTCTTTAGAAACAAATTAGATGAAACTGTAAATGTCATATGGAATAAGACAAGATTAGTGGCTAAAAAATATAATTGGGAAAACGGTATTGATTTTTATGAAACTCTTCCCTTGTTGCACATATAGCATATTATTAGCATTTGCATCACACATGAACATCAAACTTTATTAAAGGGATGTAAAATGTGCCTTTCTAAATGGATATTTAGAAGAAGAGGTTCATATGTAACAACCTCTCGATTTTGAAAATTTAGATTTTCCTAATCATGTCTATAAACTTCAAAAGACTCTTTATGGTCTGAAACAAGCTCTTAGAGCTTCGTATGAATAGTTGAGCAAATTCCTCTTAGAAAATAGATTTAAACAGCCTCATTCATAAAACTTTATTTATTAAAAAAAGGGACATAATTTTATAATTATCCAAATTTATGTGGATGATAGATTTTTTGGAGGCACTAACAGCACTATTTGCGAAGAATTCTCCAATCTTATGAGTAAAGAATTTAAAATGAGCAGGATGGGAGAGTTAACTTTTTTTCTTAGTCCTTCAAATCGAACAATGTAAGGACGACATTTTCATTAATCCAAGTAAATATGTTAATGAGCGCCTAAAGAACTATAAAATGGATCAAGCTAAACATGCTAGGTTGCCAATGGCTACAAATGAAAAACTAGACCTAGACAAAGACGGAAAACACTATTAGTGAAAAGGTCTATTGAGGAATGATTGGATCCCTGCTTTATCTTATTATTAGTTGGCCTAACATCATGTTTAGTATATGCTTGCATGCTAGGTTTCAAGCCTCTCCTAAAGAGTCCCATCTCATATGTGTAAAAAGAACATTTAGATACCCAGCAGGTGCTAAAAACCAAGGGGCTATGGTACCCTTAAAGGGGAGATTTTTCTTTAGTAGGATATACTGATGTGGATTATGCAAGATATAAAGGAGACAAAAAAAGCACATAGGGTACTTATTAGTTTCTTGGACCATGCTTAGTTTCTTGGCATTCTAAGAAACAAAATTTCATAGCACTTTCAATGGCAGAAGGCGAATACATTGCCCCCAGTGCATGCTGTGCACAAATTACTTTGGATTATGCAACAATTATATAATTCAGTACTAAACCTCAAAGGAGTACCAATAAAATGTGACAACAAAAGTGCTATTAATGTCAAGAAAAATCTGGTTCAACACTCTCGTTCCAAACATATTGAGTTATGTTATCATTTTATTCGAGACCATGTTGAAAAAGGACATCTCATACTAGACTTTGGGCCTATGATCTTCCTTTGGCCAATGCTTTTACAAAACCTCTTAGTGAAGATCATTTTAGTTTTATTCATCAAGAATTTTGAATGCTAAACTTTGAAAATTACTTAATAATTTCTCTTCATTCGACAATTTTAAAACCATGAATTTTTCTTAGGCAAAAATTATTTCAACTAAATACATCCCATAAAATTGAAATTTTCTTTGGAGATTGGACATACTAAGTGTGGCATAAACTTGTCATAATTTAGACTTCCTCATGGCTTTGATTCATAATAAGCTTGACGTATTGTCCAAAATTGTTATTCATTTCATTCTTCTTCTACCTTATTCTAAATCTCCTTTTTTCCTCTTCTTTAAAAATTATATATTCTATCTTTTTCTCCCAGCTTGAGTAAAAATTAAAACCACAATGTCAATTTTTTTCACATTTTTTCTCTCTCCCAGCCGGCACCCATGTTTAAAATTTTTCTTAATTTCTTTATTTTGGTTTTGGGATGCCCAAATAATCGTTCCCTTTCCTCTTGAGTAAAAGTTAAATGATAACCAAAATAACTCTCTTTCCCTTACCTTTCTCCCTCCTCTTGGTTATGCCTAAGAAATTACACCCATTGGCTTTGGTTTTTTTAAAAAAATAAAAACAAAAAATGAAAACATTGACTAAGACATCATGTGTCCGCACCATCTCTCTCCTCTCATTTTTCCTCTCTCCTCTCTTTTTTGGCTTAATCCCCACGTAGCATATCTGTAGTTTTTTTTTTTTAATTTGCTACCTTTATTAGACTTGGCCAAAATAATTTCTGACCCCATCATATATTCTACTTTCCAAACCTTATTGTTTATACTTTGGGCAAAATCTTATAGTTGTTTTTCATTACATCATATTTTTGATTTGCTTTCCTTCTTCAGCTCTAATTCTTGCCCAATAATAAGAGAGAGTTTTCCTTAATTTTATTCTACTTTCCAAAGCTTCACTATTCTACTTTTCGAAGCTTCATTGCATCATAATCTTATATTCCTATCTATCAAAATATATGATACTCCCATTATATTCTTTCCAAACCAGCCAACCTCAAGAAAATCTCCTTTCAATTTGCAAATATATGACTCTTGGTTTAGATTATTTAAATGTCTCTTTGTACCCTCCTTCATCATCCTCATCTCCATGCTTTGGAAGCTCCAATAGTGGCTCCCAAAGGCTCTTCAAACAAAGGCACTCCATCCCCCCCAAGCAGAATTCCCTACCTTATTCCATTCGAGAACCCTCAATTTGGGCCACCCGCACCACTCCGCTTCATCGCAAGCACTCGCATCACCATTCCTTAAACAAACTCGCCAATCGAGCTCTCAAACTCGGACACCAAATCCCTACTTGTGAAAATCGAGCCTCCCTCCCCAATTGTACCATCACCCTTCCACGCTACGGTAACACCAATGTTGGCCACCAAAGCCTCACAAGTCTTGCCCTCTGCACCACCAGCCTTCACCACTCCTCACTATGATTCCATTTACACCACTTGCCTCTATTGTACATAGTTGACTTTGTATCTTGAAAAGAAACTCAATATCTTCCAAACCTCCATTAATACCATGACTAGCATACCAACCATCCACACCATCATCTCAATGACATAGTGAATAACCAGACTTTCATTCAAAATAATCTCACATGACACTAAAACTACTTCTATGCGAATATGTTATTGATATTCTCAATATCATTGTCATCACTCACAAATGTGCTACAAAGGCAATTTCTTTGACTCTTGAAGAGAAGGCTTGGTTCCACGTGCTTGTCGATCAAATTATTATCAATGCGTCCAAGTCTTAATGTTGAGGTTAACTATTAACAAGTTTCGATAATATTGATTTTAAGTTACTTTGCCTTTTCGAAAATGATTCTACTCAAACATGTTATTTAGTTTTCTTTTCATCCATTCTTCTTCATGAAAGAGGGGGAAATAGTAGTAGGTAATTGTGTTTGTTAGGCTATGCTATTTTTCCATAATTAATGAAGTATGGTTATCATTTATTATGATATGCTTGATTTTCACATGCATTGCTATATCTATGATTATTACATTGTAATAATATAATTCTTGAACAATGCTCTATAAGTGTAACAAGCATAACAGACATAATTTTGTCTTTCATAAAAAAAAGGGGGGATTGTTAACTTGCTTTGTTTAATAATTCTATGATTTTGATGAAATACAAAATTAGCATAGGATAAGGAAATAAGATGGAAAGAATCTCGGTTAATAGATATAAATGGATATCATAATATAAAGTTCCAAGATTACCATTGAAGTATCACAATTCAAATTTTGTATTATAGATACTCAAGTCAAATCGCATTAGATTCTATAACATTATTTTTTTAAGCATGAAATTATATCATGAGTTGAATATAAATTATTGCTTTCATGATTTTGTTAAATAATATTCTATCATGCTTTGCATATTTGTTGACCTCAATAAAGAAGCAAATCATTTATATTAGATGGTGATTGCCATATCATAATATTGTAGCCATATTACATTGGATCATAATTTGATTGAATCAAATTGATTGTATAGGTGAAAACAAGATTAAGAGTATTATCTTGTTTTGGAAAGAATCACGTATATTGATCCTCACAAGGTCACGATTGGAATACTGCAATGGCAAAATAAGAAGCTTGATATAATTGATTGTGATTAATTCTATATATACAAATGTTCATATGATTCTTGTCGTGTTTAACAATATGTTGGTGCAAGTTTGATTGCGATTTAATTTGAAGAATCAAATAAAGATTTCACTTATTATTCCTTCTATCTTGGTGCAAGCAAACCAAGAGTCCAGATGACTACAAATGCAAAGGATGTGTAAGGCCAATTACAACACAAAATCACAAAAGAGAAAAAGTTTTGAGCTCGCAAGTTGCTATGTATACCTATGTTACCAGTTCAAATATTGTATTGAGGTTTAAAAAATGAGTTGTGAGAAAATATTCTTTATTAGGGAGTGAATTTAGGAGTTGTGAGGTCAACTCTCCCCAAGCTTAAATTGAGAGGTTGATTTAAGAGTTGGGATCTTGAGAGTGGGGAAGCTGTAAGATCTTGTAAGAGAGTTCATTCTAATAAGAGAAGTAGAGAGTCAAATTCTAGAGTTGGATAACTCTAGGTGGGGATTTAAGCCTGATTAAGGTCGAACTTCATTCAAATATCATTGTGCACTATCTTCATTTACTTTATGCTTTTGATTTCATATTTAATTTTAATTTTGGTGAACACCCTATTCACCGCCTCTCTAGGGTGATATGAGTCTTCAATTGGTATTAGAACCAATCCCACATTTCATTTAACTTAACAATGAAGCGGGTAACGATTATGGCTTTCTTAGGAGAAGCTAATATCGAAGGTCAATCTACCTTTGGAACCCCTTTGTCTAAAGGAACTAACTTCTCTTATTGGAAAAATGTTATGTAGATATTTATTGAATCCATAGACATGGAGCTGTGGGGGATTGTGAATAATGGACTATATACCACTCCAAAAGTAAAAATTGACGAGGGAGAAGAAGTTGATAAACCAAAAGATCAATACGCTTGTACTGATTGGGATAAACTTACTCAGAATTCAAGAGCTAAACACAATCATTATTTGGTTTAGATGCTAATGAATAAAGTTGAATTTTTGCCAGTGATACAATTAAACAGATTTGAAACTATCAATGATGAGGAAGCATTTTTGTTGATCGTATGAGGTCTTAACAGAATAGGGTTAAAGAGAAAATTCAATCAAAGAGGATTCAGTCAAAGAGGATCTACATTTAAAAGAAATGAGAAATCCTAAAAGGTTAAGTTTTCTAACAAGCATGATACTAATGTTATTTCTTGTTATGGTCATGGCTTGCCAGGCCATCTGTTAAAGGACTGCTATTTAATTCAAAAGATTGAAAAAAAAAGAAAATTTAAAATATAGAAAGATAACAAGAAAGCAATGATAGCCACCTGGAGTGGCAGCGAAACTAGTGAGAGTGGAAGTGATGAAGAGCAAATATCTAATATCTACCTAATGGCCAAAGAAATACACGACGATGAAATAGCTTAGTATGAAGGATCATATGAGGTAGACATCTCAGCTCCTTATACATGTTCCAAAGATGAGTTAATTGATGCATTAATCAGTTTTGCTATTTTAGAATAAAAGTACTTATCCAAATATAAAGACCTCGAATTAATTTATGTGATGATAAGTACTTTAGAAAAGAAAAATTTAAAATTAGCATTAATTCTCGCACATTTTTCTGAAGGTCTTTATATTTGTATAAGTACTTTTGTTCTAAATTGGCAAAACTAATTAATGCATCAATTAACTCATCTTTGGAACATATATAAAGAGCTGAGACATCTACTTCATTTGATCCTTCATACCAAGTTATTTCACCGTCGTGTATTTCTTAAGCCATTAGGCAGATATTAGCTATTTGGTCCTCATCTTCCACTTTTGCTAGTTTCGCTGTCACTTTAGGTAGCTACCATTACTACCTTGTTATCTTTCTTTATTTTGAATTTTCATTTTTTTTTTTCAATCTTTTAAATTAAATGGCAGTCCTTTAACAGATGACGTGGCATGCCACAACCATAATCGGAAATAACATTAGTATCGTTCTTATTAGAAAACTTATCCTTTGAGGATTTTTCATTTGTTTTAAATCTAGATCCTTTTTGACTGAATCCTCTTTGATTGAAGTTTTTCTTTAGACCCATTCTGTTAAAACCTCATATGATCAAGGAAAATAACGGTGATGAAATAACTTAGTATGAAGGATAAGATGAAATAGACGTCTCAGCTCTTTACATATGTTCCAAAGATGAGTTAATTGATGCATTGATTAGTTTTGCTAACTTAGAACAAAAGTACTTATCCAAATATAAAGACCTTAAGAAAATCACTCTATGGCCCTAGAATTGAAAATGTATATGCAATTGACATTGGTAATAGTCCATCACATAATTATCATGTTTTAAAGCATCTCATCATGAGGATAATTTGTTGTGATATCATAGATTGGGGCAAGCAAGCATGCATACAATTAAAAATTTAGCCAAAGATGAGTTCGTACGAGGACTTCCAATGTGAAGTTTTGAATATGATCATCTATGTGATGCTTGTACTAATGGAAAATAAGTATGTAGTACCTTTAAGTCAAAGAATAGTATTATACTAGCACATCTGGGCTATTAGAACTCCTCCATGTGGACTTATAAGGGTCCATACCAATACAAAGCTTAGCTCATAGTATATATTCTCATGACTATTGATGATTATTCTCAATTCACATGTGTCTTTATCTTAGAAGGAAAGACCAAAGACTTTAAAGGAATTTCAGAACTTTGTAAACAATTACAAGTTTATAAAAATTCACCAATTGTGTTCATAAGAAGTGACCATGGTAGAGAATTTAATCAAAAAGAATTTACTGAATTTTATAGTAATCATGGAATTACTCACAACTTTTCAGCACCATGTACACTTCAATACAATGGTGTAGTTGAAAGAAAAAATATCGCACTTTAGAAGATATAACACGCATTATGATGTGTGAAAGTGATGTCCGTCAAAGGTTTTGGGCTGAAGCGATAAAGAATGCCAATATGTCCTGAATCGATGTTTAATTCGACCAATTTTAAAAAGGACTCCTTATGAGTTATTGAGAATGTCATCGGCCTAATATATCTTACTTTCAACCTTTTGGATGTAAATGTTTGTGTATAGCAGCAGCAAAATTAACCTATGCTAGAAGTGACGAAGAAATTTTGGTGGGATATTCTATGCATAACGAGGCATATAGGATTTATAATAAATGTACTATGAATATAGAAGAAAGTATTCACGTAATTTTTGATGAATCTAATGATGGAGAGTTAAGTGATTCCATAGTAAGAATCTTAACTTCAACAAGCAAAATGATGATGAAGAATAAGCATTAAAAGAGATAGATAATATCAATGAATATCCACAAGAACGACCTCTCAAGACAAGTCAATAAGAAGACATCCCATCTAACCAAGAAGAGGAGCCCACCTGTGGGGGAAATTCTTCACGCAATGTAACACAAGAAGAGGTAACTGGGGGACCCAAAAGACGTTATAAATATGAGTCATATCATCCAGTGGACAACCTCTTGACAAATATATTTACAGGGGTAAGAACTCGTTCATTGTTGCATAATTTTTATGCTGTTTTGCTTGTGTCTCACATAGAACTAAAGAGTCACCTGGAAGCACTTAACAACTCAAATTGGACAAATCCTATGCAAGATAAACTGAATCAATTTCAAGCAGTAAAATATGGGCTCTTACAACGGGACTAAGAAATCACCTAAAAATAGGAACAAAATGGGTCTTTAGAAACAAATTAGAAGAAACCAGAAATGTCATATGGAATAAAGCAAGATTGGTGGCTGAAAAATATAGAAGGAATTGATTTTGATGAAACGTTGCCCCCATTGCACTATTGGAGGCTATACGCATACTATTAGCATGTGTGTCACACATGAACATCAGAATTTATCAAATGGATGAAAATTGCCTTTCTAAATGGATATTTACAAGAAGAGGTTTATGTGAAACAACCCCGCCCTTTTGAAAATCCAAATTTTTCTAATCATGTCTATAAACTTCAAAAGGCTCTTTATGGTCTGAAGCAAGCTCCTAGAGCTTAGTATAAACGGTTGGGCAAATTTCTCTTGGAAAATGCATTTAAAACAAGGCATATCAATAAAACTCTATTTTCTGACCAATTTTGTGTGGATAATATACTTTTTGAAGCCACAAACAACACTCTTTGTGAAGAAGTCTCGAATCTCATGAGTCAAGAATTTGAAATGAGCATGATGGGAGAATTTCTCTCAGTCCTTTAAATCAAACTATTTAAGGACGACATTTTCATTAATTCAAGTAAATGCGTTATTGAACTCAGAAAAAATATAAAATGGATCAAGCTAAACATGCTAGATTCAATGACTACAAATGAAAAACTAGACCTAGATAAAGGTGGAAAAACCATTAGTGAAAAGGCCCATCAAGGAATGATTGGATCCCTACTTTACCTTACTATTAGTTGCCCAACATATGTTTGCGTGCTAGGTCAAGCCTCTCCTAAAGAGCCCCATCTCACTATGGTACCAACAATCTAGGGCTATGGTACCCTCGAGTGGGAGATTTCTCTTTAGTAGGATATACTGATGTGGATCATGATATAAAATAAGCAGAAAAATCACGTTGGGTACTTGTCAGTTTCATGAAGCACGCTTAGTTTCTTGGAATTCTAAGAAACAAATTTTGATAGCAATTTCAACGGCAGAAGCCAAATACATTGCTGCCAGCGCATGCTGTGCACATTTTATCAGAGATCATGTTGAAAAAGGACATGTCATATTAGAATTTGTGCCTACGATCTTCAAATGGCTGATATTTTTACAAAAGCTCTTAGTGAAGATCATTTTAATTTTATTTGTTAAGAGCTGGGCATGCTAAACCTTGAAAATTACATAATAATTTTTCTTCATTTGACAATTTTAAAACCATGAATTTTTCTTGGGCATATATTATTTCAACTAAATATGCCCATAAAATTGACTATTTCAACTTGCTAGAATTCAGACTTGGTTGTGCCTCGGTTTCATAATATGCTCGACGTATTGTCCAAAAGTGTTGTTCATGTCATTCGTCTTCTGATGCATTTTAAATCTCCTTATTTCATATTCTTGGAAAACTATATATCCTATCTTTCTCTCCCATCTTGAGTAAAAATTAAAACCACAATGTTAATTTTTTCACATTTTTTCTCTCTCCTTGTTCTCTCTCTAGGCTGGCACCCCTTTTTAAAATTTTTTTTGTCTCTTTATTTTGTTTTTGGGATGCCTAAATAATCCTTCTCTCTGCTCTTAAGTAAAAGTTGAAAGAAAACCAAAATAACTCTCTCTCCCCCTTATCTTTCTCTCTCCTCTCTATTACCGTGAGGAAATCGCAGCCATTGGCTTTATGTTTTTTTTAAAAATAAAAATAAAAAATAAAATTATTAACCAAGTCATTATGTGTTGACACCTTCTCTGTCCTCTCATTTTTCCTCTCTTCTCTCTTTTTCATGTTAATCGCCACATAGCATATCTCTAGTTTTTTTTTAATTTAATTCGTTATCTTTGTTAGACTTGGCCAAAATAATTTC
This sequence comes from Carnegiea gigantea, assembly GCA_029747015.1. NCBI lineage: Eukaryota > Viridiplantae > Streptophyta > Magnoliopsida > Caryophyllales > Cactaceae > Carnegiea > Carnegiea gigantea. The sequence goes on along the minus strand of JAKOGI010000913.1, from coordinate 191,231 downwards.
CCACATAGCATATATTCCACTTTCCAAAGCTTCTTGTTTATACTTTGGGCAAAATCTTATAATTGCTATTTTTGATTGCATCATATTTTTTATTTGCTTTCCTTCTGCAGCTCTAGTTCTTGCCCACTAATAAAGAAAACTTTTCCTCATTTTTATTCTACTTTGTAAAGCTTCATTGCATTATAATCTTGTGTTCCTACATATCAAAATGTATGATATTCCCATGATATTTTGTCCAAACAAGCCAACGTCGAGAAAATCTACTTCCAAATTGGCAAATGTATTTCTCTTGATTTAGCTTGTATAAATTCCTCTTATGCTCTCCTTCATCATCTTTATCACCGTACTTTGGAAACTCCAACAATGGCTCCCAAAGTCTCTTCAAATAAAGGCACTCCATCCCCCCCAAATAGAACTAACTCCCTTCTTCCATTCGAAAACCCTCAACTCAGGTCACCAGCACCACTCGGCTTCATCGCAGCACTTACATCACCATTCCTTAAACAAACTCGCCAATCCAGCTCTCAGATTCGGATACTGACTCCCACTCGTGAAAATCGAGTATCCCTCCTCGACTGCGCCATCACCCCTCCACCCTACGGTCACACCAATGTCGGCCACCAAACCCTCACAAGTCTTGCCCTCTGCACCACTACCCTCCACCACCCCTCAGTATGATTCTATTTGCACCACTTATCTCGATTGTTCAAATTCAACTTTGTGATCCTGACAAGAAACTCAATATCTTCCAAACCTCCATCAATACGTTGACTAGCATACTAACCATCCACACCCATCATCTCAATGGCACAGTGAATAACCAAGCTCTTGTTCAAAATAATCTCACATGCCACCAAAATTGTTTCCATCGTGAATATGCTACAATTCAGCACAAGTTAAATGATACTTTTAATATCATTATCATCACTCATAAATGTGCTACAAAGGAAATTTCTTTGACTCCTAAAGAGAAGGCTTGGGTTCACATGCTCGTCGATCAAATTATTGTCAATGCTTCCAAGTTTTAATGTTAAGATTAACTATTAACAAGTTTTGTTAATATTAATTTTAAGTTACATTGTGTTTTCGAAAATGATTATGCTCAAACATGTTATTTAGTTTTCTTTTCATCCTTTCTTCTTCATGAAAGGGGAGAAGACATTAGTAGGTAAGCGTGTTTGTTAGGCTATGCTATTTTTCCACAATTAATGAAGTATGGTTATCATTTATTACGATTTGCTTGATTTTAACATGCTTTGCTATATCTATGATTATTACATGTCATAATATAATTCTTGAACAATGCTCTATAAGCACAACAGGCATAACATACATAATTTTGTCTTTCATAAAAAAAGGGAAGATTGATAACTTCCTTTGTTAAATAATTCTTTTTGGTGAAATACAAAATTAGCATAGGTTAAGAAAATGAGATGGAAAGAATCGTGGTAAATAGATATAAATGGATATCATAATATAAAGTTCCAAGATTACTTTATCACAATTTGAATTTTGAATCCTAGATACCCAAGTCAAATCACATTAGATTCTATGACATTATTTTTGTAAGCAAGAGATTATATCACGAGTTGAATAAATATTAGTGCTTCTATGATTTTGTTAAATAATATAACTATCATGCTTTACATATTTGCTGATCTTAATAACGAAGCAAATCATTTATATAAGATGGTGGTTGCCATATTATAATATTGTAGCCTTAAGATATTGGATCACAAATTAATTGAATCAAATTGATTGCATAAGCTAAAATAAGGTTAAGAGTATTATCATTTTTGGAAAGAATTGCACATATTGATCTTCTCATAAGCTCATGATTGGAATATTGCAATGCCAAAATAAGAAGCTTAATTTAATTGATTGTGATTGATTCTATACATACAAATATTTATATGTTTCTTGCCATGTTTAACAATATCTTGTGAATTTTCTTAAAGGGGGAAATCAAAGGATTTGATTACTTAAGATCATATCTTGAAGAATCAAATAATGATTTCACTTATTATTTCTTCCATTTTGGTACAACGGAACTAAGAGCCAAGAAGACTACAAATATGAAGATCTATAAGGCCAATTGGAACACACAATCACTCAAGAGAAAAAGTGTTGAGCTTACGAGTTGTTATTCATACTTGAGTTACCATTTTGAATATTGTATTGAGGTTAAAAACTAAGTTGTGAGAATATATTCTTTATTAGGAAGTGAATTTAGGAGTTGTGAGGATAACCCCCCCAAGCCTAAATCAAGAGGTTGATTTAAGAGTTAGGATCTTGAGAATAGGGAAACTCAAAAATCTTGTAAGAGAGTCTATCATATAAGAGAAATAGAGAGTTGAATCATAGAGTTGGATAACTTTAGGCGGTGACTTAAGTCTGATTGAGGTGCAACCTCGTTAAAATATCACTGCGCACTATATCCGTTTAGTTTCTACTTTTGATTTCGTATTTAATTTTAATTTTTGCAAACACCCTATTCACCCAGTCTAGGGTAATTTGAATCTTTAGCTTTTTAATTTGAGTAAGGAAGTTCAATTTCGGCGTTGAATTACAAGGTTTTATTCCTGTAATAGTTCCAATATGGGGTTTTCTTTTTGTGTGATTTTGTGGTTCTATTTTTCTGCTCTATTTCGAATTTGAGCATGCTCTATTTCTGTTGGATGAGTTTCAACTTCTAGGTTGTTTTGCTAGTCGGTGTTGGAGGTTGTTGCATCCTTCACTTTTTGCTTGTACTCGGATTTTTGTAATAGCAATATAACTTTTGCTATTCAGTGCCAATATCTTTGCTTCAAATCCGTGTCCAGTTCTTAGTTTTCATTCTCGACTTTGCTTCTATTCATTTAGCTTATCTAAGATTATGTTTTTTAGTTTATGCAAGTTAAATTTTGCTATGTTTAATTTTGCTAGTATTGAAGGTTGTTGGTATTGGATGGATGTGGACTTCATTTAATGTTTCTGAGTACGGTGCATTGCGAAGTCTAATTAGTTTGATATTTGAGTTAAAGTAAGCTAAAGTTTAATTCCATCTCTGAGGATCAACACCTTAAAGTATTGCGATGATAACGGTACCCTTGCAGAAAGTATCACAACGAGTTTTGGTACTACTGCTGTGGATGGCAGCTAAGAAGTTAGGTTGCGAATAGAAATCTAGTTTAGTTAATATTAATTTTGATTTTGTGTTGAAGTAGGTTTTAGTATTTATTACTCTTTAAAAAAAGTGAAAATAATTTATGTCTTAATTTTCTATTTTAGTTTCATATTTTTGCTTAGTTTGTTTAACCTTTATTTTATCTTTGTTAGTTAGCCTTCTATTCAAGTTAAAAAAATGCAACTGTGAATAGTAAAATTAGGTTAGAACTGAAGTAGTCTCTATGAAGGTTTTGTGTAATTTTTAGGTTTAGAGAATGCATGTCGTTTTGAGAGAATTTAAAGAAGTATGCTCCATGATGCATTTCCTTGATATTAATTCCTTTCGCTTTAAAAGATGCCGCTAAAAGACGGATGTAGGGTTTGGTTGCTAATTCTGTTTTTGCTTGGGATGACTTTGTTAAGTTATTCTTCAGAAAATATTTTTCCAATGCAAAAACTGTTAAGCTAAGGAATTAAATTAACCAATTTGTCAATTGGAAAAGGAATCATTTTAGAAATACTTAGACTAGTTTAAGAATTTGTTAGCTTAGTGTCCCCCCTGGTTTAGAACAATTGTGTCTTTGCTAAATTGTATATGAAGAACTTAACCAATATACCAGAATCATGTTAGAGTCCATATGTCAGGGTAGCTTTCTTCTAACAGTGCCGCTACTACTTGAGAGTTTTTAGAGGACTTAGCTAAGAAGGCTATGGAGAGGGAAACCATTAGAGATGAGAACTTAAGTTCTAGGTTTGGTGCTAGGAGTGGAATGCGTATTATTTTTGATGTGATGAGTCTAAAATTGATGTCTCAGAGAACATGTTGAAATAGTTATTTGTTCAGCAACTCCAACCTCCCCAAACTTCATTGGTGTCTTGTTCTCATTGTCAGGCTAAAGAATGCACGTTCAATTCTTGTCCTTACTTACACACCAGTTATCTACTGGATAGGAGCAAGTGAATATGACCTACTACAAACCAAAAGTGACCCATTCTCCCCTTACTTTAATCCAGAGTAGAGAAATCACCCTAACTTTTTATGTAGTAGTAGAGCAAATGTTGCAATTTGAACTCTCAGCCTAAAGTGTTTCTTGAGAACAACTCGTAGCCCTTTTCTTGTGCTTCTGGTTCTTACCATAGACTCACTTTTTTGTGGTGCTCATAGTGTACCTAGACCACCACCTCCTATTACTTAGACTCAACCTCCCATTGGTCACACTGATATTGATAAGATTAAGAGGAGACTAAGCAGTAATATGAAAAGAATGGTTAATGGTAATATGGAAAAGATGATGAGAATGACGACTTAATAAATTTTCTCATTTAATGTAATTTGCGAGGGAGCCAGGTACTTTTCCCATCCCACTAGAGATGAACCTAAGGGTCTCGCCTCTTCTTCTACTTGTAGACCTAACCCTAGTGAGAATGTGAGAAAAATGAATGCAGTTATTACCTTAGGTCAAGCTAAGAGATTGATAATCAAGTGGGTGATTCAAAAGAAACTCGTAGATATCCTCACACTTTCTTCCAAAATTTGTCTTCTTGCTAAATAGTTTTTGCAATGAGAAATAAAGATGTCGTCCATTGGGGTGTTGGTGGATTACCTAAGTTTTTGACTCAATTGTGAGAAGGATTTTAGTTCATTAGCTAATCTAAGTTACTCTAAATTGCATCCTCCAGCAACTGCAATACTAATGAAATCAAAGCTTCACTCAAATAATGGAACAAAAATCTATACTAAAGTTAACAACTACTTGATATAGTAATAAGTAATAAATGAGAATAAAGAGAAAATTATTGCAAATTAATTTCAACTTGTTGATGGTTTTTTGACATGTCCACAAGCGTATGAGTGTCGTGGTATAGATTAAAAGATCATCCTTAGGGACCAAAGTAATCTATCGAGTCAAAAGCCTATTAGAATTTGCTAAGTGACAAATCCTTTGAAATGGTCGATTAAAATAAACTATTTAACTATTTGAAAATTCAATAACGGAAAAACATCTAGGAATTTGATTCACCAAGTAAAACGTCGGATCATGGATTTAAGCATACACTTTTTATAGAGAGAATGATTCAAGGAATTGCAATCAAATTGAATTGAATCCTTTCTTTCGAAACAGCCTAAATTGCGTGAACAAATTCAACTATTACTGTCTCAAGTGTATTTGATTTAGTCTAGGTTAAAGATCAATTGATGCTAAGTCGCCACTTAACAAGCAATTCTCTCTCGAGTTTTGCTAAATTAAGCTCTATCAAGATGACTGGGTAGAGAGTTTCACCTTTTAGTACTTCACCCTACTAACTAACATTGGCAAGTAGAATTAGCTAAATTCAACTCACAACAATCCATTTTCCAGATAGACATGATTTATTCCAAACATGAAATAAGCGTAAGAATTTAAGGATAAAGGATCCAACAACAATTCTATGGCTAAAAAATCCCTAGATTAGATAAAAATAGTCACTCATGATTCTAAATTAAACTAAAACAAGAGTTTAAAAGCAAGTTTAAAAGAAGGAAAGAGAACTTTACAACAATGACAGCCCTTGAATTGTGCAATCAATCTTCAAGCTTCCAAGAGCAAGTTCCTCCCCTCTAAACTCGACAAAAATCACACTAAAACAAAACCAAACTAAAGAAATGTGAAAGTAGGGCCATGGTTGCTGAACTAGATTTCTTTTTCTGCTCTGAAAACACGTCCTTTTAAGCAGCAATTAGATAAACCTCGGCCGCACAATGAAGAAAAATGAAAAGACTAGCAGTTGCCAGCTTACCACGATCCGTGGCAGGCACCACGGTTTGACCGTGGTCTTGGCTGGAACCGAATTTTATGCTCTTCTCATACTCACATGGGCATGGCATCACAGGGGCACCCATAGGGTGTCAACATACACTAAAATGAGGGTAAAAGGTCAAAATGGTCCAAAATCTTATAAATATCAGCAAAGAACCATACCCAAGCATAAAACGAGTATAGGAGTATAAATTTTAGCATTAACTACATAATTTTCATAAAAATGCAGCAAAATGACCTTAAAATGATATATACATTAAGCACTTATCAAACTCCCCTATGCTTGAACTGTTGCTTGCCCTCAAGCAAAACTGAGACTAAAAATTATTCAAAACCCCTTAAGGATAGACATTGGTAGCATTTCAATGGCAAGGTCGATCCAAAATTAGCCCAAAAAGGTGTAAAAATCATTAGGCAAATAGACTACAGAGTGAAATTTTCGAAAACCACTTGATATAGCACAATGTCAAATTTGAATCAATCCCCCCAAAACATATGAAATAAATGGAGCTAGCAATGCCGATAAAACCTCTCTATAGTCTTGTGGCACTCATCACTCATGTGTTTGAAAATATATGAAGGTTCCCTCAATTCTCATTTCATAGACTCAAATCTACCATAAGCTTGCCAAAACTCTCTAATTCGTCATTACTAAAATACAAACACACTAGACAACCATGAGGACTTTCATAAGGTTGTAATAGGGCCATGGGTAAAGGTAAGGGGGGAATAAATGTTTTGGAAATATGGAGGTAGAAGCCATAGATGAAGAGCTAAACATTTCCAATGCATCATACAACATCCTCCCTAGACCATAACAATTTATCGACAAAATACATCCCCAATTGAAGAGATGAAGAGCTGAAAATCATAAATATTTTTATAATCCCAGCAAGGCTAATGCTGTTTTTGTTATTCCCTTTTTTCCTTTTCTCTTCTTTTTTTTCTTTTTCTTTGTTTCTTTTTTCTTTGTTTTTTTTTTCTCTCTTTTCTAAGGAGTTAGCCAAGGGAAATCCATACCAAACTTTGAATTTCAACACTTCTCTAAACTTTTTACGATAAGACAAGGGATTTCTTATATAACATAAGAACATAAATCCTTTCACCAAACAACCAAATCCACCAAAATGATCTAAATACACCCTACTAGTTACCAATTAAACTCGATGCATAAGAATAAAATACTCCTCTAGTCTTGGCTTAAGAGTCAGATAATCATTTGGCAAAGGCTATAGTAGGAGGTTCAAATCAATAAAAAATGGATATAAGGTCAAAGGTGCTAGCAAGGGATATAATACGTAATAAGGGTGGCTATTCGATCGTTGGGTTTAATGAGTCAAAGAATACCTCAATCATATTGCTTAAATACATATGCAAAATGTGATCTTGAATGAGAATCAAAGTAAGTTCTAGAGAAATGATGTCAAGGAAGAGTTGCACATGAATTAACAAGAGACTAAATTGATAAATTAGTTTTAAAAGCTCAAAGCCTCCCGGGACATCTATCAAGATCATGACTAGCTCATTAGTAAACACATTCCAAACTTCATGTAAAGAGCCATGGGGTAATAAACTCACACTCAACAGATGGTCAAAACATGAAGCTCCTTTTCGAAAACTCGTTCTCAAACTTTTTTATGCACAATTGGACAAAAGAAAAGATCAAATTAAACTAAAGACGTCTACTTAATCTACAAAGATCATCATCGGAGGATTTTTTTCATTTTTTATTTTTTTATTTTTTTAATTTCTATATATTTTTTTGTGTGCATGCTCCTAATAACAATACCAACAAAAATGCAAACTTTAAAAAGAAACTATAAAAAACCTAAAATGCAATCTAGAATGAAAAGGAACCTAAATATACTTCTAAAATGCTTCTAATCAAATAATATTAGACCCAGCAATGAAAACTCCAAAAACTATCACAAATAATATATACAATATACAAGCACATCAAACCAAATTAGGCATTAGACACTATCAAATACCGACTAACTCCCCCATACTTGAACAAGACATTGTCCTCAATATGTGCACATAGGAGAAAAAGGGAAAGGAGAGTAGCAAAAAGCAATCAAAAAGGAGGTGGGAGAGGAGGATGGGGTGGTTGGCCATAAGATATATGCCAATCTCGCCAGGTTTCTAAACAAGCCCGATAATCTTGGAAGTAATGAGTCTAGGTAGCAAGCATTCCACGGAGCTCGTCGTAGTGCTATTGGACAAAGTCATGAAGAGCGGCGTTCCCAAAAGCAATATGTGCTCGAATGGGTACTTGCTCCTTCTGAATGGACCTAAGGGTGGCTTGGAGGTCAGCGTCTCTAGTAGGGAGTGGCTAGGAGGAAGAACTAGGCCTGGCCTAGCCAGAATAAGGGGATGGAGAGGGGCGGGTTGAACAACTTCGACATCGCCAGGTATCCCATAAAGGTTAGCCCGGTGATGTAAGGTAGTTTGATCAACATTGGGAAGTGCCAGAAGCCAATCCCCAGGGTAAATCCAGCACAAATGTCCACCCTCTACTTTACAAAAGTTCATGATCTCAAAGGCGGCTTGATCAAGTCACTCGGACCCGAATACTCTATCCGCAGGGTTGGGCTCAACATCCAAAAATCGAGCAACAGTTGTGATAATACCACCAATGACTATCGTACCCTTAGTGCTAACAGCAGCACTATATAATTGCCAAGCCAAAAATGACCGGGGGTCAAGCTGGACACCATCAAGGATACAAGACAAGAAATATAACTCATGTAATCTCGGGACATTCAAACTACCATCTCGAGCAAAGAAACAACAAGTTAGGATATGCTGAGCTACCCGAGTGCAAAGGTTCCTAATATGGGTGCACTTGGAAGAACTAGCACTATACCTAACACTCCCTGAAAGCTCACGCCAAAATGCATTAGAGTTGAATTCTCGAGGGACTTGTTGATTTGGTAAATCCATGCTAGGTGGAAAACTAAATATGCTGTTGAAGGTACCTAAGTTCAACTCATATAATTGTCCTTGCAAACAAAATGAAATGTATCTCAGTTGATATTGAGACCCTCTACTAACTCTAACGTGTAATGTACTCAGCAACTCTAAGGTAAGGTCCCTATATGTATGCTCCTTTATCTCAATGAAATATCCCATACCACCTATGTAAACAGCCACCAAACATCATCTAACATTCCTAAACGACCTAATAATTCCTCATTATAATAACAAGTGGCCACAATCATGCGTTCATTCAAACAAGCATATCTGGCAACATGATCGGGGTGGGTTAAGCTAAGAGGATGAGGAATGTTACCTTAAGCTTGTGCATTGGTGGAAGTTCGAGAGGTATGTTGAGGCCAGGAAGGTGTGTGGCTTGATGATCCTACCTTCTTGATACTCTTTTGTCTCTTGATGGGTGCCATGGGTGCAAAATGGAAGAAGAATTAAAGCTAAAACCTAAAAAATAAAATTTGAAAAAGAAAAATGAAGAATTTAAGTGAAAAGAAGAAGAATTAGAGAGGGAAGAAGATAGTTATGGAAGATGGTTGCAGGTGAGATGAGGTTGAAGAAGAAAGGGTGGAAAGAGGTGAAATTTGTGGGAGAAAGAGAAAGATTAGGTGAAAAGGCGAGGTTTTGAGTGAAAATTGAGTAAAAATGAGAAAAAAATGACGAAGAAATAGAGGTTTAGTAATGGTGGGTTTTAGAGAGAGGAAGAGGGAGGTAGAGAGAAAGTGTGTCAAGGTTGAAGATGATTTTAGGGGAAAATGAGAGTGTGTCAAACCCTTGACCGTGGCCTGTAGTAGACCACCACGGTTTGTGGGGGTCACCATGGGCAAACTGTGGTGTCTGCTAGACATAAAAATTTTTATTTTCCCGATTTGGTACCCCACGACCCGTTTTGATGGGTTGCTTGGCCGTGGTCTCAAACATCTCTTTTTTTTCCCTTTTTATCTTATGATGCTTTCTTCTTTGCTCTCTTTTTTTTGTTTTATTTATTTATTTATTCTACTTTTTTGTCCCTTTTTTTTGCTCTTTTCTATGCCATGAAAAACTATAAGTAACAATGAAAATCAAAGCTTAAAAAAAAAAAAAGAAAAGAAAAAGGGCTTGGATTGTCTCCCAAGATGCGCTCTTTTAAGGTCAAGAGCTTGACCATATTTCTATGCTTGGTATGGATAGATGAGTGTATGGACATCATTTTCATCACAAACCACAAAATGGAACTTCTTCCATCGAAGGTACCACCTCAAAAGCTCAGGTTGGAGGTCCTTCTTCATCATTAGTTGATGTCATAGCGCACTATCAGTGTACCAAACAAACCGCGCACGTGGCCCATCAGACTGGCCACTATTACTTTATTCAATTCCCAAATCAAAGTCTGCATCAAATCCTTCCATAGAGGGTAAAAAGAGAACTGCTTGGGCAAATCTACAATAATCACTCATAGCAGAGTCATTAAAAGTATGGGCCTCAACCTTGGGTATGCTAGACGGTATAGGAGCAGTAAACCCCACCTTAACATATCCTTGGACAGGATCCTTGGTAGAAATTCAATTAAAAGCAGGAGGATCTTGACAATTGAAGATATCCTCCATGTCAATCTTAGGAGAAGGGGAAAGGCATCTAATAGGGAAAAATTAGGAGAAACCACTTTCTCCTCCATATGGCATAACATAGCATAACACCCTTGTACTTCAAATGTTATCTGCCCCCTTTTTATATCAGTATGGCAACCTGCTGTAGCAAGGAAGGGCCTACCTAGAATAATTTGGGTATCATGGGTACAATAATAAAGTCTTCCAATACCCAAATATCTCCTATTTGACTGGCACATCTTCTAATTTGCCTTAAGGTTGTATTTCAGACTCGTCTACTAACTGTAGTGAAAAGGGTGCGGGTTGTAATAGCCCTAAGTGAAGCTTATGAAACAAAGAGTATGGCATTAAACTGATACTTGCACCTAGGTCACATAAAGCTCTCTCAATTTCCACGTTTCCCGCAACATCGGGGACAGAAAAGCTACCTGGGTCAGGAAGCTTTGGTGGAAAACATGTGGATCTCTAAACTTTCATTTTCTATAAATGTCATAGCCTTGCCACCATCATTCCTCTTCTTACTCTCTACCATGTTTATTCCTCTACCCTCTTCAATTGGCATGTCCTCGGAGTCAATAGAGCCCTCTACCCCTTCCTTTAAGGTGACACAATTACAATGCTCATAAGGGTTAGATTCTGGTTTACTCGGGAGTCTATCTAGGGGTGTAGATGAAAAGCTATCTTGTTGGGCAATTTGGGCTTCCAACATCTTATTGTGAGTTGTAAGCATATCAGCCTTAGATGTGAATTACTTAATATACTCGTGTTGTTTTTGTTGTGCCATAAACATACTTTCTATCATAGCCTCTAAATTACACTTTTGGGGTACTTGTGGATGGAAAGGAGGCCTTTGAAAACTGGTGGGTGGACTAGTATTCATTAGGGGTATATTCGGAGGGTTTGGATTAGACCTATATGAGAAATTAAGATGATTCCTCCAACTCAGATTATAGGTACTAAAGCAACGGCCATTGGCCGGTCTCAGGTTGAAGTTTTGAAAATAATTGACTTCATTAAAGTCTTGGGAAAAAGGACTCCCAACTTGACAATTCAAAGTCATATGTTTAATAAAACTGCAAAGTTCACATGGGGGAAGGGTACTAGAATTCACAACATTAACATTTATATGGTCTAACCTTTGAGTCATAGCATCAAATTTAGCAGAAAGTAAAGTAAGTACATCAACTTCAAGCTTACCTCTAGCCTGTTTAGGTTGGCCTCATTCGGTGGACCATTGGAAATTGTTGAGCCCCATCTCTTCAATAGAATTATAGGTCTCGTCTTCAGTTTTATTCATCAAAGTTTCTCCTGTCGCCGCATTAATAGTGGACCTCACAGGTTGGGTCACACCATTATAGAAATCTTAAACTATCATCCATCATTGAAGACCATGATGAGGGCATAAGTACAACAAATCCTTAAACCGCTCCTAAGCCTCATAGAGCCTCTGATCATCCCTTTAGGTGAAGTTAGTGATTTGATTCCTTAAACTTGCTGCTTTCCTTGGTGGGAGGAATTTGGTGAGGAAAGCTCTAATAAGCTTATCCCATCTGGTGATACATCCCGAAGGCAAAGAATACAACCATGCTCTTGCCTTATCTCTAAGTGAAAAGGGAAATAATTGTAGTCGGATGGCATCGGTGGAGACTTCGCTAAGCTTCAATGTGTCGCACACATCTAAAAAGACTGCGAGGTGCAAGTTGGGGTCTTCTAAAGGGGTGCCTCATGGAATTGTTGCACCATGGTTACGTCAACGTTAGGACGAGCGATGCTTGAGGCGATTCCTTAGACTTCAGGGGTAACAAAATCCCTAAGCATCCTTCTTTTGCCTCCTCCTCCTCCCGCCATATTTATTGAAGTTCTTCTGGCCTTGCGTCTTTGTTTCTTAAGTTTTTGCTTCTTCCTCCTTAAACGGAAAGTCTTCTCGATCTCGGGATTGGGTTCGTACAGAAATGGACTTTACATAAACGGGGAAGATTTCTGTAAGCACAATCACCAACATTGCCAATGCAATCAAACAAGAAATAGAAAAAAAACCCAAAAAAAAACACTTAGTCAATTTCCTAGGACTAACTCAATAGTTAACAAATTGGTCCCCGGTGATAGCGCCAAAAACTTGACACATCCGCAAGCGCACCGGTGTCGTAAAATAGATTAAAAGATCGTTCTCAGAGACCAAAGTAATATATTGAGTCAAAAGCCTATTAGAATTTGCTAAGCGACAAATCCTTTCAAATGTTCGATTAAAATAAACCATTTAACTATTCGAAAATTCAATAATGGAAAAACATCTAGGAATTTGATTCACTAAGTACATAGTCGGATAATGGATTTAAGCATGTACTTTTCATAGAAAGAACGATTCAGGGAATTGCAATCAAATTGAATTTAATCCTTTCTTTGAAAACAGACTGAATTGCCTAAACAAATTTAACTATCACCCTCTCAAGTGTGTTTGATTTAGTCTAGGTTAAAGATCAATTGATGCTAAGTCTCCACTTAACAAGCAATTCTCTCTTGAGTTTTGCTAAATTAAGTTCTATCAAGACGATTAGGTAGAGAGTTTCTCCTTTCAGTACTTCACCCTACTACCTAATATAAGCAAATAGAATTTGCTAAATTCAACTCACAACAGTCTAATTTGAAGATAGACATGATTTATTCCAAACATGAAATATGCGCAAGAATTCAAGGATAAAGGATCCAACAATAATTTCATAGCTAACAAATCCCTAGATTAGATAAAACTACTCACCCATGACTATAAATTCAACTAAAACAAGAGTATAAAAGCAAATTGAAAAGAAGGAAAGAGAACTTTACAAAAATAGTAGCCCTTAAATTGTGCAATCAATCTTCAAGCTTCCAAAAGCAAGTTTCTCCCTTCTAAACTCAACAAAAATCACACTAAAACTAAACCAAACTAAAGGAATGTGAAAGTAGGGCTGTGGTTTCTGAACTAGATCTCTCTTTCTGCTCTAAAAACACGTCCTTTTAAGTAGCAATTGGATAAACTGCGGCCGCACAATGAAGGAAAACGAAGAGGCTAGTAGTTACTAGCTTACCACGGTCTATGGTAGGCACCACGGTCTGATCGTGGTCTTGGCTAGAAGTCTGGTACCAAATTTTATGCTCTTCTTATACTCCACGGGCATAACATTACAGGGCATCTGTAGGGGGTCAACATACACTCAACTGAGGGTCAAATGCTGGATCAAAATAGTCCAAAATTCTGCAAACATCATTAAAGAACCATACCCAAGTATAAAACGAGAATAACAGTATAAATTTTAACATTAAGCACGTAATTCTCCTAAAAATGCAGCACAATGACCTTAAAATAATATATACGTTAAGAACTTATCATTTTTGCTTGGTCAATGCTCATTCATTCACTAACCAATCACCACGAGCACTTGTCAACTACAATTTAACTTCAATTGATGATATTTTAACCTTAAAATGCCAAATCCATAGTTGAACCAATGAAAAAAGTGATTAAGAAGGAGATTTTAGGAGAAAGGTGATTAAGGTTTTGAGCAGATTAGTGTTTCAAATCTTTTGGAATTGAACCATTAATCTCCCTTAAACCATTGTTCATCAAAACCTATAATTTGGGAGTGAGATTGAGTACCTAAAAATAGATAATTGATGGCTAAAAATAGAGAATTGATAGAGATCTAGGAAAGAGAAGATGGGACTTGAACTTAATCAAAGAAAAGCATGAAGACAATGCTAAAATTAAACCAAGGATTAACTTTCATTAATGAAGATTAAGAGTCTACAATAGTATTCTAAAGAGAGAAATAACTGCTACTCAAACGATAAACCCAAAAAATATTCTAACCCCCTTTTCATTAGACTAATCATTCTTTAAATTCCTGCAGCCCCGTACGATAGCATGGTCGGGATGGGTGACATGGTCAGGTCATGCCCAAACTCTGCCCCTCACTTTGGCACAATTTCTTCCCTTCAGCTTCAAGGCGGGCAAAATGATGCTCAATTTAGCGCTTCTCCATGTTCAACCTCCCTAAAAACAAAGCACAAATTAACCACTATCTAAGGGTTATGTATAAGCTAAATCAACTGTTGAGGGTGAGAGAAATTATATCGGTTGAATACTTGTCCTCGAGTAAAGCACAAGATAAACACCTTTGAGTAGGCACAACTATTGTATTTAGCGTATGTAATAAGCCGTTTGAACTGCTTGGTACCCCAAGTAGACGAGTGCGATCTCGTGAGGGTTTATATAAGATGTACCCATGAGATCCTTGAAGATAACAAAGAAAAAGAGAAAAATCCTTTTGGTTTTTCAAAAATATTTACAAAGCAACATCCATGCAGTATCAATGCAGTCCTTGAGTCAATAACTCACCCTAATGACCTAGATACTTATATCATACACATAGGATACACAATAAAGATCCTCGGTCCTCCTAATACCAATCATGCAATTGTACAAACCCTCTTTAATAATAAGCATTCAGTGGTTGGCTCACTTTAAATCATATGAAGCTTTCTTCTTATGGGTTTTAAAAAATGGCATGGTTCTACTCATGCTCAATCCAAAAGATGTACTATATGATAAGTTTGACCTAGTTCTCATTCTCCATTACTAGAATGCACATGCACATTGATGATCAAAAGGACCTCTATGGGTTGTAGCAAGGCTCAGGTTAAGTGTTCAACAAGATACTAATGCTTTAGGACATGAGAAGCTAATTAGCCAAAACTAAGGAGCTACCACACCTTCCACCATCAATTACCGTTTCTTATCTAATTAGATAATGCAACCCACCCCCCTAAAGTATCAATCACTGACTTGAACGAGCTAAACATTGGACGGCACTCCCATGCTAAGACTTTTTATTCCAATTTCTCTGGAACCAAAAACACTTGGCATGGGGATTTGTTCGCTCTGAATTAATTCCGTCTCAAATCACAAGGAGCTCCACTCATTATTCTCCTCTTATATCAACAACCCACAAAATGCCCTCACCCCCCATCATCCCTTAGGCCCCTTTAAAAGTTATACTTGTTAATCTTGGCTTCGGTAAAAACATTAAGTTTGGCCAAGGGTTAAAACAGTGCTCCCAAAAAATGATGATAATTAAGGCTCAATGGGTTAACAAATGATTCAATTATGCATATAGGAAGGCTTTTTGGCTCATGTAACTTCTTTTTTTTTTTTTTAATGCACATAGGAGTGCTTTTTGGCTAATATAGCTTCGTAATCACACAAAGAATGCCTATTTTCTTATCATTCATGCAAATACAATGTGTGAATTCGAAAATAGTTAACAAAAGTTCTAAAGAATGACAACTTTGGTGGAGTCTCTCGTGAAAGAAAGCATATGACTACCTGTGATGAAGCAAGCCAATTAAGCTGAAAACCTCACGAACTTAATCACTATGCTTGTTCATCTATTAGATCACCACAATGCATGAGTTAAACATAAATTTAGACCATCTACCTATCATGCACAACCTAATTACGTACCAAAAATTCATTATTTACCAGAAAAATTAAAATTTTTTTTTGTGTTTCTGAAAATTTATTCTATTTTTTTCTTTTTCAAAAATTTTAGAGCGACGACCTGATGCAAAATAAAATCCTTAAGCTCCCAAGATAATAACCAACAAGGAAATTAAACACTCTAAAGGATGCTTCTTGTGGATTCAATCTCAAACAATCAATAAGATTATAAGTTTTGGCCCAAGGTAAGACCCAAAAGATAGATAAAATACTTCCCACTAATTTCCTCTCTTGAAGGCTCATAGCCACCTAACCAGAATTCTAAAGGAAAGGATCAAACTTTCTACCAAATTCCTTTTCTAATGGCTCTTAGCCACCAAAGAAAATCCTAAAGGAAAGACTCTATTCACCACTCTTAATTAAAGAGATAAAGATGTAGAGATCTTAAAAAGAGAAAACGGCCATATGCCTTTACGTTCATAATTCAACTCAAGCTTGGTTTACATGAAGGTATTCGGGTCTATAAATACCTAAAATAGGGGGGAGTAATTACTTATAGTCGAGCAAATGTACCAATAGGCAGATTAGAAATCATCTTAGGATAATAAGTCAAAATACTACAATAATTAAAACCAAGGTGAGCTGTATTTTTCAGGATTCATCATCTATTTTCTAGAGAGCATTTAGAAGCCTCTACTTTACCAATAGAGGTGTCACCACTTAGAGTGTCTTCCTTGGTGAGTGTATAATCACTCTATGCTAATTAATCTTGAAAATAACAGTTGTACTTTTCTCAATTAAGGCCAAATCCAAATTGGTCAAAAATTAAAATTTTGTGTACACTCGACATGAATGGGTCATTTCTCCCAATATTGAAATCCAATGCCTAATTTTAGCTCGTATGGACAAAATATACATCTTAAGGAATCATCTAAAACTTGGGCTTGCTTCGTTGGGGCTTTGTTTGTTATGATTTAAACTTGACCCAAGTTCAGAAAGTTTATTGGGTAAAAGTCAATACTATTGTAACGGAGGTTCCATCACTTTAGGGAATTCAAATGCAAGCATCTACTAAAAATATTTACATATCCCAACATTAGACTATATCAGCTTTCCAGCAAGCCATGCATCATTAGTTTTGAAGACCATTTGATAGGTGAAACACCATGACAAAGTGGGCTTATAAGCTCGAATTTGGTAACAAATGTCTGTTGGGGTAGATAAGACAATCTTCATACCCTGGTGCAAGGTCTAACGGATTCGATATGTGTCAACCTCCTCCACTTGGGAAAGATTTTCCCTCAAATCCTTTGGGTTGAAATCCCTTGACATTAACTTTGCATGGCTTTTAGCATTCTTGGGTTTGAAAATACCCAAGGTACTAATGACTCCTCTCCTCTTGAAGGTGTAGGAGTTGTTGAAGATCTTTAGGAGAGCTTCATAACAACGAGTAGCATTTCTAGGCCCCTTATGAGCTTATTGAAGTTCTCAATATACTCATTACATGTTAGCTCAAACTTATCATACATTAGAGAGGTGTCACTTATGGCTTAATCATCCTCATATGGGCCTTCTCCAAACACCCTTTTGATAGGCAATGGGAGCTTGGGGATGGATTCTTTTAGGATTTCGTCATCAAGATTTTGGTAAGCTATAAGAACTAAAGGTTCCACTCCGTCACTTGTGTTTGGCCCCATCATTGGTAAGGCAACTCAAGGCTTGCTCTTACTAGTGGCACACTCTTCTCGTGTTTCACTCTTGTGGGGGTTTTTCTTACTTCCTTTCTCAGGTTTAGCTTTTTGAGGTTCAAATGAAAATAAAGGAGCCCATGTGAGGCTTTTTCCATTGTGCTTGAATGAATAAATATTAGCATGTCCATCATAAATCACATGGTTATCATGTAACCCTGGTCTACTAGGAAACAAATGACATGCATCCATAGGGAGAACATCACACAATACTTCAGCACGATAAGGACCAATTGAAAATAAAAAAAGAGCTTTTCTTAAAGCACTTAACTCATCATTTGGTCCTAACCATTGAAGAGAGTATAGAGTAGGATGCTCCTTACGAGGGATTTGCTGCTTGTCGGTAAGTGTCTTATAGGTGATGTTGGTGCAAGTACCACCATCTATGATTAAGCCACAAACCTTGCCTCCAATGGTGCGCCTAGAGTTGAAGATTTGTTCCCTTTGGCTATCTTCATAAGGAGCCTTTGTGGTATGTAGAGACCTCTCTATCAACGACAATTTTCTAACATCAGGGGTCACTAGGGTAGATTCATCATTTTCATCATCTTTTTCATTTGATTCTTTCTCAATGGCTCAAATCTCTTCTACCTTCTTGATGGTAAGGGCCTTTCTATTGAGACAATCAACTTGGAAATGGCTAAAACATTATTGTAACATTTCTTTCATTCTAACCTCTTAGGTGGCTTATTAACAATTCCCTTACCTTTGTCAAGAGCTTTTACTTGTGGGGGTGAAGTTTTAGTTTCTATGTGAGTGGAGGGCTTTTAATAAGGGAGGTGCTAAAGGACTTCTTACCCTTAAGTTACTTCTCAACTTTGATAGCTAGGTGACACACATCATCAAATGATAAGTAAGGTTGTAAATCCACCTTGCTAGCAATGCTAAGAGATAACCCCTTAATGAACCTAGCAATCTTGAGTTTGGGTTCTTCATCCCAACCACACCTTATTTAGAGTTTTTCAAACTTTCTAATGGACTCTTCTTCCTGTAGATTCTCTTGGTTGAGAGAGGTGATCTTGAGACAGAGTTCTGGTTTGTAAGAAGGGGGTAGAAATGTCTTGTCCATATACCTTTTAAGCTTGGACTAAATTTTGATTTTGGACTTGGCTTCTGTAGTCCTACTTTTCTTCAAGTGCTCATACCAAAGTGAACGATACCTCTTCAACTTAAAAATGGCCAACTTGAAGGCCTTTTTATCATCATATTCTTTAAGTTCAATAATTCTTTCAATGGCTTAAACCCAATCAAGATTGCTTTTCGGGTAAAGATTACCATCAAATTCTGGCACCTCTACCTTAACATCCTTCATGTTATCCCTTGGTTGCCTTCTTCTTCTTGGCCTTCCTTCCTCATCACCAAGATCTTCATTGGAGGTAGAGTATGTGATGTCAATAGGATTGACATCATAGCCTCATTGATAAGGATTTCCTTGTGAGGTTCCCCTAACCTTTTGAGTGAGCTTCCTCATTTGTTATTGAAACTCTACAAGGGTCCTACCTATATCAAGGGTTTGTTTAGGAGAAATGATCTAATGGTAAGAAGTTTCTCCTATACCAACCATAGTAGTAATTTGGGAGGTGAAAAGAGGGGAAAAGGATGAAAATAAGGGATACACGGGCATGCTGGAGGCACGGGGAAGAAAATAGTGAAAATTGAGGGGGGAACGGTCGTGCTCGTTGACACGGGGTGGTTATGCCAAATTTTTAGAATGAGATTGGGTGTGCAATGAGGTTGCATGGTCATGCCACTTAGCGTGGATAGGCCATGCTAGGTCTCTGCCTCGGGATTTTTTTTTTCAGTCTTTTGTGAAGGCTTTTTTTGTGGGGTTTTAGGGATGTGTTTGGGTTAGGATTGCGCTTAGGATAAATTTAGGGTTCTTTGTGGGTTCATGATGGTTGATAAAGATAGGTAAATGAAGAAAAATTTTGACAACCCGAAGTGTGGATTTTTAGGGTAGAAATGAAAATGCAGTGAGATGTTTGAATCAATGAAAGTTTTGATTCAATAACCACCCAAAAGCAGCTCTAGCTCGAATACCAATTGATATAGAATGATAGCTAGAATACCAATTGATATGGAATGAAATCCTCAAGCTACCAAGATTATAGGCAACAAGGAAATTAAACACTCCAAAGGATGCTTCTTTTGGATTCAATCTCAAACAATTAACAAGATTGTTAGTTTTGGCTTAAGGTAAGGCCCAAAAATTTAATAGATAAAACACTTCCCACTAAGTTCTTCTCTTAAAGGCTCGCAGCCACCTAAGAAGAGCTTTAAAGGAAAGACTCAAACTTTCCACCAAATTACTCTTCTAAACGCTCTAACCCACCAAACAAGAATTCTAAAGGAAAGACTCTACTCGCCACTCTTAATTAAAGAGATTAAAATGTAGAGATCTCAGAAAGAGAAAATGGCCATATGCATTTCCACTCATAATTCAACTCAAGCTTGGTTTAGATGGAGGTATTAAGGTCTATAAGTACCCAAAATGGGGGGGCGGGGGGAGTTAGCTATTACAATAATGGAGTAAGTGTAGTAATGGAGGGATTACAAATTATCTTAGGATAATAAGTCAACTTACTAAGATAATCACTACTGAGGGGAGCTGTATTTTCCAAGATTCAACTTCCATCTTCTGGAGAGGTTTTAAAAGGCTCTACTCCACGAATGGAGGTGTCACCACTAGGAGTGTCTTCCTTGGTGAGTGTATAATCACCTCATGCTAATTAATCTCAAAAATAACTGTTGTATCTTCCTCAATTAAGGAAAAATTTCAGGTTGGTCCAAAATTGGAATTCTGTGCACATTGCACATAATTGGGTCATTTCTCCCAATACTGAAATCCAATGCCTAATTGGAGGTTATGGAGCTAAAATGGACATCTTAGGAAATCACCAAAACTTAGGATTGCATTGTTTGGGCTTTGTTTGGTAGGATTTAAACTTAATCAAAATTCAATAAGTTTATCGGATAAAAACAGTACTGTTGTAATGGAAGTTTCACCACCTTAGGAAATTCAAACGCAAACATCTACTGAAATTATTTATATATGCCAATATTAAACTCTATTGGCTTTCCAACACGCAATAGATCATTAATTTTTGATCCCATTTGATAGGTGAAATACCATAACAAAGTCGACTTATGTGCTGGAATTTGGTAACAAGTGTCTTTTGGGGCAGATAAGACCATCTTCACACCCCAGTGCAAGGTTTAGCGGATTCGATATCTATCACGACCTTCTTAGTTGCACAATAATGATGCACAATGTTCTCATTACAGGAATAGAGTCCCAAAAATAAAGAAAAAGGAAAAGGAAAAAGAAAAGAAAAGGTAAGTATAAACGAGAAAAAGAAGAATACCTTGTAAAGGTGAAGGATGTGAGATCGTTAACTATGGGCGTATATTTACAGTGCACATGTAACAACCATCCTAAATGCAACACTATACACTGCTATGCTCCTAAGGATCCATTAGGGATGCACACAAATCCCACAAAGTCATTAGAATCACAATCTCATAAACTTAACACACATTCCATAAGTACATGGTCCATCACAACCAAATTTCACCTCAAACGGCCTCATCATCATCCCAACATCATAACATAAGAGAGTAAGGGGTGAGGGAAAAAAGATCCACACAAGAAAACAACCTACCCTTTATGAGATACCATCTATAAAATATCCACATGTAATTTTCACCTAAAGCAAATAAATACGTTTTAAAGAGTACAGGAGGTGGAGGGGGATATAACCCATAATTGTTAGGCCCTATCGAACCTAGGTAGTGGTCAAAAGTACAGACAAAACAAAGATAATGAAGAGTAACTCCCATAAGCACCCATGAAAGTGCAATGTCTCTCCTCAAGTGGTCAGATTACCTCCGCTTGCCTCCAAATAAGCTCTTCAGTCCTTCTTATCTCCTCTAAATCCTAGGCCTCTCTCAAAGCTCTGTCCTCTTCTGGCATCATTCTCACTAACTCCATCTCCTCTTAGTGATCAACAAAATGCCAAATGTATAAGACTCCCTCATAATAAAGTTTATGTGTCCGACCATGTGATGCATATCATGTCTTACCTCATTGTAGTATAATTGTAGGCCTGCCACCTCCACTTAGAGGCTGGAAAGGAGTGGAGGAAGGCACTATCAAATGGGGTATGTGCCAATAAAGAGGAACCCTCTATTTCAAGTGGAGGTGGTTGTTGGAAATGAGGTTGTTGTATTAGCTCGTCCGCTGTTGCATCACATTCCTCTTATTACCCTCACCTACCTCATCATCACCTACTTCCTCCTCCTCCTCCTCATCATCAAGAATCACCATTCTCTTAGCCTATCGCCTCTTCATTATGCACCAACCCATCATAAGACCAATTGTTCTCATTAGCTGTTGTTGTGTGCCCTGCATTGGGGAAGGCGAAGAGGATTAGTTTGTGGTGAGGGTTCTTGTTGGAGCCATATTTAGCATCAATAATGCTCATGTGACCTAATGTGGTAAGGTCAAGACTCCTACTAGGAAATGGGACACAAATGACCCTAACTTCTCTCCATGATTTAACCCGTGGGATGTGACAGTGTGATTTATATGCTGAAAGCGTACAGGTCATCACTATATGTCACGGGTTGATAAATCACTCAAACTTAACCAGTCATGTGCTAGAAAACTTATTTAGAATGCTTCCTTGGTTTTCTAGTAAGACTTAAGTGATGCTTGACTTAGGCTTGAGAAGCTAAGTAAGCACACTCACACTCAAACAGAACTTGGAGAGAAAGTCGACGCAAAGGAGTTTGAGAGAATGCTTTGTATTACAGTTGGAAGTGCTTTGAATGACTTGATGTACAAATGAGCTCTCCTTCGGAGGTGATATAGCATCCACCTCCTCAATGGATGGTGGAGATCTATTTAATCCACAGCTATTATAACGCATCTACAATGTTCTTATACAAATATACAAGATACTACACAAGTGTAGAACTAAGTAAAACATTCTAGAGAGTATTCTAGAATATTCTAGTATAATTTAGAAGGTTCTAGAATACTCCCCAAGTTCCTAGATACTCTAGAAGGTTCTAGATTTGTTTAGAAGATACTAAAGCACTCAGGAAGGTTCTAAAATATTCTAGAATGTTCTATCATATTCCAGAAGGTTCCTAAGCATTTTGGAGGATCCCATAACATTTTGATAGTTTCTAGAAACTCGATTCATGACATATAACACTTGAAGGTTGTCTTCTCACAGATGAGGATAAAATTAGGTGTAACACCCCGAAATTCTAAATTCATTTCTTATTTACTAACCTTTAACCTATGTAGCAGCAGAATCTAAAGGGGTTTTACCGCCGTATTTCCTTCTTGGAAATACCAGGCTAGATATCGAAATCATAGTTAATACAATAAACTTAATAATACTTTAATCTCCACATTATTCAAGTACTAGTGACATCTACTAAATCAAAACCAATATTCATAGTGAACTTGGTCTTAACAACTAAACTTCTATCTTCTTTGAATCATGCGTTTAGGCCTCGCACTAGTTCCAGTTCCCCAGTCCCATACACGACTAAATCACCTGAAAATAAAAAATTTTATAAAAGTGAGATAAACTCAGTAAACAGTCACCCTTAACAGTCAACTATGTACACAAATTCATTTTGAAAACATTTTGATGGAGTAAGGAAAACAGCGAGACTCACAAGACACATTTCTTATTAACATAGCCTTCTATGGTTATCAGCTTGTAGAGATGTAAATTCATAGTTTATGATCTAAACACAGCCATCGGTTTTTTTAGGTGAACAACCCACTGGGTCTCATGGCCTGCGTTTCAGTTCAGTGCAACCGCTTAACTCGTTCCTGGCCTACCACTACTCCAGCAGTAACTATTTAACTCTTACCTACCTTACCATCAATTGAGATGGTTACCGCTAACCTGGCCCACGTCTCAGCAAAGTACGTGGCCACTCACGTGCATGCACTAATTTCCCGGTGAAGGCTAATGGCCTTCAATCAACACATTCAAACTAAATCTCACCTAGCTCAGCCTTTCCAGTTATTAATTTTACTTCCCATTATTAGAGATTGACTTAGCATAACAAGTTCATTCAATCTCAGCCATTTCCCCCAATGACAACATCACAACAATAAAGCAGGAATTTCCAACAAGACATGACAAGGTCTGGCATATCACATCTCACAGATTCTGCGACACCGTTACGTTTGATAAATTTATACTATCATCCCTTTAAATTAGTAAACATGATAGTTCTTACCATGGTCATCACACACACAGTTGGAAACAACACGGGGAAGGGTTAGGGCATGATTATTGCCTAGGTACCGTGCAAGTTACGAGTTCAGTTATAATTCCGACTTACTCTTTCGCACCTGGGCCAACATATAGCCCACACTCAGTCTACACTCAAACGAATTACCCCCTAGTCCTTTTCTTACTTCCAAAATTTATAACATTCTACCCATGCTTTTAGGGCCCCAATTTAGGCCCAAACTAGGGCCTAGACTCGGCCAGAACCTGGCCCCCTTCCTGAGCCCATAACTTCTGGTCCTGATGTCCAATTTAAGATTTCTAGCCCGATCCAGAAACTTTGAGTTGTCCTCTACCCCTATCATGTTCAGGGTTTTGCTCAGTTCCATCCTAAACTAGGCCATTTTCTTAGTTATTTTAGCAATGTCACTGACCATCCTGGTTTGGACTGTCCATGGTAAACTGATTATAACTTAGGCCATGCTACCCCAATCGGCCTGATTCTAAAACAACGTTATGTGACCCATCCCAAGGCATCCACTGTAAAAATTTGATGATTTTTGGCTCACTGACCCACCCTGGGTGAATTTTCAAAGTGGCCATAGCTGCAGCCCACTTTCCAGCCCAATAGACCCAGTCCCGATTTCCTAACCCAAATTCCTGACCCCATAATTTTCACACCTGATATCCAAAATTCGAATTCTTGCCCATTGCAAGAAGAGGAGCTTGTTTGCTATAACTTTTGTGTTTTTAGTAATTCTCTTAGTATCTAGGCCGAAAACCCTAAAATATATAAACTGTCCTTGAGTGGCCCGATTTTGACGGTCTCTGGTAAACGGACCATAACTTCCTCTACACAAGTTGAAATCCTACGATTCCAAAGGCGTAGCATGTAGGACGCATTGGCCCATCTACTCTCACATTTTCACAAATTTTAGGCCAGTAGATCAATGGGAATAAATTTTTAAAGATGCATAATTTCCTGCCCTTACCCAGTTACACATTTTTATCAATTTTCAACCCAGGTTCCGCTCTTTTCGCCTCGATAATCACGTTGTTAATGCTCGTGACAACCCCACGTGAATCCAATGGCCCTTTGCCCTCACTAAGTCGCCTCATTCAATGGAAAAAAACTACAATTTGATAACAAGAATACAAATAAACATTGCACACCCACCTTGATGTAAATCCAGTAAAGAAACGATTTGAGTGTCAACCCCTTTACGCCTCAAATCTGAAAACAAATATAAAACAAATGAAGTTTAATGCCTTCCACTTGAAATTCGCATAACCATGATGTTTTTTTTAAAAAAAAAACTTCAAAGAGTTTGAGATACTCATGTATGGGGTGCATGCGATGCACCACACTTAGCACCAAGGGAGAGGGGGCGTGGGCAGCCCGGCGGTGGTCCGGTGGTGGTCGGCAAGGCATGGTGGTGAGAGGGAGTGGGAGAGAGAGAGAAGAGAGAGAGCACATGGGGGAGAGAGCATATGAGAGAGAGAGAGAGAGAGAGAGAGAGAGAGAGAGAGAGCATGAGAGGAGGACAGAGAGAATGAGAGGAAGGGAGAGAAAGAGATGATTAGAGAGTGGGGTTTAGCGGCCCGCCAAGGGGGGTTTGGGGTTGGGGAACTGGCCAAGGGAAAAAGAAAAGAAAAAAGAAAGAAAGAAAAAAGGAAAGAGAAAAAAAAAGGAAAGGAAAGAAAATGGAAGAAAAGGAAAGAAAATAAAATATATTCTAGGGTTGATTTGGGTGAGTTTGGGAGAGAAAATTTTAAATTTCAAAATAAAATAGGTAGGAAGGAAAATAAAGGAAAGGGTAAAAAAAAATATATTCCGAATAAGGGAAAAAAATGAATGAATAAATAGTTTGGAAAAATTAAAAAGACACAACTCGTGGCGAAAGAGGTTTAGAACGACTTAGATTATGAGGGTTGGTCCACGTCACAAGGTCTCCCAATTTAATTTTCATGGGTTTTATATACTACCCCACTTAAAAGGGTTTCGTCCTTGAAACTTACATGCACTTGGTTATGGGAACAAGTGAGGGTATTTATAATGCATTTCCTGCTTCGGCTCCCAAGTGGTTTCCGACATCTCATGATTGGCCCAAAGGACCTTCACCAGGGGCACTATTTTCCTACGGAGGTGCTTTTCCTGTCGATCCAAGATCTATATAGGCTATTCCTCATACGACAGGTCTTCCTAGAGCTGTATAGGGTCAGCCTCGATTATGTGTGAGGAATCTGGAATGTATTCGGGCAACTGCGATACGTGGAATACATTGTGTACTCTTGAATGATCGGGCAGTAGCTCCAGTCGATAAGCTACTTCCCCAATTCTCTGTATAATAAGGTATGGCCCGATGTACCTCGGGCTAAGCTTTCTTGCTATCCCAAATCTTGCGACTCCCTTAGTCGGGGAGATGCGGAGGAACACCTTATCTCCTACTTAGAACTCAAAGGGCCTACACCTCTGGTCGGTATAGCTCTTCTGGCGGCTCTGGGCGGCTTTCATTCACTCCTGGATCACCCGTATTTTATCCGTAGTGGCTTGGATTAACTCTGGCCCGATAGTCAAAACTTCATTAATCTCCTGCCAACAGAGCAGTGTTCTGGATTTCCTCCTGTATAGTGCTTCGTACGGGCCATGCCAATACTCGCATGGTAGCTGTTGTTGTAAGAGAACTCGATCAGCGCTAGCTACTCATCCTACGCACCTTTGAAGTCCAAAGCGCAAGCCCTTAACATATCTTCTATTGTCTGAATAGTGCGTTCTATTTGTCCATCCGTAGCAAGGTGGAAGGTAGTACTGGAACATAGCAACGTCCCAAATACTTCCTATAACTTCTACCAGAAACCCAACTGAAACCTAGTGTCCCGAGCCCACACAATAGAGCTAGGTACCCCGTGTAGTTACACTATCTCCTCGAGATATGCTTGAGCTAATTAGTATAGGGTCCAAGTATTTCTTATGGCTATGAAGTGCACTGTTTTTGTGAACCTATCCGCATCTTAAGTGCAAACATGATCGCTGCTAACTCCAGGTCGTGAGTTGGGTAATTCCACTCGTGTGTCTTCAATTGTCTTGAGGCATAAGCGATGACAAGGCCCTCTTACATTAATACACACCCAAAACCGCTCCGAGAGGCATCGCTATACACTACGAAATCCTTATCAGTAGTAGGTAAGGCCGGTATCGATGCACTCGTCTGTCTCTTTTTAAGCTCCTGGAATGCTTTCTCACATTGTTCTGTCCATTCATACTTAGTGATTTTCTTGGTCAAGTTGGTAAGCGGGGTGGCAATCTTCGAGAAATTTTGAACAAATCTGCGATAGTACCCCGCTAAACCCAAGAAACTCCTTATTCCCGTCGGGTTCTTAGGTCTGGACCAGTTTGTTACAGCCTCCATCTTTTAGGGGTCCACCGACACTCCCTCGTTGGATACCACGTGTCCCAAGAATGGTACCACCCTCAATCGAAACTCACACTTTGATGATTTGGCATACAACTCATTTCTCCTCAATACTTCCAAGGCTGTCCATAGATAGTGGGTATGCTTCTCTGGGGTCCTCGAGTAAATTAGGATGTCATCTATGAATACTACCACGAATTGATCCAAGTAGAGTTTAAAGACCTTGTTCATAAGGTCCATGAATGCTGCCGAGGCGTTGGTGAGGCCAAAGGGCATCACCACAAACTCATAGTATCCGTACTGGGTACAAAAGGCAATCTTGGATATATCCTCATCCCTGATTCAGAGTTGATGGTACCCAAACGACGATCTATTTTAAAAAAAGTCCCCGCACCCCGTAACTAATCAAAATAGGTCTTCTATCCTCTGCAGGGGGTAGCGGTTCTTGACCGCTATTTTATTCAGCTCCCGGTAATCTATACATAGTCCTAAGGTCCCATCCTTCGTCTTCATAAATAAAACCGGGGTCTTGTGATTTTCCCCAAACTTACGGTTTATTGTTGTACGAATTACGGGTATCGATTCTCAGGGATGGTTATAAACTTTAGTTACAAAAATTTCTAAACTAATTTAAAAGTTATCTACCAATTATGAGACTAAGTAAACCATATTAATTCATGAAATTGGATGCTCTAACTTGCAAAGGCGGAAAGCCAAAAAAAAAAAATGGAACACCAAATTGTAAATAAGTTGAGTTCACAACACTTAGCTGCAATTATTTCATTCATCCTCAACAAACGAAATCGAGGGAAAGCAAACACAGAGGAACATGAAGCAGAGCAAAGCTAAACCCAGAGAAATAGCACAAAGAAAACAAAACCTCAATTCGGAGTTTCAACACAAATGTCTACAAATTCAACATCAATATCCAACCTTGTGCTCGAAATTTTTTAAAAAAAAATGATATGATTCCACTAATTCGAGAATTAAGAACAAGATCTGAAACTGGAAATCAAATGCAATTCAAGAAAATTGAAACTACTAAGAAACTCTACTCTATGCTACCCTATGCTCCTCTATTGTTCTTCGGCCCTCTATCAAAGGCCCCCAAAAATAACGCCCCTTTCAATCCCCTAATTGCTTCAATTACTCCTCTGAAACTGATGAATTGATGATGGCAATGATGATGGATAATGAAGGAGGAGAGAGAGAGAGAGAGAAACAGCTGGGAAGATGAAGGTGAGAGGGCGCCATGCTCTGTGCTCTGCTTTGGATCCCTGGACTGCTGGCCTAATGAAGAAGAAGAACAACCAAAGGGGAAGAAAGAAGATGGCATGCGCGTCGCATGTGCATGGATTAAGAAGGTAGGCTGGGCCGGCCCAGAGAAATAAAATAAGGAGAAAGAAAGAAGAAAAGAAAAGGGGGAGAGCTGGACTGGGCTGCTGGGCTGAGAAGGAGAAGAGGGGGCCGGACCATGGGGAAAGAAAGAGAGAAGAGAGAGATGGGGCTGGGATCTGGAAATGGGCACGGTTGGGCCAGGCTCAGCGAGTAAAAGAAGAGGGGGAGGGGAAGAAGGGAAGAGAAAGAGACCGGTTGGGCTCAGGGTTGGGCCTATTGGGCTGTCTTCCTTCTCTTCTCTTTATTTCTGGATCCATAGTGCTTCTTCTAAATCCTTTGATACTTAATTTATTCAGATTTCATTACTCCTACAAAATAAATAAAGACATATTAAAATCTGTTAGAATGTATAAGGTTTTGATGATAACAAATCCAAGTGTTGTAGTAGTTGTTGTTGCTCCAAACAGGCTTTACCAACAGGGCCTTACTGCTGTTTTTCAATATATTAAAACTGCTTGACTAATGGTTTATCAAGAACAGGTACTCAAGTCAGTGATGAGGAACAGGCTCTGTAAGGTGTTTGAAACATGTCCTGTGAAGTGTTTGAAGCATAGGATATAAGTGCAGCCGTGAGGAACAGGTTCTGTGAAGTGTTTGCAGCAGATTCGTCTCTCTACAAGATGACTAGTGGTTACAACAAGATGTCTTGATTTAATTTGGTTTTATATTTTTAAACTCTTGTTAATATGCCAATCAGAAACTCTTAACTTACCACTTACTTGAAACGGTTTTGTTTTTTTTTTGTAAATATTTCGGATCACCCTTCAGAACAATCCTGGAAACAGGGTGATCAGGGTGTTTCCAGAATAAGCTGCGAAAAACTGTTTTGCACGATTTTTATCTTTTGGATTTTGAGCAGTTTCTTCAAGGATTTGCAAGGAAGATTTTTTATGGAGTATCTTACCCCTTATCCTAAAAACGGTTATTAAAATCTAAGGGGATTTGCAAAATCTTTTTGAATAAAAAGAATATCCAATTTTGGCAAGTGGATAAGGTTGTTGAGAAAAACATGGGCTAGTTGCTGAGAATCACCGCCTTATGCACATGGTTTAGGAAGTGTTTCCAGCTCATGTTTCCTCATCCCTTGTGGCTAAAGAATTCTATATTCTTTAGGGATTTTAGTTTCCAAAAATTTGAGGAATTGTTTTTCCAAGCACTATATAAAGTCGCTTCTTAGAACGATAGAAGCATCGGTTTTCAAAAAGAAAAATTCAGTGTTCATGAGCTTAAAAGTTTGAAAAGAAAACCGTGTCTAGTGAGTGAGTTATTTGAGCTTTCAAAGTTGGCATACTAAGAATTCATTGTACCCTATATTAGCTTAGTTGAGAAGCATTGTAATAGGGTGTTTTTCTTTATACTCTTCTTTCACAAAAGTGAGTTAAGTGTGTGTCCAAATCAAGGGGATTTTGAACGTGGGGTAACTTGTCTTAGGGAAGAGGGTTACGTGTGTTACAGGTTGTAACAAGGTGTGTTACTATTGTAACGTGTTTAGCCCGTTTAGTGAAGTGTTTAAATCCTACACGAGGTAGGTCGTGGTTTTTAACCTCAGTTGGACTAGAGGTGTTTTCCACGTAAAAATCCTATGTCCATTATTTCCGCATTCAATTTTGTTGGATTTTCGCTTCTGCTTATCTCAGGAACAATCTGTGTGAACAGGGTCTCAGACTGTTCGCCAGCAACTTGCGAAAATCGAACACCACAATTCACCCCCCTCTTGTGGTTGTGTACTCTCTAAATCAACAAGTGGTATCAGAGCGGGTTCTCCTTTGAAAGGCTAACGCCTTGAGAGATCCTTGAAGATGAGTACCCCACAAGGCATGCTTGAAGGTCAATCCATAACTCGACCACCATACTTCAATGGCCAACACTATGGTTGGTGGAAGAATAGGAAGGAAAACTACATCTAAGCCGAGGACTATGAGTTGTGGATGCTCATCAAGAATGGACCACTCATCCCAAAGAAAATAACTGAAGATGGAAAGTCAATCCCCAAGGAGCCTAAAGAATTCAATATTGAAGATTACAAAATGATGGAGAAGAATGCCAAAGCCAGGAAACTTCTATATTTTGGCCTTGGTCCTGATGAATATACTCGCATATCTGAATGTGAGTCGGCCAAGGAGATTTGGGATCCTTTGCAAATAGCTCACGAAGGGGCCAATCAAGTAAAGCAATCCCGGATTGAATTGCTTATGAGAAAATATGAGCTGTTTGAGATGGGTGATCGTCAAAGTGTGATGGACATGTACGCTCGCTTCACTCACATAACAAATGAGCTAAAATCCTTGGGAAAATCCTTCACCACCGAAGAATTGGTGAGGAAGATCCTAAGAATTTTACCTCATTCTTGGGAAGCGAAAGTAACGGCCATCCAAGAAGCTAAAGACATGAACAAGATCACCCTAGATGAGCTGATTGGCAACCTCCAAACGTATGAACTTAGGAAAAATTCTCAACAGAAAGATGAGACAAAGAGAGATCGAGGTCTTGCACTAAAGCCTTAGAAGATGATTCTGATTCTGATGAGGAGGAGATTGCCATGATCACTCAAAAGTTCAAGAAGTTCTTTAAGAAAGTCAAAGAAAATAGTAAAAGGAAGGACTTCAGCAAGGCCAGGAACACCTCTCGGGAACAGTTCTCCAGGTGTTTCAAGTGTGGCAAACTGGACCACATTGTGAGAAACTGCCCACTGCTCAAGGAGGAACAAGAACCCGAACACCCTAGAAAACAGGGGAGGAAACAGGGTGTAAGCAGCTCAGCGAAAAGGTTCTCAAAAGCTATGCTCGCAGCCTGGGGAGACTCAAGCGAGGATGAGGAAGGGTCTGAAGCTGGGGAAGCTGATGTAGCACTCATGGCAAGAAGTGACACTAATTCAGATGATGGATCAACAGACAGTCTGACTCAACTCAAGAACAAGGTACGGGGTCTAAATAAATCAACTCTTGAGGAATTAGTGTACACTATAATGGATATATGTGCTGAATTAAAAAGGGATGTTCGAGATCTAGAACTTGAAAATGAAACCCTTAAATTAGAAAAACTTGAAGTTGACAAAGAAACTCTTGCCTTGCATGAAAACATCAATGTGCTTAAAGAAACTCTACTCATGAAAGAAGAGACTTGTTCCACTAAATTGACTGAGCTGGAAAAAGAATCCCTTGACTTAAAAGGTAAGGTCGAGTCCTTGCTTGTAGAAAATAAAAACTTGCTTGAGAAAATGAAACAAATGGAATCAGACCTTGCTACAAACAAGCTCTGGAACAGGTCCTCACAAGCACTTGAATGGTTAAACACCCATCATAGTCGAAATAGAAGAGGACTAGGTTTTGTGCCTAAGATGACCTACCCAGTGAATAGAAAATATGTAGGATTATCTGAGAATATTGTATGTTATCACTGTGGTAAAACGGGTCATTACCGTTATACTTGTCCCTCAAGAAAGTATGCCATTAAAAGGAACTCAGTGTATGTAAAACAAATATGGGTTAGGAAAGATGAGATTTGTACCTCTAAAGGAATGGGACCCAAGTGGATCTGGGTTCCCAAAACTAACCCTTGATTTGTTTTGCAGGCTGAAGTGAGAGAGAACGACTCAGCAAACAACCCAGCAAACAGTGCAGGAAAAGTCTAGGGAACAAGCAGCTGTGTATGTTGACAGTGGGTGTTCGAGGCATATGACTGGTGAAAGATCTAATTTTCTCTCACTTACAGCTTCAGAAGGTGGGAGTGTGGCATTTGGAAACGGTAAATCCGGGACAATTGTCGGCATAGGTAAGATAGGTGAGTCACTCTCCCATTCAATTGACAATGTTTATTTTGTGGATGGATTAAAACACAACTTGCTAAGTGTGTCCCAACTGTGTGACAAAGACAACCTAGTAGTGTTCTCTCCAACATGTTGCTTGGTTGTAAATATGAACACAGGAGATGTTGTGTTGAGGGGGAAGCGACACAAAAATGTTTATAAAGTGTGTATTTTTACTCTTCCCTAAAATAATTTGACTTGTTTGAGTGCTTTAAATGATGATGTTATGCTTTGGCACAAAAGACTAGGTCATGCAAGTTACTCACTATTGAACAAACTTGTAACCAAAGACTTAGTGGTAGGCTTACCTTCCATCAAATTCAATGATGACAAGGTATGTGATGCATGTGCCAAAGGCAAACAAGTCAAAAATTCATTTAAATCTAAAAAGGTGTGTAAGCACTACTCGACCTCTTAAATTGATACATATGGATATATGTGGTCCAATGAGGATCATGAGCCGAGGTGGCAAGAGGTATGTGCTTGTGATAGTGGATGACTACTCTCGTTTCACTTGGACTTTGTTTTTGCTTCTAAAGATGAAACCTTTGAAAAATTTCTTGCTTTCATTAAAAAGATTGAAAAGAGAGTAGGACATTCCTTGGTATGCTTAAGGTCTGACCATGGGACAGAATTTGAACATTCGAGCTTTATTGATTATTGTAATGAGCATGGTGTTGATCATAATTTTTCAGCTCCAAGAACACCCCAATAGAACGGGGTGGTAGAACGCAAAAATCGCACTCTAGAGGACATGACTAGAACAATGCTTGTTGCTAGTGGTCTTCCTAGAAACTTTTGGGCTGAAGCTTTGAATACATCATGTTACATTATAAATAGATGCATGATTAGACCTATTCTTAACAAAACTCCTTATGAACTTTTCAAGGGAAGAAAACCTAATATTATGCATTTGAGAGTTTTTGGTTGTAAATGTTTTGTGCATAATAATGGAAAGGATGCCTTAGGGAAATTTGATCCAAGGAGTGATGAAGCAATATTCCTTGGTTACTCCTCGCATAGTAAGGCATACAAAGTGTTTAATAAGAGAACCTTGTGTGTTGAGGAAAGTGTGCATGTGCTTTTTGATGAAACTAACTCTCTAAGCGAGAATGATGCACAGGAAGAAGACTTCGAACTAGGTCTTGTTAGAAAAGACGTGCTGCTTCAAGGTGAACAAGGTAAGGATCAATCGGAGAAAGCAAGGTCTGAGGCTGTTCTTCAGGAAGGTAAGCAAGGTGTGAACCAAACAGGGGGAAACAGGGTGGAACCCTGTTCGAGACAACATCAGCCGAACCCTTCTGAGATAATTTCAGGAACAAGCTCCCAAACAGGCTTAGGAACAGGTTCTGAACTTGTTTCACCGAGTATTCCAGCTAGGATGAAGAGCAAGTCTGTGAACCCACTTTCACCACGATCATGGAAATACCAAAGTTCACATCCTCTTGATCAAATTTGGTCTGATATTAATGCAGGAGTTCAAACTAGATCTAGACTCAAAAATTTCTGTGCTTTCTATGCTTTTCTCTCAAAAATTGAGCATAAGAATATTAAGGAAGTCCTTGCAGATTCAGATTAGGTCACTCCTATACCTAACGGCTAGTAGACCTGACATTGTCTTCAGTGTAGGTCTATGTGCACGTTTTCAGTCTAACCCTAAAGAAACTCATCTTAAGGCTGTAAAAAGGATTTTAAGATACTTAAAACATACACCTGATCTAGCCTTATGGTATCCTAGAGGTTGCAACTTTGATCTTGTTGGGTATGCTGATGCTGATTATGCAGGTTTCTTGGTTGATAGAAAAAGCACTTCAGGTATGGCTCACTTTCTTGGACCTTGTTTGGTATCTTGGGCAACCAAGAAACAACTCTCTGTTGCCTTGTCCACAGCAGAAGCTGAGTATGTGGCAGCTACATCTTGTTGTGCTCAGTTATTATGGATAAGACAACAACTCAAGGACTTTTGTGTTGACATAGGATGCATTCCTATTTATTGTGACAATACAAGTGCAATTAACATTGCCAAAAATCTATGTCAACACAAAAGAACAAAACATATTGACATTCGACATCATTTTCTAAGAGACAATGTTGAAAAAGGAGTGATCTCAATGAATTTTTGTGCCACTAAAAATCAAATTGCTGATATATTCACAAAAGCATTGAGTAGAGAACAATTTGAAAAGAATAGACTCGAACTAGGCTTAATTAGAACAACCTGACCAACCTGTTCTCTCGCCCTGTTTGCAAAATTTAAAAGTTACGGGTACAACATGTTAAATTTTTGTTTGCAATCAACTTCTGTGCTATGTTTAGCATATGTGAGGTTTGCAACTTGCTGACACTCGTTGAGGTCTAATGAGATTGCCCTTATTGTCCCATGTTACCGAGCAAGTAACCTCAAGAACAAGCACCAGAAACAGGTACGCCTCTTGTTTGTCAAATATGTGCAACAAATTGAAAATTGCTAATCTCTTCCCGAGGCGTGCGCAGCCTAAATAAATGTAAAAGCCCGTTGCAAAACGGGCAAAATCTTTTAAAGATTTTGCATGTCTCTCTCTCTCTTTAAAGCTCTCTTGCTCAATCTCTCACTTCTACCACAATCCTTCGTGCTCTGAAATCCTGTTCAAGAAACCCTAATCTCTCTCATTTCTCTGGAAAAATGGTGTCCCCCATCAGTACTGAGAGCTCCTCGACCATGACCCAGGGCAATAGGTCACCAAGCACAGCTTTGCAAACAGCCACAACCCTGTTTTCTCCTGCACAATTTCTGATGGCTCTCATGGAAGGTAAAACTATTGAACCTCCTCGACCCATTGTCTATAAACCTTTTGGGTTTTTGAAGAGCATAGACCTTAGAACTGTGGATCTAAAATTGGAAGACATCCCCTACAAATTTGGATGGGATTTGATTTTGTTTGGTGAACTGGGCGCATGTCAAACCCAAGAACCTGTTGGGGCATCTGAGAGGGAAATTGGGGCTTTAGATGACCTCTTTCTGTTTGACCATAGCCTAGATGACATCAATTCATTCGGGCTGTTTCCAGAGCAGGAAACAGGGGCCGAAACAGGGCCTGAGATTTTTAGGGATGACCTAGGGGAGGATTTGTCAAAAGAAGAAGGGGGAAGTAGTGGTCAAAATGGAGGAGTCTCCTGTCAAGCCTGCACAAGCCACATCGATAACACAAACCGGTGAGAAACGCAAAAGGTACAAAATTGTGGCTAGGCGTACTAGAATGCCAGGAACACGACCACCATCAAGGCCTCAAAGCGGCCAGACTGAAGAACCCTCAAAAAATGAAACCCCTGTCAAACCAAAACCACAAATCCCCTCTTCGGCCAAACCCACAAACAGGCCAACTCAAAAATCAGCCCGAATTGCTTTCCAATCCACGCCTCGACCTGCCAAACAGACATCCCCTATTTTTGAGGAAATTGATTCCTCCTTTGAGCCTTCATCAGATAGCGACCCTGAGAACACCACCTTCAAACAGGGCACTCCCGTGTTCTCAGAGTCCTCAGAGGATAAGCCTCTGCCTGCACCAAAATTGACCTTCACTTTACCCTCCAAACCATCACCCCTCAAAACTCCCAAGAGAAAAGCCTCTCTCAAACATGCCTCCACCCAAGACCCTCCTACTGAGCCTCAACCTAAAAGAGCCAAGAAGTCTACCCCATCCGCAATCTCAGCCAAACTGACTAAACTGCTTCAGAGACGGGCAGTCAGGGGTAAAATTATCAAGGTAAAATATTTTGAGGAACAGGGTCTGGGGGTGTTTCTGCATAAGCTGCGTGCACAGGGGTGGTATGAGCTGTTTACAAACACCCAGCTGGGGTGTTCTGTACATGAGTTGGCAGAGTTCTATGCCAACTGCAGTGTCACCGAAGGAGTGGTGATAAGTATTTTTAATGGGCAACAGCTTCGCTTTGATACGAAGATGTTAGGGGAAATTCTGGGGATTCCCTCCACGGGCTTTGATATATATGTGAGAGAAGACAAGACTATTCTAGGGACAGCCAGGCTGCTGGAGCTCGCCCAAAAATTTAGCCAGCAATCAAGCCTCCAAACACCCAAGTCTGTGAAGAAAGGGGACATGACATCGCTCCATCAATTGATATTCTGGTTTATCATCAAAAATGTCATCCCCAGGGGCCAGGGTCGCAATCTTGCTGATGCCATGGATCAATGTTTGATGGATCTGATGGACAAGGAAGAGCAAATCAACCTTCCTGCCATCATGATTTGCCACATAGCAAGAATTGCAAACACCTCCAGGGAACATGACCTGGGATGCGGCTTCTTCCTGACTAGTGTGTTTGAGCACTTTGGGGTGACTCTGCAGAAGAAGGTGGGTGCTTAGTTCATTGATGAGATTGGGAGTAACACCCTTATGGGGTGTGGATACACTTTGGTTGAAGGGTCTGCCTCAGAACAGGGGACCAGAACACCCCATCCTCCTGTTCCTGGCAATTCCTCAGTCAAGCTTGAGGCTGCTTTGGAAGAAAACTCTCGACTCAGTACTGAGCTTACTACTGTAAAGGCTGCCCTAGACGAGGAAAAAGCTCTAAATGCTAAACACCATGAAGATCTCCTCGCCCTTCTCTCTTCCCTCTCAATAAAATTTTCCCCTCCTGCTCTCTGATCACCCCCCATCTGTTGTTCTCATAGCCTGTTCTCACTTCTCTTGGTTATCCTCTCTTGCCAGTTTGTACTTTCTGTTGCACTTGTTTGGTGAATGACAGGTTATCTTATTTTTGATTGGCTTTGCCTTACTTGCTTTCTGTTGTGAATTGCTTGTGTGTGACTAGGATGGCCAATCTCATTACGTACCAACACACTTGAGTGCATCGCCTGTTGACTTTCCTCCATTACCCAAGTGGTGGTGATAGCAAACACCCTATGTTTGACTGTTCGCCCCTACTTTTTAATGATGCCAAAAGGGGAAGATAGGATGACCAATATATTGTTTTAGTTTTGCCATGGACGAGTTAAATTTCTTACACTTTTTCGATACTGACTGTTTCATGTGAATTGTCGGTCCTATAAATAATTGGCACTAATCACTTCAATTGTCCTTGAAAGTCAATATGGTCACTTGGTTTGTCATCATCAAAAAGGGGGAATTTGTTAGAATGTATAAGGTTTTGATGATAACAAATCCAAGTGTTGTAGTAGTTATTGTTGTTCCAAACAGGCTTTACCAACAGGGCCTTGCTGCTGTTTTTCAATATATTAAAACTGCTTGACTAATGGTTTTATCAAGAACAGGTACTCAAGTCAGTGATGAGGAACAGGCTCTGTAAGGTGTTTGAAACATGTCCTGTGAAGTGTTTGAAGCATAGGATATAAGTGCAGCCGTGAGGAACAGGTTCTGTGAAGTGTTTGCAGCAGATTCGTCTCTCTACAAGATGACTAGTGGTTACAACAAGATGTCTTGATTTAATTTGGTTTTATATTTTTAGACTCTTGTTAATATGCCAATCAGAAACTCTTAACTTACCACTTACTTGAAACGGTTTTGTTTTCTTTTGGTAAATATTTCGGATCACCCTTCAGAACAATCCTGGAAACAGGGTGATCAGGGTGTTTTCAGAATAAGCTGCGAAAAACTATTTTGCACGATTTTTATCTTTTGGATTTTGAGCAGTTTCTTCAAGGATTTGCAAGGAAGATTTTTTATGGAGTATCTTACCCCTTATCCTAAAAACAGTTATTAAAATCTAAGGGGATTTGCAAAATCTTTTTTTTGAATGAAAAGAATATCCAATTTTTGACAAGTGGATAAGGTTGTTGAGAAAAACATGGGCTAGTTGCTGAGAATCACCGCCTTATGCACACGGTTTAGGAAGTGTTTCCAGCTCATGTTTCCTCATCCCTTGTGGCTAAAGAATTCTATATTCTTTAGGGATTTTAGTTTCCAAAAATTTGAGGAATTGTTTTTTCAAAGCACTATATAAAGTCGCTTCTTAGAACGATAGAAGCATCGGTTTTCAAAAAGGCAAAAAATTCAGTGTTCATGAGCTTAAAAGTTTGAAAAGAAAACCGTGTCTAGTGAGTGAGTTATTTGAGCTTTCAAAGTTGGCATACTAAGACTTCATTGTACCCTATATTAGCTTAGTTGAGAAGCATTGTAATAGGGTGTTTTTTCTTTACATTCTTCTTTCACAAGAGTGAGTAGAGTGTGTGTCCAAATCAAGGGGATTTTGGACGTGGGGTAACTTGTCTTAGGGAAGACGGTTACGTGTGTTACAAGTTGTAACAAGGTGTGTTACTATTGTAACGTGTTTAGCCCGTTTAGTGAAGTGTTTAAATCCTACACGAGGTAGGTCGTGGTTTTTAACCTCTGTTAGACTAGAGGTGTTTTCCACGTAAAAATCCTGTGTCCATTATTTCCGCATTCAATTTTGTTGGATTTTTGCTTCTGCTTATCTCAGGAACAATCTGTGTGAACAGGGTCTCAGACTGCTCGCCAGCAACTTGCGAAAATCGGACACCATAATTCACCCCCCTCTTGTGGTTGTGTACTCTCTAAATCAACAAAATCCTAATTTAATATTTTGTTTTAAGCAAATATTAGATAATAAAGGGTATAAAAATATTATAATTTCAGCTTGAACAAATACCCCCACACGGAAGTTTTGCTCGTCCTCGAGTAAAACAAAATTAAAACTCATGGAATAAAATAAAACATAACCCTAACTCACTTTTGTAGGAATCACGGTTGCACTTAGCATGTGTAATAAGCCCTTTAAACCCCTAGGTTATCCCTAGTGGATGAGTAAGGTCTCGTGAGGATTTACAGAAGATATACCCATAAAATCTATAAAAGAAAATATGAACAGAAACTCGAAAATCTTTTTGGTTTTTTTTTGTTTTCAAAAATTAATATGTACAAAATTGGGAAGAGATACATGCACATTTTAATCAATTAAATCACCCATGTAGTAAAGATATTGGCTTGCACATAAACAAAATGTACTCATCAAGACTCTCTACCCCTTAAATGACATCAAAGCACTAATTTTTCGCCCAACTGTACATCAAAACTTTGAATCCATCCCAGTGCTCATGTGCAAGTGTATTACCATCTTAGGGCTTAGACTTACCAAAATCAAACCCAATCCCACTTGACTGACACAAATTACGTTATTCACTTATCAACATAGAAAGCAAGCTTTCCCAGTAGCAGTATTGCCTCAAAGGGTAACACCCAGTACCGCATGCCTCAAAGGGTTACTTGTCATTCCAAATTTCATTTTTTTTTTTCTTTTTGTTCTATTCTTTCTTTCTTTTTTTTCAGTTTTTTCTTTTCCCTTTTTTTCATTTTTCTTTCACTTTTTTTTTGGCTTTCAATAAAAAATCAAAGTAATTGTGTCAAAAATAAGTGGGAGAGCCGATCATGGAAAACCAAAACCTTAAGACAATGAGATGAAAGAAATAGGGATTCGATCACACAGCGATAATGAACAAATGGGGTTAGAATTAGGGCTAACAATGACACACCAAGGATAGAGATCTAACATGCACATCATACGTATATATAGGCTAACAATCAAAGCACAGGCCATTTAAGTTGATCATAATAGTACTAAACTTCCCGAAAAACAAAACAAAAAGTTTCAATCTTCAAAATTTTTCAAAATTCTAAGTTTTCCCCCCCACACCTAAATCTCACAATTCCTCATTGGGAGTGGAAAGAACCATAAAACCTAAAAAAACAAATAAAAAAACAAATAAAAAGAAGACTCAAAAACAAAAAGGACATGACTCAAAATGTACAACATATAGGCACAAAAGAAAAACAAAAACAACCACCTATACAAAAAGAAAAGGGAAAGGAAAAAGAAGAAAAAGAGAAAAGGAGAGAAAGGATGAAAAAAACCAGGTCAAGTG
Source organism: Carnegiea gigantea (assembly GCA_029747015.1). Lineage (NCBI taxonomy): Eukaryota > Viridiplantae > Streptophyta > Magnoliopsida > Caryophyllales > Cactaceae > Carnegiea > Carnegiea gigantea. The sequence goes on along the minus strand of JAKOGI010000913.1, from coordinate 150,709 downwards.
CTAAGCACACCTGAGCTATCGTTACACCATCACCGATCAGAACTCAGCTCGTGGAGTATCAGACACTCCACATCCTTCGTGCTGGGCAACTCCAAAAATTGCTTTAGTCACTAGCCATTCACTTTTAATTTAGCACCACTCTCTAGATCCTGAATTTCGACTGCACCATAAGGGAAAACACATGAGACAATATAGGGACCCGTCCATCGAGACCTCAATTTCCATGAAAACAAATGGAGCTTAGAATCATATAAGAGTACTTGCATTCCCGGGGTAAACTCTTTCCTAAGAATGTGTTTATTGTGGAACAACTTAGCTCTCTCTTTGTAAGATCGAGCACTCTCATACGCTTCAGCTCTTATCTCCTCAAGCTTACTCAATTGCAGTCTACGCTCCTCACCGGCCTCAGTAAAGTCATAGTTGAGCATTTTAATGGCCCACCAGGCTCTATGCTCAATCTCAACCGGGAGATGACCAGGCTTACCATAAACAACCCTATAGGATGACATACCCAAGGGGGTTTTGAAAGCCGTTCTATAAGCCCAAAGAGCATCGATAAGCTTGTTGGTCCAATCTTTCCTATTCCGGCTCACTGTCTTCTCTAGAATCTGTTTAATCTACCGATTGGACACTTCGACTTGGCCACTAGTTTGGGGATGATAGAGGGTAGCAAGCCTATGGATTATGGAATACCTTTTCGGCAAGGCATCAAAAGACCGGTTATTGAAATGGGTCCCCTGATCACTAATGATAGCTCGGGGCATGCCAAATCTAGCAAAGATGTTCTCCCTAGGGAACTTGACGATAGCCTTAGCATTATTAGTCCTAGAGGGGATAGCCTCAACCCATTTAGAGACATAATCCACAGCTAACAGAATATACTCATTTCCAAAAGATGATGGAAATGGTCCCATAAAATCTATTCCCCATACATCCAAAATCTCCACCACAATGATGGGACTCAATGGCATCATATCCCGCCTGCTTATTCTACCTAACTGCTGGCACCTAGGGCAACTCTTACAACATTTAAAAGCATCCCTAAATAAAGTAGGCCAGTAGAATCCACATTGAAGAACTTTGGCTGCAGTCTTCCTTCCACTAAAATGCCCTCCACATGCCTGATCATGACAAAAAGAAAGGACACTCCTCACCTCATTGTCTAGAATACAGCTCCTAAAGACTTGGTCGGCATAGTACTTAAACAAATAAGGATCATCCCAAACAAAGAATTTCACGAGGTGAAAGAACCTATCCCTATCATTCTTGGTCCAACCCTCAGGGATCCCACCAGTAACTAGGTAGTTCACAATGTCAGCATGCCAAGGATCAGGGTGGACGGCATATAATTGCTCATCAGGGAAGCACTCAGAAACAGTTGACTCACTTTCTCTATCACAGAGAATCCGAGACAAATGGTCAATTACAAGGTTCTCAGAACCTTTCTTATCCCTAATCTCACAGCCAAACTCTTGCACAAGCAAGATCCATTTCACTAGTCTAGGCTTAGCATCCTTCTTAGAAAGAAGGTGCTTAAGAGTAGAGTGATTCGTATAGATAATCAAATGAGATCCAATCAGGTAAGGTTTAAACTTTTCAAAATCAAAGATCACAGCCAAAAATTCTTTCTCAGTAACAGTATAGTTCAGTTGGGCATCATTCAATGTGACTAGCATAATGGATGACATGGGGCTTTTTATCAACACGCTGTCCTAAAACAACCCCAACAACATAATCAGATGCATCACACATCAATTCAAATGGTTCTCCTTAGATGGGAGGATGAAGAATGGGAGCAGAGGTTAAGGCTCCCTTAAGCTTAGTGAAGGCTACAAGACATTTCTCAGAGAAGTGAAATGGCACCTTCTTAGCTAACAAGTTGGTCAAGGGCTTTACTATCTTACTAAAGTCTCTAATGAATCGGCGATAGAAGCCAGCATGTTCAAGGAAAGACCTTACCTCTTTCATACAGGTAGGAGGAGGAAGATTGACAATCAAATCCGTCTTAGCCTTGTCTGTTTCAATCCCATCTTTAGAAATGATGTGGCCTAAGACTATTCCCTTTTTGACCATAAAATAACACTTTTTCCAGTTTAAAGTTAAATTCTTCTCTCTACACCTTTCTAACACTTTTCTCAGATTAGAGACACATTCATCAAAGGAAGATCCAAGCACAAAAAAGTCATCCATAAAAATTTCCAAGCAGAGTTCAACTAAATCTAAGAAAATGAAAATCATGCAACGCTGAAAGATAGCAGGGGCATTGCACAGTCCAAACAACATTCGCCTAAAGGCATATATCCTAAATGGGCAAGTAAAAGTAGTCATCTCCTGATCCTCAGGAGCAATAGAGATCTGGGTGTCGCCAGAATATCCATCTAAAAAGCAGTAGAAGGAATGTCCAGCCAACCTCTCTAACATTTGGTCCAAGAAAGGAAGGGGAAAATGATCGTTTCTAGTGGCAGCATTCAATTTCCTATAATCGATACACACACCACCCAGCTTGGACACAAGCAGGGACTAACTTGTTCTTGTCGTTCCTAATCACAGTAATACCGGTCTTCTTAAGAACAACTTGAACAGGGCTAACCCACTCACTATCAGAAATTGGGTAAATGATCTAATGATCCAGCCATTTCAACACTTTCTTCCTAACTACTTCCTGAAGAGTTGGGTTCAAACGCCTTTGTTGGTCTCGGTAGGGTTTAGCATGGTCCTCTAAATGAATTCTATGTTGCATAATGGAAGGACTAATACCCTTAATGTCCCCTAAAGTCCAACCTAATGCTTCCTTGTTCTCTCTAAGTAAGGCAATGAGTTCGTCCTCTTGGTCCCGATCTAGGTCAGAAGCAATAATGACGGGTAAAGATTCATCGAGTCCTAGGAATACATACTTAAGAGAGTTAGGAAGAGGCTTTAATTCGAGAGCAGAAGGGGAAACAGCTTCATGTATGGATTCAGAAACAGCAGTGAGCAAGCAATCAGTAGTAGAGCACAAGTCATCAAACTCGAACACATCCTATTCAGGCTCATCATTCACAAGAAAGGACTCATACTCAGCAGCAAACAATTCATCAAAAGCATCATCAAACACAGAATCTTCCACCCAGTTAAGAGTAGAAAACTCCATATTATCAAAACCAGAGGGCTATCTTTGCATGTTAAAGATGTTTAATTCAATAGTCATATTACCAAAAGACAGTCTCATCATCCCATTTCTGCAATTAATGAAGGCATTGGCAGTGGCCAAGAAAGGACGCTCTAGAATCACAGGGACTTGATTAGCCAAATTCGGCACCTTCTCTGTCTCAATTGCAACAAAGTCCACTGGGTAAATAAATTCACCCACTCTAATTAGCACATCCTCAACAATACCCCTAGGTAACCTGGTCGATCTATCAGCCACGGAATGACCATTTTGGTAGGTTTTAGCTCACCTAACCCTAACCTCTCATACTCAGTGAAGGGTATCAAATTGACACTAGCCCCTAAATCAAGCAAAGCTCTATGAATAAGCTAGTCCCTTATAACTATAGAAATATTAGGGCACCCGGGGTCCTTATACTTCACTGGGATCTAGTGAGAAAGGATAGAACTAGTGCCAGAAGCTCAGAAAGCCTTTTTAGGGATACTAGTGGCTCTCTTTGTTGTACACAGATCCTTTAAAAATCGAGCATATGGAGGCATCTGCTGAATAGCATCGAGTAAGGGAATGTTAATCTTAACTTGAGAGAAAGTCTCTCGCATCTTCTCAACATGAGCTTGGTCTTTCTTCTTAAGCCTATGGGAAAAAGGAGGTAAAGGCATATAGACTTTCTCAGAAGGAGAAGGAGAAGAAGAAGAAGGACCCTTGGGAGGAGAAGAGCCAACTGAATTAGAGGAAGCGTTCTCCATAAGCTCTTCATCCTTAGACGGTGACTCAGGAGAATGGTGAGAATCAAAATCATTGGGGACACCATCAGTAGAATCCCCTAGCTCACTGGATAAACCAGTCTCTGGAGGTGAAGAAGAAGAAGAAGAATTCTAAAAGAATTGGTGAGGATACCTGCAGGGCTCACTGGGGCTTCTAACTTGGTTATCAATCTCTCGACCAGAACGGAGGGATATCACTGTATTTACTTTCCTCACAGGCTCATTAGGGTTACTAGAAGAAGAAGAGGCGTGACCCTTAGGGTTCACCTCAGGTTGACTTGGAAAAGTACCTGACTCCCTAGAAGATGATGCTAATTGAAAAAACTGTTTAGTCGTCATTCGCATCATTTTTTCCATGGTAGCACTTATCATTCTCTCCACATTACTATTAATTCTCCTCTCCATTCTATCAATATCAGTGTAACTAGGAGGAGGTTGAGCTTGAGCTATAGGTGGCGGAGGTCTAGGTGCATTGGACACACTTAGAAAAGCCGGTCTCTGAAAAGAATTGGGAGGATGGGAAATAAGTTGGAAGTTAGGAATTGCAGTGCTGGGTCCATTACTCCAAGAAAAGTTTGGGTGATTCGTCCACCTTGGATTATAGTAAGGGAAAAATGGGTCGTTCTTTGTGTTGAGTTCGTGAGTATACAACCACAAGAGGGGGTGAATTGTGGTGTCTGATTTTCGCGTTGTAAATAACAAACACCCTCACAGAGGTTGTTCTCAAATGACAAACACCCTGATAGCTTGTTTGCACGGGGTGTTCTCAAATATTGCAGATGCGAAAATCACCAGGATAAATGCGAAAAATAAAACACACACAATTTTTACGTGGAAAACACCTCTAGCCCAACTGAGGTGTGAAAAACCACGACCTACCTCGTGTAGGATTTAACCACTTTCACTAACGGGCTTCACACGTTACAAATGTAACACACCTTGTTACAACTTGCAACCACGTAACCTTCTTCCCAAAGACAGGTTACACCACGTCCAACCTTCGCAAGATTAGACACGTCCAAGTCCACACGACTAGGACACACTCACTCACTTTTCTGATCCAAGATCAGGGTTACAAACACCTTACAGGGGGTGCTTCTCACTAAGCAGATGTAAGGTACAATGAAGATCCTATTATGCCAATGGTTTGAAAACTCAAATCAAACACAGCTTGTCACGGTTTTGCTTTTCAGAATGAAGCTCAAGAATTTTAATGTGAAAACCGAGTTTCCTGATTTTTTCCAGATTTTTCAGAAAGCTGTGTTGCTTCTCTTTTTCAGTCTGAGTTTTTTCTATCTGCTTCTTGGCTTGTCTATGGGAGAGAAAAGTTGCGGTTTTTAAACACAAGGTCCAACGGTCAAAAACCAAAGAATCAGCTAAGTATGGAAAATGATTTGCAAACAAAAAATATTCTTCAACGGCTAATGATGAATTTATCCCAAAATATAAGGGATTTTGTTATCTTAAAAGATAACCCTTATCTTCCCATAGCCGTGAAGAGGTTTAAAGAGATTTTCAGCTTTTACCAAATCCGAAAATATAGTCATAGGAATCTTTTGATTTGGCAAATCTCCCAAACCTATTTTCGCAAATCTCCATAATATTTTCAAGAACTATCCTCTCCAGAAAAATAGCAATTTTGAAATTCAAAGAAAGTATTCTGGAGATCTTGGCCAACCAAAATGAATTTTCAAAAATAATCGGGTATGGCCACTGCAGTTCAGAAACACCCTAGGCACCCTGTTTGCAGGGTTGTTCGCAACTGGTGTTCTGAAGTACTTTAGCGCAAATACCGATTCAAGAGGTGTTTAAAATGATGTTTTCAATATTGGCATATTAACAAGAGTCTAATTAAATAAAACCTATATACCCAAGACTTCTTGTTTTGAACCAGTCATCTTGTCCGAGATTTGTAGAGTTGCTGTGAACACCAAGGCCACCTTGTTTGCTGGGGTTGTTCTTTGCATTGCTAGAGTTCAGGAACACGCTTTACAATCAACTGTCGAGATGGTGTTCTTGACTTAATATGGAATCACCAAGTAAAACCTGTCTAGAAGACTTGTTCTCACATGTAGCAAACCAGTTAATACAATAAAGATCACAAACACCAGTTAGGCCTGTTTGGAGATCGTGTTCGGAGCAACATTACTTGGACAAATTTTTACACTTGGATTTGTTATCATCAAAACTAAATATAATCAACAAATTCCCCCTTTTTGATGATGACAAACCAAGTGACCATATTGACAAAATTTAAACGCGCTTAACAACGTTTAATGCTGATAGGGATCTGTTGATAGGGATCCTCTAGGTGCTAGGTCATATCTGGGATCCTCTAGGTGCTAGGTCATATCTGGGATCCTCTAGGTGCTAGGTCATATCTGTCCATATGGTCTTATTCCCCCTTTTGGCATCATTAAAAAGCATAAGCAACAGGAGTAATGCAAGAAAAGCAATATAGAGCATAAGGTGCAAGTAGCATTAATAAAGGGATATTGCATTAAAAACATTACAATGCCAAAAAACTGAGATGAGAGGAAACAAGAGAACAGCCTAGAGAATCAGGGAGCAGGGGGTGGTTTCGTTTGCAGAGGAGGGATGCTAGCGGCAAGAGTGGAGAGAAGTGCAAGCAAATCTTCATGGCGTTTGGCCGAGAGAGCTCGTTCCTCAGCAAGAGCAGCCTTGACAGCTGAGAGCTCATCCTTGAGGCAAGCATTGTCCTCAAGAACAGCCTCAACTTTGACAGAAGGTTGCCCAGAAACAGGTGGTCGAGGTGGTCGACGACCCTGTTTGGAGACTGACCCTTCGCCAGCCTCAAAGTCACACCCTAGCAGAGTGTCAATCCTAATCTCATCAATGATTTGGGCCGCCACTCTTCGTGTGAGCACTATCCCAAAGTGCTCAAGCACCCTTGTCAACAGAAACCCATAGCCAAGATCATGTGCCCGGGTGGTGTTCGCAATTCGCTCTATGTGGCGAATCATGATTGCAGGGAGGTTTACTGGTTCCTCCCGATCCAGTAGGTCCACCAGACATTGATCGAAGGCATCTGCTGAGTTTCGCCCTTGACCTCGCGGTATTATGTTCTTGATGGTGAACATAAACAGTAGTTGGTGCAGGGAGGTCATTTCACCCTTCTTAACCGAGAGGGGTGTTCTCAGGCCCTGTTTTTGACTAAGGCGTTTGGACACCTCTAAGAGCCTGGCTGTTTCCAGGGTAGTTTTGTCTTCCCTCACATACACAGCAAATCCACGAGAATGGATGCCCAGAATGTCACCAAGGGTGGCTGCATCAAAGGAGAAATGGCACTCATTGACAGCACTTGTCACCACCCCATTTGTGACAGAGCAGTTGGCATAGAACTCAGCCAACTCAGGCACAGAACACCCTTGCTGGGTGTTTGCAAACAACTCAAGCCAGCCTTGGGCTCGAAGCTTGTTTAAGAACACCCCCAGACTCTGTTCCTCGAAAAAGCTTAGATTCACTACCTTCCCCCTGACGACATTGCGCTTCAGCAACTACGCATGTTTGTCAGACATAGGAGAGGGAGTGAACTGCTTTGGGCGTTTAAGGATAGGAACAGAGGTGGTAGTTTCTAGTTGGGGGGGCTGTTCTAGGCTTTCGCTTGAGGGGTGTTTTGGCAGGAGAGGGCTTCACAGCAGGTTTATTGGTTGGTTTTGGAGGAGATTGTTCTTCAGAGGACTCGGAAAACACCGGTGTCCCCTGTTTGAAGGTGGTGTTCTCAGAGTCAGAACTCGAGAACCCTTCAGAAGAAGAAGAAATCTCCTCGATGATAGGAGCAGAGGGTTTGGAGGGACGATGAGAGGATTGAAACGCTAGCCTTGCAGATTTTCGAGAGGGCTTAGAGGATTGAGGAGAAGAGGGAGTTTGAGAGGGTTGAGACCTTGGTTGTGGCCTTGTTCTTGGCGTTCTGCTACGCCTAGCCACGATTTTCACCCTCTTCCTTTTCTCTCCAGTTTGAAAGTCTGGAGTGGAGATTTCAGCCTCAGGGAGAGAATTCTTCTCTAGACTCTCCTCTGACGACTCATTCGACTTCCCTTGGAAGTCGACATGCAGATCCTCCACAAACACACCTTCGACAGAGGCAGCCCCTGTTTCTGTCGCGGTGTCAGAGAACAACCCAGAAGAACAGGGCTCAAAATTAAACCCTTCAGGGGTTTCCAAGAATTGTTCTTGAGACCCCGACTTTGTTCCCTCTGACTCAACTAAAATGGGACAAGCAATTGCCCCTACGAGGAACACCAATTCCCTTCCACATTCAAAGGGAATATCATCCATCCCCATTCCCACTGATTTTAGGGACAAGCGATTCAGGAACTTGAAAGGCTTGTAAAGAATTGGGCGAGGGGGAGCAGGGATTGAGGCTGCAAGAACGAGGGCTTTTGATTGAGAAGAGTTGTTGGAAGCCATTGTTGCTAGAAGAGAGAGATTAGGGTTTAAGGTGTTTGCAGGATGTTCGGTTTTTGCTTGAGGGCGAGATGAACGATAGTACTGAGAGCAGGGCATATAGAGAGAGAGAGAGAGAGAGAGAGCAGCCGAATCTTTGAGAAGATTTCTTGATTTGCAACGGGTAGGAGCATTAACATCTTGTGCCTTGGGAAGGAAAGAAAACACACCGAGCAACCAAGGGGCGTACCTGTTCTCTGTATTATGCCTGTTCTTTGCCGTCTGATCTGATTCGACTGAATGGCATTAAGACGGCTCCAGTACATCCCCTTATGTTGTACTAAGTAGATAAGAGACAAAAAAAATGCACGCAATTCGGGTGTATGCAATCACATCCGTTATTAATAAAATTTGCAAACAGGGGGAGAGAACAGGGTGTAAAGGTTGATCTTACCAAACCCAGTTCATGTTCTGGAAACAGGTATCTCAGGGTGTTCTCACCAACCCTAGTTCCAGTCTATTTCTTTCAAAATGATCTCTAGCGAGTGCCTTAGTGAATATATCAGCAATTTGATTTTCCGTTGAGCAAAAATTCATAGAGATTAAACCCTTTTCAACATTATCTCTCAAGAAATGATGTCGAATGTCAATATGCTTTGTTCTTTTATGTTGACATGGATTTTTGGCAATGTTAATTGCACTTGTGTTATCACAAAAAATAGGAATGCATCCAATGTCAACACAAAAGTCCTTAAGCTGTTGCCTTATCCACAACAGTTGAGCACAACATGAAGCTGCTGCAACATATTCAGCTTCTGCTGTGGACATGGCAACTGAATGTTGCTTCTTGGTAGCCTAAGATACCAAACAAGGTCCAAGAAAGTGAGCCATACCTGAGGTACTCTTTCTATCAACCAGGAATCCAGCATAGTCAGCGTTAGCATATCCAACAAGATCAAAATTGCAACCTTTAGGATACCATAAAGCTAAATTGGGTGTATGTTTCAAATACCTTAGGATCCGTTTAACAGCCTTAAGATGAGTTTCCTTAGGGTTAGACTGAAAACGGGCACATAAACCAACACTAAAAACAATATCAGGTCTACTAGCGGTTAGGTATAAGAGTGACCCAATCATACCCCTATAGAGTTTCTCCTCAACTGAGGGACTCCCATCATCCATAACCAACTTGGTTGAAGGAGAAATAGGAGTGTCTATGGGTTTGGCTGACTCCATCCCAAAACGCTTAAGTAACTCCTTCATATACTTTTGCTGATGGATCATGGTGTCGTTTGGAGTTTGCTTGATTTGTAAGCCTAAGAAAAAATTAAGCTCACCCATCATGCTCATCTCAAACTCACTCCTCATCATATTTGAAAATTTATTGCATAAATCATGATGAGTTGCACCAAATATAATGTCATCAACATATATTTGGACAATCAAAAAATGTTCCCCCTTAGATTTTAGAAACAAGGTATTGTCTACCTTGCCTCTTCTAAAATCATTTTCAAGTAAAAAACTTGACAACCGTTCATACCAAGCTCTTGGAGCTTGTTTTAAACCATAAAGTGCCTTGTCAAGTTTAAAAACATGATTTGGAAAATCACCATTTTCAAAACCAGGGGGTTGTTTGACATACACCTCTTCTTTAAGGTATCCGTTTAGGAATGCACTTTTAACATCCATTTGATATAGCTTGATTTCCATATGAGCTGCAAAGGCTATTAAGATTCGAATAGCCTCAATTCTAGCAACTGGTGCAAAGGTTTCTTCATAGTCGATCCCTTCTTCTTGATTGTATCCTTGTACAACCAGCCGTGCCTTGTTCCTAGTGACTGTTCCTGACTCATCCAGTTTGTTTCGGAACACCCACTTGGTTCCAATGATTGTTCTCTCTGCAGGTTTAGGTACAAGGTGCCATACTTTGTTTCTCTCAAATTGATGAAGCTCTTCTTGCATAGCCGTGATCCAATCTGAATCTGCAAGAGCTTTATTCACACTTTTTGGCTCAATGTTAGAAAGAAAAGCATAGAAAGCACAAAAATGCTTTAGTTTAGATCTAGTTTGCACTCCAGTATTTATATCTGACAAGATTTGATCAAGAGGGTGCGAACTATGGTGCTTCCATGGTCGTGGAGTAAGAGGATCCACAGACCCATGCTCTACTCTAGTCGTAACATAATGCTTACGATCATCTCCCGAGCCTGTTTCTGCACATGTTTGTAAGTCTATTCCTGAAGAACACGGTTCCGAACAGGGTTCAGCGGTGTTTTCCCCTGTTTGGTGTTCACCTTGCCTGCTGTTCTGAGGAACACCTTCAGGAGTTGTTTTCTCCATGGTGTTCTTACCTCGTTTATCTTGGAGCAACACTTCTTTTCGAACAAGACCTAATTCAAGTTCATCTTCCTGTGCATCATTCTCACTCAACACGTTAGATTCATTAAAAAGCACATGCACACTTTCCTCAACACACAAGGTTCTTTTGTTAAAGACTTTGTATGCCTTGCTGTGAGAAGAATAGCCAAGGAATATTGTCTCATCACTCCTAGGGTCAAATTTTCCTAAGGCATCCTTCCCATTATTATGCACAAAACACCTACAACCAAATGTCCTTAGGTGCGTAATATTGGGTTTTCTGCCCTTGAAAAGTTCATAAGGAGTTTTGCTCAAAATGGGTCTGATCATGCATCTATTTATAATGTAACATGAGGTGTTCAATGCTTCTGCCCAGAAATACCTAGGAAGACCACTAGCTATAAGCATTGTTCTGGTCATGTCTTCCAGGGTTCGATTTTTGCGCTCAACCACCCCATTTTGTTGGGGTGTTCTTGGGGCTGAGAAGTTATGATCAACACCATGTTCATTACAATAGTTAATAAAACTTGCATTTTCAAACTCAGTTCCATGATCAGATCTCAAGCTAATTAAAGAGTGTCCTACTCTCTTTTCAACCTTTTTGAGAAAGGCAATAAAATTCTCAAAGGTTTCATCTTTGGATGCCAAAAACAAGGTCCAAGTAAATCGAGAGTAATCATCCACTACAACAAGCACATACTTTTTCCCACCTCTACTGGTTACCTCATGGGACCACACAAATCAATGTGTAATAATTCTAGAGGTCGAGTAGTGCTTACACATTTTTTCGATTTAAAAGAAGATCTGACTTGTTTGCCTTTTGCAAAAGCTTCACATACCTTGTCATCATTAAATTTGATGGAAGGTAGTCCAATAACTAGGTCTTTTGAAACAAGTTTGTTTAACAAGGATAAGCTTGCATGACCTAGTCTCTTGTGCCATAGCATTATATCATCATTTAATGCATTTAAACAAGTCAGATTATTTTGGGGAAGAGTGGAAATACAAACTTTATAAACATTTTGACATCGCTTCCCCCTCAACACAACATCTCCTGTGTTGTCATTCACAACCAAGCAACGTGTTCTTGAAAACAGTACTAGGTTGTTCTTGTCACACAATTGGGACACACTTAGCAAATTGTGCTTTAACCCATCAACTAAGTGCACATTATCAATTGAGTGGGAGAGAGTTTTACCAATATTACCTATACCGACAATTGTCCCAGACTTGCCGTTTCCAAATGCTACACTCCCACCATTCAGAGCTGTAAGTGAGAGAAAGTTTGATCTTTCACCAGTCATGTGCCGTGAACACCCACTATCAACAAACCACAACTGCCTGTTTCCAAGGGTGTTAGTGGGGTTGTTCGTAAGGTTGTTCTCTCTCACTTCAGCCTGCAAAACAAATCACGGGTTAGTTTTGGGAACCCAGATCCACTTGGGTCCCATTCTTTTAGACATGTAAAGCTCATCTTTTCTAATCCAGATTTGTTTCACATACCTTTCATTCTTTTCATTGGCATGTTTTCTTAAAGGGCAAGTGTATCTATAATGACCCGTTTTGCCACAATGAAAGCAAACAATGTTTTCAGGTAATCCCACATACTTTCTGTGAATTGGGTAGACTGTTCGTTTAGGCTTATACCCAAGTCCCTTTTTGTTTCGACTGTGGTGAGTGTTTAACCAATCAAGGGCTTGTGAGGACTCGTTCCAGCGCTTGGTTGTGGTAAGCTCGTTTTCCAGTTTTTCTATATCAGCATGCAAACCTTTGTTCTCCCTGAGCAAGGACTCAACCATTCCTTCTACCTCAAAGAGTTTTTCCTCCATTCGAGAATAATCTCCTTCTTTTATAAAGAGGTTTTCTTTGAGCAAGTTAATATTCTCATGTAAACCGAGGTTTTCATTTTTAAGAATTTCATTTTCAAGTTCTAGGTCACGAACTTCTCTTTTTAGATCAGCACAAGTGTCTATCAAATTATATAGAAGTTCTTCTAAAGTAGCTTTGTTAAGACCAGGTACCTTGCTCTTGAGATCTGAGAGGCTGATTGTTGATTCATCATCTGAATCTGAATCACTTTGTGCCATAAGTGCTACGACCCCTTCTTCAGCTTCATATTCTCCTTCATCCTCAGAGGAATCTCCCCAAGCAGCCAGCATAGCTTTCGAGAATCGCTTGCCCAGATTGTTTACAGGGTGTTTTCGAACCTGTTTTCGAGGGTGTTCGGGCGTCTGATCTTCTCGAAGCAGAGGGCAATTTTTGACTAAGTGATCTGGTTTGCCGCACTTGAAACACCCTGTGAGCTGTTCTTTGGAGGTGTTTCTGGACTTGCTGAAGTCTTTTCTTTTGTTGTTTTCCTTGACCTTTTTGAAGAATTTCTTGAATTTTCTGGACATTAGGGCCATTTCTTCATCTTCAAGGTCAGAGTCAGTGTCCTCATGTGCTTTCAAGGCAAGCCCACGATCCTTCTTTTGCTCCTCTCTTTGCTGTGAGTTCTTTCGGAGTTCATAGGTCTGGAGATTACCAATCAACTCGTCGAGGGTGATCTGGTTCATGTCTTTAGCCTCTTGGATGGCTGTTACTTTGGCCTCCCACGTGCGAGGTAAAATTCTGAGGATTTTCCTCACCAACTCTTCAGTGGTGAAAGATCTTCCCAGGGATTTTAACTCGTTCATGATGTGGGTGAACCGTGTATACATATCCATCACAGTTTTATGATCACCCATATCAAACAACTCATATTGTCGCATAAGTAGCTCAATTCTGGATTGTTTAACTTGACTCGTACCTTCATGAGCAACTTGCAGAGCATTCCAGATAGCTTGGGCTGATTCACACTCAGAGATGCGAGTGTATTCATCGGGTCCTAGGCCAAAATATAGAAGCTTTTTGGCCTTGGCATTTTTCTCCATTTTCTTGTAGTCCTCGGCATCAAACTCTATGGATTCCTTGGGAACCTTCTTACCATCTTCAAGCACCTTGGTGGGAACAAGGGGCCCGTTCTTGATGAGCATCCATAATTCATAATCTTCTGCCTGAATATAGTTCTCCATCCTATTCTTCCACCAACTATAATGTTGGCCGTTGAAATAGGGTGGACGAGTAATGGATTGCCCTTCAAGAATTCCTTGTGGAGTACTCATCTTCAGAATCTCTCAAGGTGTTAACCTTTTGTAAGAGAACCTGCTCTGATACCACTTGTTGAGTTCGTGAGTATACAACCACAAGAAGGGGGGTGAATTGTGGTGTCTGATTTTCGCGTTGTAAATAGCAGACACCCTCACAGAGGTTGTTCTCAAATGACAAACACCCTGATAGCTTGTTTGCATGGGGTGTTCTCAAATATTGCAGATGCGAAAATCACCAGGATAAATGCGGAAAATAAAGCACACACAATTTATACGTGAAAAACACCTCTAGCCCAATTGAGGTATGAAAAACCACGACCTACCTCGTGTAGGATTTAACCACTTTCACTAACGGGCTTCAGACGTTACAAATGTAACACACCTTGTTACAACTTGCAACCACGTAACCTTCTTCCCAAAGACAGGTTACACCACATCCAACCTTCGCAAGATTAGACACGTCCAAGTCCACACGACTAGGACACACTCACTCACTTTTCTGATCCAAGATCAGGGTTACAAACACCTTACAGGGGTGCTTCTCACTAAGCAGATGTAAGGTACAATGAAGATCCTATTATGCCAATGGTTTGAAAACTCAAATCAAACACAGCTTGTCACGGTTTTGCTTTTCAGAATGAAGCTCAAGAATTTTAATGTGAAAACCGAGTTTCCTGATTTTTTTCAGATTTTTCAGAAAGCTGTGTTACTTCTCTTTTTCAGTATGAGTTTTTTCTATCTGCTTCTTGGCTTGTCTATGGGAGAGAAAAGCTGCGGTTTTTAAACACAAGGTCCAACGGTCAAAAACCAAAGAATCAGCTAAGCATGGAAAATGATTTGCAAATAAAATATATTCTTCAACGGCTAATGATGAATTTATCCCAAAATATAAGGGATTTTGTTATCTTAAAAGATAACCCTTATCTTCCCATAGCCATGAAGAGGTTTAAAGAGATTTTCAGCTTTTACCAAATCCGAAAATATAGTCATAGGAATCTTTTGATTTGGCAAATCTCCCAAACCTATTTTCGCAAATCTCCATAATATTTTCAAGAACTATCCTCTCCAGAAAAATAGCAATTTTGAAATTCAAAGAAAGTATTCTGGAGATCTTGGCCAACCAAAATGAATTTTCAAAAATAATCGGGTATGGCCACTGCAGTTCAGAAACACCCTAGGCACCCTGTTTGCAGGGTTGTTCGCAACTGGTGTTCTGAAGTACTTTAGCGCAAATACCGATTCAAGAGGTGTTTAAAATGATGTTTTCAATATTGGCATATTAACAAGAGTCTAATTAAATAAAACCTATATACCCAAGACTTCTTGTTTTGAACCAGTCATCTTGTCCGAGATTTGTAGAGCTGCTGTGAACACCAAGGCCACCTTGTTTGCTGGGGTTGTTCTTTGCATTGCTAGAGTTCAGGAACACGCTTTACAATCAACTGTTGAGATGGTGTTCTTGACTTAATATGGAATCACCAAGTAAAACCTGTCTAGAAGACGTGTTCTCACATGTAGCAAATCAGTTAATACAATAAAGATTGCAAACATCAGTTAGGCCTGTTTGGAGATCGTGTTCGGAGCAACATTACTTAGACAAATTTTTACACTTGGATTTGTTATCATCAAAACTAAATATAATCAACACTTTGGTCCTTGGAAGGCCATACTCACTTGCTCTTGTCCAGTTGCTAACTGATGAGCAAAATAAGGACAAGCACTTAAAGAATGATCTCAGGCCTGACAGTGGGAACAAGACACAGTAGAAGTCTGAGACATCTGGGGCATTTGGGGAGACAACCCCTTTAACATATTTTCCAGAACAGCAATCTTAGACTCTAAGTGACTTATATCAGAGATAAAATGCAACCCACCCCTTGTAATCCTAGAACTTAGGCTGTCATCACGAGCAGTTTCCCATTGTATGGTTTTCTCAGCTAAGTCCTCTAAAAATTTCGAAGCAGCCGTGGCGCTCTTAAAAAGAAAGCCACCTTGACACATGGACTCTACTATGGTTTTAGTTTGTTAGTCCAGTCTTTCATAAACAATCTGGCACAAACGTGCCTGGTCTAAACCATGATGGGGACACTGGGCCAGTAAATTTTTGAACCTATCAAAATATTTCCAAAATGATTCCCTATCGAGTTGCACAAATTGATTAATCTCATTCCTCAGCTTAACAGTCTTGGTATTAGGAAAATATTTTCTTAAGAACAATCATACAAAATCATTCCAAGAAGTAACAAAATTAACAGCCAAGCCATATATCCAATGTTTAGCAGAATCTTTCAAAGCAAAAGGAATAAATTTCATTCACACAACATTAATGGGGATATTAGGAAAATGCATCATAGAATATACTTCTTCAAATTCCCTCAAAAATAAATAAGCACCCTCTAAACCAGTAAATTTAGGGAACATCTGAGTATAATGAGGCCTCAATTCGAAAGTTACATTCGGTTCAAGGTCAAGTATAGTAAAGTAAGATGACAAAGCAGTCCTACGAGGATAGAAGATATCACTCAAAGATCTTTCTTGTGCTATTTCTTCAATTCTAGGCTTGGGTTCTTATTCGGGTGTTAATTCAATCTTGAGGTCAGGTTCACTCCAAAAAAGTTGATTATTTTCTGGATTTCTTACCCAACCAGTCATATAAATCCTACACCTTCACAAAAGGTTTTTTCTTTTTCTGTTTTTGATTTTTTTGATTTTTTTCTTTTTGGTTTTTTTTTCTTTTTTTCCTTTTCTTTCCACAAAACAAAACAAAAAAGAGTGAAGAAAAACTAAAGACAATTTACAAATAGAAAGTAAACAAAACTTAAACTAAAGCACAAACACAAAGAAACTAAAAATAAATAAATAAAACTACACCTAAACAACCTAATTCTAAAAATAAAATTTAAAACAGAAAATAAGACTCCTAAAATTAAAACTAAATATACAGCAAAATCCACACAATAACAAGGGACATAAGTATAAGTTTCCTCAAATTTTTTCTGCCCCCAAATAGTGCAGAAAAATACAAACATATTGTTAAGTCCAAAATTCACAAAAAAGTCATGATAGCTCCAAAAATTCCACAACAATTCGCACAAACTCTAAAAGTTATTTTGAATCTAGGAAAAATATCAAAATCGCAAAAATCACTCCAGAATTTGCCCAGAAAATTCAAACAAAGTGAGAAAATCGGTGAAAAATCTGCACTTTAAATAGTTCTGGATCAGTTCTACTTTGCTTCTTTCGCTGCACAAAAACAAAATATGTTGGTACTATTTTTTTTAGCAATGAATAGCATCTAAAAATTAAAATTAAACTAATCTTGACAAAAACAAAATTCGAAATCAAAATATAAACTAAATTCAAAATTAAAACTAAACTAAACTACTAAAACAAAAATAATGACTCAACTAAAACTAAAACGAAAATGACTTAACGACTCTAATAATTAAACTACGACTCGAGGAAACCGAATTTCACAATATCATCCCCGGCAATGGCGCCAAAAACTTGTTGTCATTTTCCACAAGCGTACGGTTTATCGTTGTACGAATTACGGGTATCGATCCTCAGGGATGGGTTATAAACTTTGGTTACCAAAATTTCTGAACTAATTTAAAAGTTATCTACCAATTATGAGACTAAATAAACTATATTAATTCATGAAACTGGATGCTCTAACTTGCAAAGGCAGAAAATCAAAATAAAAATGGAGCACCAAACTGTAAATAAGTTAAGTTCACAGCACTTGGCTGTAATTATTTTGTTCATCCTCAACAAACGAAATAGAGGGAAAGCAAACACAGAGGAACATGAAGCAGAGCAAAGCTAAACCCAGAGAAATAGCACAAAGAAAACAAAACCTCAATTCAGAGTTTCAACACAAATGTTTGCAAATTCAACACCAATATCCAACCTTGTGCTCGAAATTTAAAAAAAAAAAATATGATATGATTCCACTAATTCGAGAATTAAGAACAAGATCTGAAACTGGAAATCAAATGAAATTCAAGAAAATTGAAACTACCAAGAAACTCTACTCCATGCTACCCTACGCTCCTCTATTGTTCTTCGGCCCTCTATCAAAGGCCCCCAAAAATAACGCCCCTTTCAATCCCCTAATTACTTCAATTACTCCTCTGAAACTAATGAATTGATGATGGCAATCATGATGGATAATGAAGGAGGGGAGAGAGAGAGAGAAAGAGAGAGAGTAACAGCTGGGAAGATGAAGGTGAGAGGGCGCCATGCTCTGTGCTCTATTTCGGATCCCTAAACTGCTGGCCTAATGAAAAAGAAGGACAACCGAAGGGGAAGAAAGAAGATGGCACGTGTATCGCATGTGCATGGATTAAGAAGGCAGGCTGGGCCGGCCTAGAGAAACAAAACAAGGAGAAAGAAAGAAGAAAAGAAAAGATGGAGAGCTGGACTGGGCTGCTGGGCTGAGAAGGAGAAGAGGGGGTTGGGCCGTGGGGGAAAGAAAGAAAGAAGAGAGAGATGGGGTTGGGATCTGGAAATGGTCACAGTTGGGCCAGGCCCAGCGAGTAAAAGAAGAGGGGGAGGGGAAGAAGGGAAGAGAAAGGGGCCAGTTGGGCTCAGGGTTGGGCATGTTGGGCTGTCTTCCTTCTCTTCTCTTTATTTCTTGATCCATAGTACTTCTTCTAAATCCTTTGATACTCAATTTATTCAGATTTCATTACTCCTACAAAATAAATAAAAACATATTAAAATCCTAATTTAATATTTTATTTTGAGCAAATATTAGATAATAAAGGGCATCACTATAAACTCATAGTGTCCGAACTGGGTACGAAAGACAGTCTTGGATATATCCTCATCCCTGATTCGAAGTTGATAGTACCCCGAGCGAAGGTCTATTTTAGAAAAGGTCCTCACGCCCCATAACTAATCAAATAGGTCATCTATCCTCTGCAGGGGGTAGCAGTTCTTGACCGATATTTTGTTTAGCTCCTGGTAATCTATACACAGTCTTAAGGTCCTATGCTTCTTCTTCACAAACAAAACCGGGGCTCCCCATAGGGATGTACTAGGTTGGATATACCTCTTCTCTAAGAGTTCCTCCAATTGTGTCTTTAATTCTTTAAATTCTGCTGGTGTCATCCGATAAGGTGGCCTAGAGATAAGTGTGGCTCCGGAGATCAGATCGATGCAAAACTCCACCTTTCTAAGGGGTGGCATGCCAGGGATTTCATCGGGAAACACATCTGAAAATTCTCGCACCACGGGGATGTCCTTCTGGGAGGATTCGACATCCTCAGTTTTCACTATGTGACATAGAAATCCCTTGTATTCTTTGCCTAACAACTTATGAGCTTTCATTATAAACACCAATTTCACTCCCATTCTGGGTCTCTGGCCTCTATGCATTACCTTCTCCCCATTGGGCCCCTTTAGGATGATTTTTCATCTTGAGCAGTCTATTTGAGCTTGATACTTAGCTAACCAGTCCATCCCTAGGATAATCTCAAAATCAATTAGCTCAAACCTATATAGGTTTGCCAGCAATTCATATTCGTGTATTCTGATAGAGCAACCCTCATACAGCTCCTTACACGTCACAGTTTTCCTATCAGGGAGAATCATATATAGCAATGAAGATTTACGGGTGGGGATTAATCCTGAGGTCTCAATCAGCTTAACAGAAACAAATGAGTGTGTGGCAACCGAATCAAACAAAGTATCTACTGGCTGAATTAGGAGAGAGAAAGTACCTGTCACAACATTAGGAGCATCCTATGCTTCCTCCTTCCGCATCACATAGACTCCGCCCCCATTGTTCTGGGGCGATTGGTTGGGAGGTCGGGCTTGAGCTTGCCAAGGTGCCCGGTTCTGCTAGTTGGGGTTGGTCACCTGTCCTCCGCTGTTCTGATATGATTGTTGGGGTCGCTGCCCTTACCCTTGACCCTGGCCTTACCCTTGTCCCATAGGAGGTGGAGGATGTGGGCAGTCCCGAACCTGATGCTGATGGCTTTCACAACGAAAGCACCTCTTCACCGAGTGGCATTCTCTAGCATAGTGACCCGATTTCCTATAGGCGTTGCAGGTTACCTTAGGCCGTGCATTAGTGTGCAGGCCTCCCCGATTAGTACTGTTCGAGTGCTAATTTCTGGCAGGCCGACGATGTTGCTCTTGTGGTTAGAAGTTACCCTAGATAGCCCCGTTCCTCTTAGTTCCCCGTCGCTCGTTGAAATAGCTACTCCATTCTTTCATCGCCTGTTCTGCATTGACCACAGTGTCATATAGGTCAACGTAAGAGGCGTGCTATCGTACTAACATTCTCTATTTGACGCTGGGGTGTAGCTTGGCCTTGAACCGATTCATCTTCAGCATTTCATCAGCTTTGTTGGTTGGGGCAAATCGTGAGAGCTCCATAAATTTAGAGGCGTACTCGAGTACGCTCATGTTCCCCTGTTACAGTTGCATGAACTCGCCCTCCTTGGCCTTTTGGAGTGAGACAGGATAGAAATGATCCATGATCATTTCCTTGAACTTGCTTCAATCAAATCCGGCTTCGTATTGTCTCTCCTTTACCGTGGCCCACCATAAGTCAGCCTTGTCCTTCAAATAGAACACAGCAAAACCCACCTTCCACTCCTCAGGGCATTGGAGTTCATCGAGTAGCTTCTCCATGCCCCTAATCTAGTCCTCTAAAGTCTTAGGGTCAAGAGTGCCATTGTAGGTGGGTGGGTGATAGCTTACGAATCTTTTAAACATACAGGAGTTATCCTCCTCGACCCTTTTCTCCCGAGCCTCCATTAGCCTCTGCAGCTGCTCTTTCTGGAGTCGCACCTACTCCCCTTGTTTCTATAGCATCTCCAGCAGCAACAAGTTAGTGAGTTCAGCTCCAATGGGCGGATTAGTCTTGTCCACCTGGCTGCGAGAGCGATTCCTATTCCTAGGATGCAAGGCCTCCAGCCGTTCCCGAAGGGTCGACATATTAACCTCCTGATTCCCAAGGACTCTTGTAGCATGGTAAGATCCAGTTTGAGATTCGTTGTTGTTTCCTGCCATCCTCTTCGGGAAATAAGTTGAGTTTAGTTCCCTTCCTAATAGTTCATCTCCTACTTACTACCGGGGTTCAATAACACTGTACATGCTTGTGTATCAAACATCATTTAACTTGTGTTTGATTTCAGCATTTCACCACATCCATGTGGTACAATCACTACATCACATACTCATGAATTTCACATCGTACAGGTGTCATGTTCACATAATTCACATCTTCCATAATAGAAAATGCTGGTATTCAGATAATTCGGGGAAATTTTATGGCATAAAAAAAAATTCCAATATCATAAGTGTTCCACGCTAATACTTTTCATTGCATCACAATTCATAAATTTATTAGCCATAGTGGCTTGATCACAATATCAGAAAGGTAACTAACAATACTGCCTTAGTGGAAAATAAGATAAAGCTAGCTTTCTAAATGCTATGAATTTGTACTGGTCGGGGGCGTCCACTGGACAGATACCCCTACACATCCGACCACATTTGCCGCTCTTTCAGTGGGCCATCCCAGTTATAAACTCACCCTTTTTCTTCGCAGAATCAGAGTCTATCTCAGCTCTCATGCTTTCAGGTCCTCCAGTTTTGTCATCCTGTATAATGAACTCTCTCCTTTCCTCCGCATGGTCTCCCCCAAGACTCTCTCCCTCAATCTGCTCTATCTCGCACTCACTTGAGTCTCCCTTGAGGTCTTCACTTCCCATCAGCTGTCCCTCACTCACCTCGAAATCTTCCTCGAGGTCCTCCTTAGGGTCCTCCTCCTCCATTGGTTCCCCCTCGCTTGGGTCCTCCTCCAGGTCCTCCTCAGGGCCTTCCTCCTCCATAGGTTCCCTCTCACTAGGGTCTTCCTCAATCATCATGGTTTTCTTCCTCCATAGGTTCTCACTCACCAAGATCTTCCTCAAGATCCTTCTCAGGGTCCTCATCGAGGTCTTCCTCCTCCATGGGTTCCCTATCACTAGAGTCACCCTCAGGGTCCGCCTCCTCTATTGGTCCCACCTTAGTAGGGTCATCTCCTTCTCCCCTAGAGTCTCCCTCCTCATCTGTAAGCTCATCCCCTAGGGGTGGGGCATCCTCTTCACTAGCCGTGGGAATACGCTCTAGGTCGTGGGGTCCCTCTAGCCTCAAGTAATTTATTAGATCGACTATACCGAGCCCTATGGGCTCCCAGTCACATCAACAATACCTTCTCCACAGGCGGGAATCACGAGCCCGGGGATGCAGCTCATCAACTCGATAGCGGCACTCAGGGTCCCCTTTCATGGTCAGTAACAGGAAAACCACTCAGTTATTCTCAATCCCCAGGCAGCTATTGGGCATATCCCCCAAATATCTGGCTAACACCCCACTTTACATGTCGTATGTAGCCCCACACACTCTAACTCGGCTTCTTAGCTAGCTGGTCATGCAGACAAATACCTCTTATGCAACCATGATACTGGATACCCCCAATTCCTATACAAAGTAAGTACACATAAGATATGCATCCAGACCATTATCATACATTCATTTAACACTAAATACAGATATATGTAGCCCCTGCCCTATGCTACACTCACTCTCCGAAAGATCCTTAAGTCTACTAGTTTTAGCTTTTTAGGTCTTTATAGTCTTTTAGGCTAGCCTTCAGGTCAGTTAACCTAAGCTCTGATACCACTTTGCAACATCCAGAAATTCCAAATTCATTTCTCATTTACTAACCTTTAACCTACGTGGTAGCAGAATCTAATTGGGGTGTTACCGGTGTATTTCCTTCTTAGAAACACCAGGCTGGATATCGAAATCATAGTTAATACAATAAACATAATAATACTTCAATCTCCACATTATTCAAATACTAGTGACATCTCCTAAATCAAAACCAATATTCATAGTGAACTTTGTCTTAACAACTAAACTTCCATCTTTTTTGATTCATGCGTTCGGGCCTCGCTCTACTTTCCGTTCCCCAGTCCTATGCACGACTAAATCACCTAAAAATAAAACATTTTATAAAAGTGAGATAAACTCAGTAAACAATCACCCTTAACAGCCAACTATGCACACAAATTTATTTTGAAAACATTTTGATGGGGTCGGGAAAATCGCAAGACTCACAAGATACATTTCCCATTAACATAGCCTTCCATGGTTATCAGCTCACAGAGATGTAAACTCATAGTTTATGATCCAAACACAGCATTTAATTTTTTTTTTTTTAGGTGAGCAACCCCACTGGGTCTTATGGCCTGCGTTTCAATTTAACGTAGCCACTTAACTCGTTCCTGACCTACTGCTACTTAAGCGATTATCGCTTAACCCTTTCCTGGCCTACCATCAACAGGGATGGTTATCGCTAACCTGGCCCACGTATCAGCAGAGCACGTGGCCACTCACACACATGCATTAATTTCCCGGAGAAGGCTAATGGCCTTCAATCAATACAATCAAATTAAATCTCACTCAGCTCAGCCTTTCCAGTTATTGATTTTACTTCCCCTTATTAGAGATTGACTTAGCATAATAAGTTCATTCAATCTCAGCCATTTTCCCCTAATGACAACATCACAACAATAAAGCAGGAATTTCCAACAAAACATCACGTCTCACTAGAGTCTCCCTCAGGGTCCGCCTCTTCTATTGGTCCCACCTTAGTAGGGTCATCTCCTTCTCCCCTAAAGTCTCCCTCCTCATCTGTAAGCTCATCCCCTAGGGGTGGGGCATCCTCTTCACTAGCCGTGGGAATACGCTCTAGGTCATCGGGCCCCTCTAGCCTCAAGTAGTTTATTAGATCGACTATACCGAGCCCTATAGGCTCCCAGTCACATCAACAACACCTTCTCCACAGGCGGGAATCACGTGCCCGGGGATGCAGCTCATCAACTCGATAGCGGCACTCAGGGTCCCCTTTCTTGGTCAGTAACAGGAAAACCACTCAGTTATTCTCAATCCCTAGGCAGCTATTGGGCATATCCCCCAGATATCTAGCTAACACCCCACTTTACATGTCGTACATAGCCCCACACACTCTAACTCGGCTTCTTAGCTAGCTGGTCATGCAGACAAATACCTCTTATGCAACCATGATACTGGATACCCCCAATTCCTATACAAAGTAAGTACACATAAGATATGCATCCAGACCATTATCATACATTCATTTAACACTAAATATAGATATATGTAGCCCCTGCCCTATGCTACACTCACTCTCCGAAAGATCCTTAAGTCTACTAGTTTTAGCTTTTTAGCTCTTTATAGTATTTTAGGCTAGCCTTCAGGTCAGTTAACCTAAGCTCTGATACCACTTTGCAACATCCAGAAATTCCAAATTCATTTCTCATTTACTAACCTTTAACCTACGCGGTAGCAGAATCTAATTGGGGTGTTACCGGTATATTTCCTTCTTGGAAACACCAGGTTGGATATCGAAATCATAGTTAATACAATAAACATAATAATACTTCAATCTCCACATTATTCAAATACTAGTGACATCTCCTAAATCAAAACCAATATTCATAGTGAACTTTGTCTTAACAACTAAACTTCCATCTTTTTTGATTCATGCGTTTGGGCCTCGCTCTACTTTCCGTTCCCCAGTCCTATGCACGACTAAATCACCTAAAAATAAAACATTTTATAAAAGGGAGATAAACTCAGTAAACAATCACCCTTAACAGCCAACTATGCACACAAATTTATTTTGAAAACATTTTGATGGGGTCGGGAAAATCGCAAGACTCACAAGATACATTTCCCATTAACATAGCCTTCCATGGTTATCAGCTCAAAGAGATGTAAACTCATAGTTTATGATCCAAACACAGCATTTAATTTTTTTTTTAGGTGAGCAACCCCACTGGGTCTTATGGCCTGTGTTTCAATTTAACGTAGCCACTTAACTCGTTCCTGACCTATTGCTACTCAAGCGATTATCGCTTAACCCTTTCCTGGCCTACCATCAACAGGGATGGTTATCGCTAACCTGGCCTACGTCTTAGCAGAGCACGTGGCCACTCACACGCATGCATTAATTTCCCGGAGAAGGCTAATGGCCTTCAATCAATACAATCAAATTAAATCTCACCCAACTCAGCCTTTCCAGTTATTGATTTTACTTCCCCTTATTAGAGATTGACTTAGCATAATAAGTTCATTCAATCTCAGCCATTTTTCCCTAATGACAACATCACAACAATAAAGCAGGAATTTCCAACAAAACATCACATCTCACAGATTCTTCTATGCTGTTACCTTCGATGAACTCCTACTATCATCCCTTTAAATCAGTAAACATGATAGTTCTTACCATTTCATCGCACACACAGTTGC
This sequence comes from Carnegiea gigantea, assembly GCA_029747015.1. Classification (NCBI taxonomy): domain Eukaryota; kingdom Viridiplantae; phylum Streptophyta; class Magnoliopsida; order Caryophyllales; family Cactaceae; genus Carnegiea; species Carnegiea gigantea. The sequence continues at coordinate 125,561 of JAKOGI010000913.1, read as the reverse complement.
TAACAACGCGGAGAAGGGTTAGGGCATGATTGTTACCTGGGTGTCGTACAAGTTACGGGCTCGGTTACTGTTCCAACTTACCACTCTGCACCTGGGCCAACACATAGTTCACACTCTACCCTGGTCCCTTTCTTACTTCCAAAATTTATAAAATTTTACCCATACTTTTAGGGCCCCCAATTTAGGCGCAAACTACGGTCCAGACTCGACCAAAACTTGGCCCCCCCTTCCAGAGGCCATAACTTCTGGCCCCTATGTCCAATTTAAGATTTCCAGCCTAATCCAGAAACTTTGGGTTGTCCTTTATGCCTATCATGTTCAGGCTTTCACCTGATTCCATCCTAAATTAGGTCATTTTCTCACTTATTTTGGCGGCATCACTGACTATCCTGGTCTAGACAGTCCATGGTAAACTAGTTATAACTTGGGCCATGCTATCCCAATTAGCTCGATTCCAAAACAAGATTATGCGACCCATCCTGAGACATCCACCGTAAAAAGTTGATGATTTTTGGCTCACCGACCCACCCTAGGTGAATTTTCAAAGTGGCCGTAGCTGCAGCCCACTTTCGAGCCCAGCAGACCCAGTCCAGATTTCCTAATCCGACTTCTTAACCCCATAATTTTCACATTTGACATCCAAAACTCAAATTCTTGCCATTCCAGAAATAAGAGCTTGTCCTCTACAACTTTTGTATTTTGTGCATTTGGTAATTCTCTCAGTATTTAGGCTAAAAACCTTAAAACATGCAAACTGTCCTTGATAGTCCCAGTTTTGATGGTCTCCGGTAAACGGACCATAACTTCCTCTCCACAAGTTAAAATCCCATGATTCCAAAGGCGTAGTGCAGAGAACACCTTGGCCCATCCACCCTCAAAGTTTCATGGATTTTAGGCCAGTAGATCAACAGAAATAAATTTTTAAATATGCATAATTTCTAGCCCTTACCCAGTAACACGTTTTTATCAATTTTCAACCTAGGTCCCGCTCTCTTCGCCTCCATAATCACGTTGTTAATACTCGTGACAACCCCACGTGAATCCAATAGCCCTTTCCCGTCACCCAAGTCGTCTAATTCAAGGAAAAAAACTATAATTTGATAACAAGAATATAAATAAACATTACACACTCACCTTGATGTAAATCCGGTGAAGAAACGATTTGAGTGTCGACCCCTTTACTCTTCAAATCTGAAAACAAATATAAAACGAATGAAGTTTAACGCCTTCCACTCGAAATTCGCATAAACCATGATGTTTTTTTAAAAAAATTTTCAAAGGGTTTGAAATACTCATGCATGAGGTGTGGGATGCACCCCACTTACTACCAAGGGAAAGGGGGCGTGGGCGGCCCAACAGTGGTCTTGTGGTGGCCGTCGAGGCATGCGGTGAGAGGGAGGGGGGGAGACAGAGAGAAGCGAGAGAAAGAGAGAGAGCACGGGAGAGAGAGAGAGAGAGAGAGCACGAGAGGAGGACAGAGAGAATGAGAGGGAGAGAAAGAGATGACTAGGGAGGGGGGTTTTAGGGTTTAGGGGCCAGCCAAGGGGGGTTAGGGGTTGGGAACCAGCCAAGGGAAAAAGAAAAGGAAAAAGAAAGAAAGAAAGAAAGGAAAGAGGAAAAAAAAAAGGAAAGGAAAGAAAATGGAAGAAAAGGAAAGAAAATAAAAAATATTCTAGGGTTGATTTAGGTGAGTTTAGGAGGGAAAATTTTAAATTTCAAAATAAAATAGGTAGTACGGAAAATAAATGAAAGGGTAAATAGATGAAAGGGTAAAAATACATATATATATATATTATATATATATATATATATATAATATATATATCTATAATATATATATGTATTATATATATGATATGTATATATATATATATGTATATATATATATATATATATATATATATATATATATATATATATATTATATATATATCCCGAATGAGGAAAAAAAATCAATAAATCAATATTTTGGAAAAATTTAAAAGATACAACTCATAGCGAAAGAGGTTTAGAACGACTTGGATTATGAGGGTTGATCCACCTCACAAGGTCTCCTAATTTGATTTTCTGAGGTTTTACATTAGGTCACTAAGAAGCAACTACCCTACTAACCACAACCAAAAAGTATCTAAAATAGTTATTAATTAAAGCTTCATAACAAATTATTTACATGATCAAAATGAGCGTTTCAGATAAGTAATCAAATTAATTGATTAAGGAAAGACATAAGTGTAACCTTAAATTCTAATGACCACCTCCATCCACTAATCTAACAACACAAGATCTTGTAAATGAGGCAAAAATGATATGGTAAAGTCAAATAAGCACATAAACAACCATGACACAGAAATCAAAATTAAAAGAATAGATAAAATAATAAAGTAAATCTAAAAGAAGCAAACAAGAAATAGAAAAATATAAGGATAAAACCACTAAATAAAATCACGCGAATTTCTAATAGGACAATAAATGCACCAAGAAATTAAAGAAGCAAAGAAAAGAGATTCATTCCCAGCAGAGCAAACCAATGAATGACAATATTAAGTCCTTACACCCCAAATTTGCTATGCTAAGGGAGAAATTAAGAATCAACATACCAGATGTCAAAGCTCTTTTAATGCATTAAATTGCTATCAAAACACAACAAACACCCCTAAAAGATGAAGGTAGAGTTATAAAAATAAAGTAGTAGTAGATTTGAAGGAGAGAAAAAAAAAAAGCAACAAAATAGAGAGGAGGATAGTCAAACTTGACTTCCTTACTTAGTGGAGCTCAGCATAGCTTTTTTGATGTACTTCGTCAATGGAGTGTCCTCCATTAACGGAGAAAGAACTAGAGCAAAGATGACCAACTTAAAACAGACCAGAACATTGGAAAGCAAACTGGATTCAAACCAAGCTAAAGGATTCAATTTAAAGCCTATAAAAATAGAGCATAATTTAGATGAGAAACAGGGTATGGAGCTGAGAAATTGAAGCAAAATTCATGCCAAAAGTCACAAAGCTCTACTCGAAATAAGCCAAATCAAAGTGGATCACATGAAATTTAACCTACAAAGGTAGATCTAAAAGTTAAAATCAAATAGGGGAGAATGAACACCAAAAATAAATCTCAAAAACCTAAAATCTAGTCTAAATTATGCTAGAAATTAAATCCGAAAAACCTAGCTTACTTTCAAATCACCATTCTATTTCTTTATATAGCTACCTCTCGGTTAGTTTCTTCCCTACCACTTGTAGTCCAATTTGAGATGTGGTGGACTATGCTGATAAAGTGGGCTAGCATTGAAGGGCAATGATTTAGTGATGTGAGTGTGCTAAGGAGATGGTGGGATGGTGACATTATGTAATGGTCAAGATTTTAATGTGGATGAATGAGGTGATGATGATGGTGAATGAGGTCAAGGTGATGGTGAAGTGGGTGTGGTGTATTGGGAAGTTGAAGAAGAAAGGGGGTTTCTTTGTGTTTTAGAGGGAAAGAGAAGGGGGCAAGCAACAAGGCACAAGAGAGAAATGGGGGCTGTTGGGATTTTTTTTGTTTTATTTTCTTTTTTTATTCCTTTCTATTGGATCATGTTTAGAAAATGGGCTGAAAGATTAGTACTTGTTTCAATTTCTCCACTATTCCCCAATTTCTCCATTATTCCCTAGTTTCTTCACTTTTCTGCAAGATAAATAAGACATAAATAAAATTTAGAAAATAATTATTATTTTGAGCCAAAATCATATGTTAAGAGTGTAAAATGTATGATTTCTCAGCTAAACTCTTCTTCCCCCTCTTCTCCTCTAAAGATTGGTTCATCTAATACTTCAATAAATATTATTAATGGTGTCCCTAAAGATCCTCCTTCTAACCAATCTTGTGACTAAGAAGAGCCTAAGCAGAAGGACTCTACTGTTATAGTAGATCTCTCACTTCCTAAAGATTACTATTCCGTAGCTATTGTTGAGCGGGTTCATAGAACTATACATATTTTTCCCTCATAGATTGAAAAAGAAGGACTAGGCCCAGGTTGATAAGCTAAGAGAGACCTTTTTTTAAGTCAAAATTAACATTCCAATAGTAGATGCTATTCAGTAGATTCCAACTTGTGCTAATTTATTGAAGGATTTTTATAGTACAGAGAGAGCCACTAGTGTTCTTAACAAGGATTTCTTAGCTTCTGGTGCTAGTTCTATCATTTTTCATTAAATTCTAATAAAGTATAAGGATCCCAGTTGCTTTACCATTCCTATATTCATAAGGGATCAACTCTTTAATAGAGTGTTGTTTAAATTAGGGATTAGTGTCAATTTGTTAACTTTCACTGAGTATAAGAGACTTAGGTTAGGTGAGCTTAAACCTACCAAGATGGTTATCCAATTAACGAATAGATCAACTAGTTGCGAAGGGGTGTGGTAGAGGATGTCCTAATTAAGGTGGGTGAATTTATTTACGTAATAGACTTTGTTGTGCTTGAAATTGAGAAAGTGCCCAATGTTGCTAACCAGATCCATATTATTCTAGGGTGTCATTTCTCAGCTACTTCAAATGCTTTTATTAATTACAGAAATGGAATGATGAGATTGTCTTTTGGAAATATGATTTTAGAATTAAACATACTTATTTGCATATATAGCCTTTAGGATTTGATGATGTAGAGACTTCTACACTTAATTAGATAAAGGGTGGTATTTTATGAGGATGAGTTTGACGATATATTTGCTACTAAGTTTGAGTTTGAGTCTTTTCGAAATGATGCTGAGCTTGAATATGATGTGTTTGATTTTGTTGACTTGTGCTTTATTTTTGAATCTTTGCTTCTGCTACTGAGTTTGATTCTCTTAATGCATCCCCTGACTTCAAACATTTCCCTGATTCTCTCAAGTATTCATTTTTAGGACTTGATGAACCTTTACCTATGATTATTGCCTCTAACTTAGACTAGAACAAAGAGGAAACATTGATTGCCTTACTTAAAGAGAATAAGAAAGCTATATATTAGACTCGAGAGGATATTAGGGGCATTAGTCCTCGATTGTATAACGTAAGATCCATTTTGAGGATAATGCTAAGCCACTATAGCCGTCAAGGACGTTTGAACCCATTTTGCAGGAAGTAGTAAGGAAAGAAGTGCTGAAATGGTTAGACCACAGGATTATATACCCCATTTTTGATAGTGAATGCTTAGTCCTATTTAAGTTTATCCTAAAAAAGACTGGTATTACCGTTATTAGGAATAATAAGAATGAGTTACTTCTCACTTGAGCCTAGTCTGGGTGGAGAGTCTACATTGATTATAGAAAATTGAATGATGCCACTAGCTAATACCATTTTCGCTTCCCTTCTTTGACCAGATCTTAGATAGGTTAACTAGACATTCCTATTACAGCTTTTCTGATTGATATTCTGGATATACCCAAATCTCTATTGCTCTTGAGGATCAGACGAAGACTACTTTCACATGTCCTTTTGGTACATATGTCTTTAAGTGAATGCCCTTTAGACTTTGTAATGCTGCTACTACCTTTTAGAGGTGCATTATTTCCATTTTCTTAGATTTAGTTAAACAATCTATGAAAATTTTCATGGATGACTTCTCTGTGTTGAGTCTTCCTTTGATGATTATTATCTAATCTAAGTAAAATCCTAAAAAGGTGTAGGGAAAAATCAGATATTAAAGTGGGAGAAACATCACTTCATGATGAGAAAGGGGACAGTCTTAGGTTATGTTATCTCTAATGATGGAATTAATGTTGATAATTTTTTGGGTGCAAAAGAAGTTGATAAAGTTAAGACTGATCTGATTGTTAATTTTTCTTCTCCCACTTATTTAACAGAACTGAGGTCTTTTCGTGGGCATGCTAGCCATTACTGTCATTTTATTAAAGAAGTTAGTGATATAGCCAAGCCTTTGATCAACCGTTTAGCTAAGGAAGTGCCTTTTCACTTCTCTGAGAAGTATTATGCGGCCTTTAATAAGATGAAAGAATCCTTAACCTCTACTCCAATTCTTTAGCTTCGTATCTTAGGGGAATCTTTTAAGTTGATGCGTAACGCATCTGATTATGCTACTGAAGTTGTCTTAGGGCAATGTGTTGATAGAAAACTTTATATCATTTATTATGCTAGTAATATTCTAAATGATGCATAGCTAAACTGCACATTGACTGAGAATAAATTTTTGGCTGTGATATTTGGTTTTGAGAAGTTTAAACTCTATTTGATTGGGTCTCATGTCATTATCTATATTAACCATTATACCCTTAAGCACCTTCTTTCTAAGAAGGATGCTAAGCCTAGACTTATGAGATTGATTTTGCTTTTGTAAGAATTCGATCGTGAAATTAGAGATAAGAAAGGTTATGAGAACCTAGTTGTTGACTATTTGCCTAAGATTATTTGCGATACAGTTTAAGCCCCATATTTCTGAATGCTTTCGTAATAAGCAGTTGCCTACAGTCCACTATTACATTAGTATGTTGATATTATAAACTATTAGGTGTCAGGTAGGGTTCCTGAGAGTTGGACTAACAATAATGGGATCGAATGTTCCACCTTGTGGAGTTCTTTGTTTAGGATAATCCTTACTTTTTTCACGTTTTGTTTTCATCAAGTCTTTAGAAGGTGTATTTTAGACCATAAGGCTAGAAGTGCCCTTTCTTTGTGTCATGACTAAGCATGTGGGGTGGAGGGGGGAGGGGAGGGGTCATTTTAATGGGAGAAAGACAACAATCAAAGTTCTTCATTGTGGTTTCTATTGGCCTACACTATTTAGGGGTGCTTTTGAGTATTGTAAGAGTTGCCCTAGGTCCCAAAAATTGGGTAGGATTAGTATGAGAAACATGATGCCACTCAATCCCATCATTATGATAGAGAATTTTGATGTATGAGGTATATACTTCGTGGAACCATTTCCATCTTTTAGATTTGAGTATAGTTTGTTAGCCGAGGACTATGTTTCTAAATGGATAGTGGTCATGCCTACTAGGAACAATGACGCTAAAGTAGTTGTGAAATTCCTCGGGGGGAACTTTTTGCTAGATTTAACGTGGTCTAAGCTACCATTAGTGATCAGGGTATTCACTTTACTACTGGGTGTTTAGATGTTTTATTGAGGAAGTACTGTATTGCCCATAGACTTTCTACTCCATATCATCCATAGTCTAGTGGTTACGTAGAAGTGTCCAATTAGCATATTAAACAGATTCTTGAAAAGGCTGTTAGTAGGAACCAAAGGGATTAGGCCGACAAGTTTCAAGATGCTATATGGGCTTATAAAATAACTTCAAGATTCCTTTAGGTATGTCACCCTATAGGGTAGTCTATGGTAAGCCTTGTAATCTCCCGGTGGATATTAAGCATAGTGATCGGTGGGCCATCAAGATGCATAACTATGACTTGATTGCGGCCGATGAGGAGAGGACGCTGCAATTGAGTTATCTAGAAGAGGTTAGCATTGAGGCGATCTTATAAGAAAACAATCAATTTGTTTTATGATAGACATATTCTTAGGAAAAAATTTTCCTTAAGCATGAAAGTGCTCTTATATGACTCTAAATTTCATTTTTTTTATAAGGAAATTAAGGTCCCACTGGACGGGTACGTATGTTGTTTCTTAATTTTTTTTTTTTCCCCTGTGGCACAGTTAAAGTAAATGATCCTATGAGTGATGCTAAGTTCAAGGTGAATGGCCTTATATTGAAGAAGTTTTCAGAGTTGCCAAGTGCCGAGGATGTGGGGTGTGTGATGCTCTGTGAGCTAGTTTATGAGGAGTGATGGGCTGCTACATTAGTTCTGGTGTATCTAGCACCCGAGCTAATTTGATTTAAGTTTCTTTCCTTTATTTCTCTTGTTTTATTTTATTTTCCTTTTGTATATATTTAGTGAATTTTTTTTGTATGTGTTTTTCTTTTTGAGTTTACACTCACGTCCATCTTTCTTTCTTTTTGAGTCATTGTTTTCTTCTTCTGTATACTTCTCTTCTTAGCTTTTCTTTTTAATTTTAAAGTCTCCTTACACTTCCAATGAGGATATTGTGTGATCTTGGTAGGTTGAGTAAGCCTTGCTTCAAATTAATTTGTTTTTTTAAAAATGGTTTGGAATAAAAAAATTTTGAAAAGCTAAATAGATTTTTCTTTTGTTTTAAGGAACAGGTGTTATTCTAATTAACTATGTTCTCTTATACCTTGGTCCTTAGGGTGCATAGGTATAATGTGCATGACAAAACTCAGTTCAAAGTGTGACACTCTATCCTAACCCCCGATGTTGTTAATGCAAGCTGTCTTGATTTGTCAGATAACCCTTGAGATTTTGAGCCTTAAAGACTAATTCATCATATTCTAGTCTCTTGTGTTTCTTCGATATGTGTCTCTTCCATGATTACTTCTCCAGAGATTGATATGATACACTTTAAAGTCACATTAGCATGCGTATTATAGTAATGTGATAGAGACATTCTTTGTTATGGACCCTCTTATTTTAGCTTGGCCCAAACCATTTCCTATTACCTAAACCAAGTCTAGTAGAGCAACACTTTAACATTAAATGTTGGGTGGCCTTCAGGCAATGATGTACTTTGACGGTTATTTTTGGTTCTTTTAGTGTGGTGAGGGGATGATATTGAGTTATTTATCAGATCATCCCCTTTTGGTTAAATAGGTTTCTTTTTATTGTCACTAATTGGAAAGTGAGTTGTGTTATGTCCTTACATGGCCTTCATTTGCATATTTAAAAAAAATCAAGAAGAGAAGCTTCACAGGAAAAAATTTGAAAAATCGAAAAATTCTCGAAATTGAAAAAAGGTGTCGACAATAAGGGCCTATTTGGTGAGAAAAAGTGGAATGAAATGAAATCATTCCTGAGTCCTGTATAAGTTAGGAACGAAACTTAAATTCTGAACATATATGTTTGTAGAGAATAGGATTAAAATCAAGTTTTAATCTTTGTTGTTTGGCTTGTAGTTGAGGATTGGAATCAGACTATTTTATTTTTAGAATATTTTTTAGTCTCATTATAGGTTGCCATTTCTTATCTTTATAATTAATTATTTTTTGATTTTCTATATTTCAATTTTTATATTATGATGTAAGTTATTATATATGTTCGATTGAGAAATAAATATTATAAACCCATAATTTAAAAACAAGTTACATTTATAAATTGAGGTTGAAAAGTATAAGTCCGTGATTTTTCAAACTGAAAAAATTTTTAGCAATAAGGTTGTAGACATAAATTAATTACTTGATATAACACCCAAAAAGTGAGAATCCTAATAAGCCTATAGTAGTTTATATCAATTCCCCTCTCTTACCTTTAGCCCTTAGTCCCTTTAAACCCTGTTTTGAAGTCCTCTCGATTATTATGTTGCATTTGGATTTGAGTGGTGGACAATTAAAAGTCTTGGTAAGCCTATAGTAGTTTATATGATTGGGAGAGGAATTAAGTGAACCTTATTATATTTTAAGTACAAAAGTAGGAGTGTTCCACATGTTCCTTAAAGTGATATTCTACCATTCACTTGTTCATATTTATTACGTGGGGTGAAAGATGGTGCACGAAATTAAGTCATAAGTAGAGAGTAGGTGCTTCTCGATGTGTACATTGTGCTTATACGTGATCTAATGCCGAGGTTATCTGAGTAATGTGGTTGATTAAAATGTGTAAATATTCATCCCCTTTGACATTGATGGCTGTGGCCTTTTCCTTTATTGTGGAGAAAAGCTTCCCTCAGAGCCTACCCCCCAACTCTATCTCAAAACCATGATGTCCTTTCTAGTTGATCCAGATTGTATGGACAACTGGATATCTTAAGTCCGAAGCTTTCTTTAAATTGAAGTAGATACTCCTGTTGTTTACACACTGGTATATACTTTCTTAAACAAAAAAATGCTCTATCCCTTCTACTTGAACAAAAAAGGCTCTATCCCTTATACTTAAAGACGAAAGTAAGCTACACTTACCTATAAACTAAGGTATTTGATGGACAAAAGAATAGACAGAGTGATAGGCCAACGAAAGCCCTACCTATGAAGTTGTTATGAAATGAGGCTTTATTACAAACTATGTGGGTTCAATAACTTGGAATAAGATCATGTTGAGCTATTCGAGGAGCAAGTAAGGAACCAAAAGCTAACTCTTTCTATGAAGCCACTGCTTTCGGGAATGATATGTGACAACTTGGCCCCTTAACGAAAAAAAGAAACATAGAAGTAAGAACTACAATTGAGGCTTAGTAATATGATTTTTTTTTTGAAAAATAAAAGAACCAAAAAGATTTTATATTTTGTGTCCGTTTTTCTCTCTCTTTTTTTTTTTATTCTTTTAAGATTTTGTTGGTATATCTTCTGAAAACTATCACGAGACCTTATTCATTAGGAGAACTTAGGGGTTTAAAGGGCTTCTTGCAAATGTTAAATGCAATTATGATTTGTACAAAAAGTGAGTTGGGATTTTATTTTCTTTTTTAAAGATTTTTAGTTTCAATTTACTTGAGGGTGAGTACAATTTAGGTATGAGGGGTACTGTTCAAGCAAAAATTCTTACATTTTAATGCCCTCATTACATCTTATATTGTTCTTAATAATTATTAAATTAGAAAAAGGGAAAAATGCTTGAAAACTGTAGATTTGAATAGATCCATATGTGATCCCTCACCCATTTATTTCCCCTTTTTTTCTCTCTCATCGGTTTTCTTACCTAGTCTAGTTCACATGATTTTTCTTCCAACCCTCTTTTTATTTTATTTTCTTTCTCTTCTTCACTACCCAGTGAATCACACCATATATCTTCCCCTCCATCTTTAACTTTTTCTCTCATCCTCCTCTACATGCTCCATATGTATGACATTCCCTAAATCCCTGATTCTTCATCTTCTCATCTCCTTCACTTCATTCATCAGTTTATTTCAACCTTGCGTCACTAATTCAGAGCATTCACCATCACCGATTTTCCGTTTATTGATCCTCATTGCAGCCATTCTCTAGTGCCTCCTCTCCCATTAAATGGGTAGCAAATTCAGCCTGTGAAGGAATTTAGATCAATCATTCCCCATGTCACTTAGACGAATATTTGAACATATTCACATAGACTCACCTTGACATAATTTCTCTATTTAAATAGATAATTTTTTTTCCTTTTGAATTTATCGTGATAGATCTAACCCACCCAAATGCTTCCATTAAATATGATAAAGCTTCTAGTAATTAAGATTAAGAATCTAAGACTATATTTTCAAATATATCAATTAAAGTTGATTACAACATCTTGTCATCAACGTAAGGTGATGTTATAAAACAAAAAGAGTTCAATGACAAAAATATAGATGCAACCAAAATAAAATTCTAAAAAAAAGACTAGAAGAGTTAATAAAACAAAGAGCTTGTGGTATACTTTATGTATTCAAATAAAATATGTCATTTGACCATATTATACATGCCACATATATCTGGAGCTACTGACCTATAAGTGGACAACATCAGGTGTTGCCGACACTTGATGTTGCCCATTTATATTTATATACTTCAACTTTAATTTTGTAATAATGTTGTTGCGATACTTTGGTATGCCATGTGGATTTGTAGCAACTAATTAATCTCATTTACGCTCTCTGTCTTTTAGAGTATAATAAAATTTACTGTTACTATAAAAGAAGCACTATAAAAAATTAATAAACACATGCTAATTCCAAACCTTATGAGGTTATTTTGAATATGTCTCTTTTATAAGCCACTCCCACTCTTTCTTGTGGAGTCAACTGGGCACATGTTCCAAAGCTTGTTGTGAAGTCCTTCCCAGCTTTATGATGTTATTCCTTTTCAAATCAGCCCTTCAATTAATCCACAAATCATACATATGCGAAAGAGCATGTTCATGATACACTTCTACGTTATCAAGGTTTGAGGTTCTCAGTGTTGGTGTTTCTTGAGTCAGTCAAGCAAGTAACCTATGACCAAATAAATCTCCCTTAATTGTATTCTTCTTTCCTATTTATAATTCCCATGTGTCGTCCTCACCAATGTATTTTTTGTAAATATCCTTACACAATAATTGTTCGTTTATTTTCTATTTTTTACATGTTTTAGTAGAGTACTCTAATTTACCAATTTGATAAATAGAGGTCACCAATAATGATGAGCAACCTCTGATGCAGTCCATTCAGGTTTCTTACTTTTGCTAGAAATTTATATCTTGCAGTTGAAACCAATGGAATCAAAAGGTCCTCACGCTAGGGATTTATTAAGGGCCTTTTAAAAGCCTTTTCCAACCAAATTAGCGTCCCTCTAATTGTCCATACAATTTAGCACTTAGTTAGTAGAGTGATTTTTTCTAAAACCCAAAATTAGGTTTTTTTTTTTTTTTTCCATAAAGAAAGGACTCATTGGCAACTCTACTTGAAGCATCTCATCCAAGAAGACATAATTTGGTTTGAAAAGGGAAAAAGAATGAATATTGGCTAGCATTGTTTCTTAAAATGAGAACAAAAGTTTTAGTAAGTACAACCGTGAGAAAGAGCTATTCATGGGGACTTTGGGTCTGCCAGATTGTGTTATGTACACTAATGAATGGTGGTGTTAAAAATATGAAGCAAGATAGTATTGTTTAGGAAATAGTGGATAAAATATATACTGTCAAAATTTTTGATTCCATGAGATAGTTATCATACATGAATGGTTGTGATGAATAAGTAAAGGAAACTACACCATCCACACATGATCAGTGAGTTATCACATCATCGAATTGGCAAGTCAAACCATCATTGCCTCAATCGTGGTGTATTAAAAATAAATACTCCCTAAGATTAGTGTGTTGGACACCAAAGTTAAAAGTTGTATTATTCTTGTCCAATACACCATCCACACATGATAAGTAATCACAAATCATTAGTTAAGCATAATATAGTTAATTAATGGTGATGACATAGTCTCACGACAAGACACTTCGAAATGTCTTGTCTTAACCTAAGTTAATGTGTTTTATTTTGTAAAATCACCAAATTTTTAAAATTACATTAATTATAAATTGTAAAACTTTCATATTCATCAAGCTGAAAGGTGCAGATGATACTCTAATTGGATCAACCTCATCTGCTAGTATATATTACATGTGTAATTTTATAAATATGACCAATTATGGATAAAAAGATATTTTACACAAATTTTATATTGTGACTCAATTCCACCTTTTAATCATACATTCTCTTTCGATTTAATACATGATAACATAATTTTTATGGCACAACAAGGCATGTAAGAAGTATCTTGCAGCAAGGCATTTATCATTTTGCATTAATAACAAAATTAACTCAAAATTTTGCATCAGATTAATGTAAAAGTAGAAAGTATTGAAAAATGAAAAGAGAGAAGATGGAGCTAACCAGTATGATGGTGAGGTTTGAAGCCAACCGTCTCCATTCTTCTGGCAAAAGCATCAAAATTTAGAATTGTACATAGGTTATGAGAATATTTGGGACACTTACAGAAAAAAACAACCCCCAAGCGATATAGGAAGCATGAGATCGTAATGCCTCCTCCGCAAAGTCTACGGTTCTTTGTAAAGGATCCAACAAGGTTAGATTTATGGACAAATCAATAGGAACTCATCTTGTGTGATATGTGTAAACGCAAATTTCGAAGCTAAAATAAAGTAGACAAGAAATTCTACAACAAATTGAATTTTTGTATTGACTTTGTATATGGGTACAATCTCTGAATTTGATACAATAAAATTGATCCTCTGATTCGATCTCCTAATGACTTGAGTACTCCGAGGCTTGATGCTTGATCTCGGTTGATACAAATCGGCTGAAGAACTCTGAAGACGTTTCTTGGTTCTGATCTGCCAGTGACTGATTGCGATTTCTGAAGCTCTGCAAGTCTTGATCCTTCTTGCTTGGTAGCTGGATGCTCCTTGCTGTCCAAACTCTGAATTCTGCAAATGCTGAGTGCCCCCAAATGAAGGGAGAAGACCTCTATTTATAGGCTCTGCCGGCTAGGGTTGGAGCCGGGTTTTGGACCTAGGCTCAGTAATTATTTTCTTATTTTTAAATAAAGAAAATAATTACTAATTCCTGCATCATCGATGACGCGTGGCGACTTTTGATTGGCTGCACCTAATTTTGACCGAGCGGGCCAACCAAAGTCAACGTAACACGTGGCACTTTATGGTTGGTCCATTTTTTACACGTGGCATCATTTAATTCGTTATAGATTTTTTTTTTTTGGCCTTCTACAAATGTCTCCTCGAAAGTCGGTCGCGCAATCAATTTTTTTTGAAGCGGCTGAGTCTCGAATACTTAATTGATGCAAATGATCAAAGGTTTGACGGGGTCAATTTTTTTTTACTTGCCCAGTATTTTTTTCGATTGAAATTTTTCTTTCTTTCTTTCTTTTTTTTTTTGCACGCATGTCTTCCCCCTTTTTTTTTTTTGACCCTTCTTTTTTTTTGCCTTTTTTTTTTCCTTCTTTTTTTTTTGTGGGGGGCACGTATGGCTTCCCCTTTTTTTTTTTGACCCCTTTTTTTTTAGTGATAATTCTTGAGTTGATAAAATTCTATCAATAATTTTAGATAGAATTTATCTAAAACTCAAAGAGATGAAAATTTATCGATATTCGAATTGCAGTAGGAGTAGGAAGTTTCAATTGCCTACTACTATATATACTCATCTACAAGTGCCTCCAATTCACCAAAAAATTTTTCTTCTATTCAGTACCGAACCTGAGGTATTATTATTATTATTATTATTATTATTATTATTTTTGGCAGATTGTTTTCTTCATCAATGTTTTGTAGCTTCCAATAGCGTGATTTTCCTCTGCATGGTAGATTTATCTTCCTCCGGTTGATGCGTGAAGGGCTGGTAAAGGACAATTGCTTTCTCATTGCCATTTGTTGCTACTTTGCTGCCTTCAATGTTCTCTTCGACCTTTGCTAGGAGGTCTTCTACAAAGTGTGCCGCAGTCTCACCATTATTCTGAATAGAAATTGCTTTCTCAATCTGTACAATTTCAGATTCTATCATGTAAACACGCTCAAGAATCTCCGGAGTACTCACAAAGCGAACAAACCTTTCCACAGTTCCCTTTGTAAACCATGTTGAGTCACTGCCATGCTTCGGCTCAAGGACAATAGAATAGCCTCCCTTCCCAATCTGCTCCTGAGCTGCCCTTAAATGGGCAAGAAAAGGGTTCAGCAAACCTGATGCAATCTTCTCGGATTTCCCATTAGCAGTGCTTACTAGGTCACACCTGGTTCTAGTAGGTGTAACCTGGAAAACAATAGAATCAAGGCGAGTACTCGACTTCATATGCTCTCAAAGGCAATTAGAATCCAAATAAGAGCTATTAAAACCCTTAATTCACAAACCCAGCAAGCAATTTACACTAGTGACCCAAAACCTATCATATCAGATGTAAAAAGAATTTTCTCTTTTTCCTTTGATAGATCTGGTCACTGAAGACGCTTTTACGAATTGACAGGTGGGATCTTTTGCCTTTTGGATGAGAAAGAAGTGGGCAAATGAGGCTTACAGCTAACTAGCATCAAAGGAACGGGCCATTGCAATTGCGCAGAGAGAGAGAGAGAGAGAGAGAGAGAGCGTGAGATAGTAGAAAGTAGGGTCTCAAAGAGAGAGAAGAGGACAGCAAAAAGAAAACCCAGAAAGCCTTTGTCATCGCAGGATTGCTGTAATTAGTGCCCAATTACGTAAAAGTGTTAGTCCCAATAATACTAACACTTTATTGTAATTTATAATTGTGTTACATTACGTACAGGTGTTCGTTCCGATGACAACAACACCTTATTGTAATTTTGCGTACTTTTGTTGTTTTTTTTTTTGTTCTCCTTGCTTCTGCCAACAGACGTTCAACATTCTGATGCCGCCTTTTTTTTTTGATTTTTTTTTTTTTGGAGAACTTAAATTTATGTTTTTTTTTTTTCTCAGGAAGCTGCTGAATCAACTTAAGTTCCTTTCTGCTGGCCACGACTCCCCTGATTTGATCGCGAAGTGAGGTCGACTTCTAATACGAGGAATCGTTTCTCCCCGTAGATTCGATTCTTCGCAGACGATTCCCTCACTTAATCTAATTTGGGTCGACTTTAATTTCTTCCTTCCAACCACGACTCCCCCGATTAGATCGCGAAGTGAGGTCGACTTTTAAGACGAGGAATCGTTTCTCCCCGTAGATTCGATTCTTCGCAGGCGACTCCCTCACTTAATCTAATTGGGGCCGACTTGAATCTCTTTCTTCCAGCCACGACTCCCCCGATTAGATCGCGAAGTGAGGTCGACTTCTAAGACGAGGAATCGTTTCTCCCTGTAGATTCGATTCTTCGCAGGCGACTCCCTCACTTAATCTAATTGGGGTCGAATTGAATCTCTTTCTTCCAGCCATGAGTCCTCCGATTAGATCGCGAAGTGAGGTCGACTTCTAAGACGAGGAATCGTTTCTTCCTGTAGATTCGATTCTTCGCAGGCGACTCCCTCACTTAATCTAATTGGGGTCGACTTGAATCTCTTTCTTCCAGCCACGACGCCTCCGATTAGATCGCGAAGTGAGGTCGACTTCTAAGACGAGGAATCATTTCTCCCCGTAGATTCGATTCTTCGCAGGCGACTCCCTCACTTAATCTAATTGGGGTCGACTTGAATCTCTTTCTTCCAACCATGGTGCATTTTCTGGATTCATCATCCGATCCCAAGAAGCCAACTCTTACCATTTTGGACAGAGAAGATGATCCAATTGAAGAAGGTGTGACTCTCCGTGTAGATATGCCAACACCCCTACCATCCAGACGTTCTTTACTCCATAACTACCTTGCAGATTCATGCTGGAGTGTGGAGTCTACCCGTGACATACAAAGATCAGACGGAGTCATCTCGACTTTGAGAGTCTTGAAGCTTAGCTCGCCATTATTTGCATCTTCAGTCCCTTCCCAAGGAGCAACACCCTTACTTAGGCATCGTATCATGGACGGAACACTATCCTCGGGTAATTTTTCACCTTATTTATCCGACAACTTCTTCATACCGTGCTATTGGGAATGGCTTGAAGACGTTCTCGGTCGCAACAAGGACAAACTTAAGGAATGGAGGCTTCATGACGGACTATATGCATCACTGTTCTCTTATGACATGAGTCTCACCGTCTTCAAAGTATTTTGTGAGCTGTGGCGCCACACTACTAACACCTTTTGCACAGAGAGTGACGATATGTCAATCTCCTTATGGGATTTGCGGACTATAGATGGACTTCCAGCTGACGGTGCTTACTACGAAGAAGTCATTCCACCCGCCAGAGAACTCCTTTCTGCAGGACGTGGAGAAAATGATATTCCAGCGACTCGCACATTCCTTTTTTCCGCATTCCACAGACTATGCCAAGATGTTCATGGCCTTATTCAACTTCCTGCTACCGAATGGATACGCTTCTGGTTTCGAGGGCGGCAGATTTACACACCTCCTCCCAGTCGTGACAACAGAAAGCGAGTTAAAGCTCCAACAAACACATCATGTCCATCTGGTATGATTGCTCCTCGCACAGGGCGAACGAAGAGAGAGAAGGATCCTTTTGTGACGCTCAACATTCCTGAGGCTCTAATCGAAGAGACTTACCTTGCTGCCCTAATTTCCTGTTGGCTATGCTCATTTGTGCTACCAACTGAAGCAGTGTGCCTTATTCGCCCAACTGTGTTTGTAGCTGCAAGCAAACTAGCTCACGGGGAATATCTAAACCTCGCAATTCCTGCTTTGGCTAGCATTTATCGGGGATTACATAGAATTTCCACGGCTCGGAGCTTGAATAAGTTGGAAGTAATTTTCCCTATTCACTACGTTTATGGATGGTTAGGGACTTACTTCCCAACTTATTTTGATCATCCCCATCATCGGCATGGCCATCCTAAAATGGTGAGGTTCTCTGGCGAAAAGATGAATCGGACTCCTTACGTACAAGAAGCTCGAGAACTATTGGTTCAACCTTACAGAACATATAACAATGTCCAGCGTGACAATTCCTGCTCCTCCTGACAAGAAGTCTACACTGGTTACCATTGCATATGCTAATTGGTGGCGATCTTCGCGAGGCGACCTTTTCTCTCAAGGGCTTAAACATCCTAGAGGCGAGATGGTGCAACCACGAGGAGCTCCCATGCCTCAAATGGCCAAGATGCAACTGTTGGGTGGAGAGGCTCGGGAGGTTGATGTATGAAGTTAGCATGGAACTGGCAAGTATCGCACCTCTTTGCATAATTTATGCAATCTTGCACCATAGTGGGCCAGTAGTAGCCCATCCTTTTAATGCGATCATGTAACCTAGGCCCTGATTGGTGTGCTCCACACACACCTGAATGAGCTTCTGTCATTGCTTGCTTTGCTTCTTCCACGCCCAAGTATCGTAACCAAAGACCAAGAGGGGAGCGTCGGTAGAGCGTCCAGTTGTAGTAAAGGAAGCTTGAAGCTCTTCGCTGTATTTCTATCTTATGCCTTGGGTCATCAGGCAGTTTTCCATGCTCTAAGTACTCAATTATAGGTTGGTGCCAATCTTCTGCATCTGTTTTAAGAACACATATCATGTTGACGTCTTCCTCTGAGTTTTCATCATCTGGTGGAACAACCCAGCAACTACATACTGGAATAGTCATTCCTTCTTCTGCCCCCAGTGCCAAGGTGGCTGCGAGGCTTGCTAGTGCGTCAGCCATCTTGTTGGCACTCCTTGGCACGTGCTCTAACTTGATCATGTCCAACTTATTTAGCCGGCGTAATGCTTGCTTGTGATACGGGACAAGGTCCTCTTTCTTGACCTCGTATTCGTCAAGTAGTTGATTAATGACCAACTGCGAGTCACCATATATATTGAGATCGATGATCCCCATCTCAATAGCCATTTCAAGACCCAAGTTAAGCGCTTGGTATTCCACCATATTGTTAGAACGCAACTGAGTGAGCACAAATGAATACGGAAGAATGTGCTTTTCGGGGGAGACGAAGACCACTCCTGCACCAGCGCCATCACGTCTCGCTGCACCATCGAAATACATTTCCCAGGGAGGGAGGATATCGATGTAGAACACGCCTTCTCCTGGCAAATTTTCATTCAGCTCCCAATCATCAGGAATGGGATGATCTGCCAAGAAATCTGCCAACGCTTGCCCCTTAACTGCTCTTTGGGGCACATAGACAAGGTCGTACTGTTTTAAGATGACCGCCCATTTTGCCAGTCGCCCATTTAAGATTGGCCTAGATAAGATGTACTTGATGTGATCAGTTTTGGAGATCACTTGTACTGTATAGGCCTGCATGTAATGCTTTAATTTCTGGATGGCAAAGATGAGTGACAAGCACATCTTTTCAATAGGGGAGTACTTCAACTCAGCGCCGACCAACGTACGACTTAAGTAGTACAGGGCAACTTCTTTCCCTTCCTCGTTTTCCTGTACGCATAATGCTCCTAGGGATTTTTCTTGAGCTGCAATGTACAGTCGAAGAGGCTTGCCAGGAATGGGTGCCCCCAATACCGGAGGATGGGACAAATATTCCTTTATTTTTTTGAAAGCCGCTCGGTATGAGTTGTCCCATTCAAACGGTGCTCCCTTTTTCATGAGGTGGCTGAAGGGGTGACAACGTCCTGCAAGATTTGAGATGAATCTTCGGATGTATGCCAAGCGACCTTGAATTCCGCGAAGCTCTCTAAGATTCTTCGGCTTTGGCATCTCTTGAATTGCCTTGATCTTCGATTGGTCGATCTCGATTCCTCGATGGTGAACGATGAAGCCTAAGAATTTTCCGGATGAGACACCGAACGCGCACTTGAGCGGGTTCATCTTCAATTGACATCTCCGTAATCGTTCAAAGATCAAACGAAGATCTTGTATGTGGTCCTCCCTCTTTTTGGACTTGACTACCAAATCATCGACGTAGCATTCAACTTTTTTGTGAAGCATATCGTCAAAAATTGTTTGCATTGCCCTTTGGTAGGTTGCTTCTGCATTCTTAAGTCCGAAGGGCATTACCTTATAGCAAAAAATGCCTTTAGGTGTGCGGAAAGCTGTGGCCTCTTGATCCTCTAGAGCCATCAGAATCTGATTGTATCCTGCGGTACAATCCATGAATGACAACGCTTCATGCCCTGTAGTTAAGTCGATCATGAGTTCTGTGACAGGTAGTGGGAAATCATCTTTTGGACAAGCATCGTTGAGATCCCGGAAGTCCACACAAATACGAAGTTGTCCATTCTTCTTTCTGACAGGCACGATGTTTGCGATCCATGTTGGGTATTTGACCTCGCGAATGAATCCCGCCTCTATGAGTTTGTTGACCCCCTTTTCAATTTCCGGTACCAACTCTGGGCGAAAACGTCGCTGGGGTTGTTTCTTAGGCGAAATACCCCTTTTGATAGATAAGCGATGAACTGCAACCTTCGGGTCTAACCCGGGCATTTCTTTATAGCTCCAGGCAAATACGTCCTTTTACTCTGTCAGGAGTTCCAAGTACTGCTTTTCTTCTTCTAGTGTAAGTGATGAGCTTACGTAGATAGGGCAAGGCTCTTCATTGGTTCCAAGATTCAGCTCTTTCAGATCATCAACTGTAGCCTGGCCCCCATCTTCGAAAGTCTTAGGAGTCTCTGCCAACTCTATCTCGGAGTCTGAGTCATCACATTCGTGGATCGTGATATGATTGGAAGAAATAGCTTCTTCTTTCTCCGCTTCCTCGTTAGAGCCAGAGTTTTTTCGTTGGCCTGTGAAGACCATAGTACGCCTCTTTACTCTTAATGAACCGTCTGTCTTAACATCCAGACTAGAGAAATGTTTCATACGAGAAGGGATTGAACTTTGAACTTCATTTATCATTCCCAAGCGGCTAAATGCAGAGCTTTTCTCGAGCTGAAGTTGAGAGTTTGAGGATTTTTCACCAACTCCTATCCTGGCAAAAACCGAAGGCTTTGGCTGAGAATCATTTTTGATTCTGTTGAAAACAGAGCATCTGTGATCTTTCCCTTTCCCTATACGAGCGAATACTGACAGACATCTTTTAGAAGTGGATGATTGTAGCCTATCAAACACAGAGGGCTTTGGGTTGGGTGAAGCATTTTCCTCTTCACTCACATCTACTTCTTCAGCTGAGATGTGTTGAATCACCAACTTCTTGTCTCTTCGTCGGCCGGAGATTCTAACTGGCTGCGGTGGCGTGAAACCCAATCCAACTTTAGAGACTGCTGCTGAACCTCCCTGCTCTTGAATCTTCCTCTGAGTTTCAGTAAGGCCATGAGGCTTGGCTTCGACTACCTTTCCTAAAGCAGCTGGATTTTGAAAGTCGTAACTAGCCCTCTCCATAAGCTTGTACGCATTAGGGTCAAATCCTTCCCTAGTCCGTGTGCTTGGCAAGTCGCCGCCTTCTTTAGAAGAAACGACAAAGCCGGCAAGAGGGGGCCTACTCACCTTAGTCTGCCACATCTTAAGCGCTGGAACTATCGCACTTCCTTTTAAGGTGACTATGCTAGCTCCATCATCCTTTTTGGTAGCTTCGGTCTCGACGCTTCTGCTTGTACACTCGCTAAAGGGCGATTCGCCCTCCTTACGGTGAGACCTAGGTATGTACCTTAAGATTGGCGGTACTGATCCTGTGGAAACAGCAGCTTGTTTTGCGACTTGCTCAACACAAGAAGTGGTGCTACCTTGCTTGGTTGCTTGTTTCTCGAGCTGCTGCTTAGGAGCATCATCTTTTATTGCTCGAGGGGCCTTCTTTGCGACACCTTTGCCTGTGGAAGAAATGGTTGACGGCATGGTTTCTTTAGGTGCAGCACCTTCTTCAAAGAACCTTGCGTCTGCAAAATGGGACTCAGCCTTAGTGAATGGCTTGACATCTCCATTTATTTTCTTCTGTCCATCACGGTAGTACTTAAGGCATTGATGTAAAGTGGAAGCCACTACCCCATGCTCATGAAGCCATGGTCGTCCGAGTAACAACCTGTAGGAAGTCCTAGCGTCGATTACATGGAAGATGGAGGACGTCGTCAAATCTCCCATTATCAGTTCAATCCGAATCATGCCGATTGCACGTTGGCCCTCAAGGTTAAAGCCTTGAATCATCGTTCGGCTCTTAGACAATTCTTCCACTGTGATGCCTAAGTCGTTCATTGTAGACTTTGGCATGATGTTGACGGCTGACCCTCCATCCACGAGAATGCGTCTGACTTTCTGCTCCCTAATATAACCAGTCACAAACAAGGGACGATTATGGGGCTTGGATCCCAACAACAAATCGTCATCAGTGAAAGTGACTGCGGTGTTGCAATAGGCACACTGAACAGGGCCTTCTATTGATGCTCTCACATCTTTGATTTTATCAGCATAAAGTTCTGGGTGTTGTAAGGCAGCAACAACATATTGGCGCATCTCGTCAGGCAAACAAAAGATTTGCCCCCAGCCCATGCGAGCTGGCAAAGCCTCCAAGACAGTTAAAGTCTTATCAGCTACTCTAGGAGACCCCTCTTGTTCGTCACTTCCTTCGTCTTCCTCTTCTTCGAGCTCAGAACATGAAGTCATGTTGACTGTAACTTTCTCAAAGAAGCCTGTTGGGAAAAACTCTTCGAGTGTGACAGGGACAAGCAGCTCCTGCTCAAGGAAGTTGGTAGGAAAAATTTCGTACCTTTTGACGTTCTTGGTCTTCTTCTCTCCTTTTGAATGATGAGGGCTTTTCTTTCTTCCTTGTCTCTTCCTGCGGCGGAGAAGCGATGATTGCACTTGGCTTTGCTTCCTTGGCCTCCGGCGAGTGACAAGAGTCCATCCCTCTTCATCAACATCAACTTTATCAGAGACATCCATAATAGGCTCAGTCTCTGGCGCGAGCCCTTTGGAACCAATTGGAATCACCACAGGCTCCAGACTTCCAAATTGAATTGTAATTAATTTCACTCCAAGGGAGGAAATCAATTCGGTATTTAGTTTACCACGAGGTAGAGTATGCTTTGGCCTCCAGGGCGATGAGGAATACTCCAACTGAGCGGAGATATGATTTGTCTCTACAGTGTCGTCTAAATCTAATATTATCTTCCCATCCCTGGCAAGTTGCATAATACGCTCCTTGAGCGTAACGCATTTCTCGAGAGGGTGACTGACCACCCTGTGATACCAACAGTATTTGGGTCGGTAACCCTTCCAGCTTCTTCGAGCCGTTTCGGTTCTGGAAGTTGGATAACCCCATTTTCAAGGAGATCATCCAGCATTCCTGACAAGTCTGAGTCAGGGAATGGATATTTCTTCTCCTGCAGTTCCTTCAATGTAGGACGCTTCTTTCCGGAATCCTTGGAGAATCCACCCTTCTTATTTTCATACTTGGGCTTCCCGGAGATTCGAACCGGCTCCCCAGTTGAAGCAGCCATGGATTCTTTGTTTGAGGACTTTGTGGACTTAGGATTTTTCTTGAATTCACCCTTGTCCTTTCTAGCGTCAGATGAGGAAGAAGACTTGCCACGGCGACTTGCGATCGTTATCTCCATATCATGAGCTTTTGTTGCCAATTCCTAGAAGGTCCTTGGCTTACTCATCTGCAGGACGTATAGTAAATCCCACTCCATACCTTGAGCACACATTTCAACGGCTGAAACTTCTGATAGACGATCCTTACACTCAAGACTTAGGGATCTCCAGCGATTAATGTAATCAAGAACCGGTTCGTCCTTCCATTGTCTAGTGCTTGTTAACTTTGTCATGCTAACAACACGTTGAGTGCTGTATAACCGATTCAGGAACTCCTGCTCCATTTGTTCCCAGCTGTCAATAGACTCTGACTCCAAGTCTGTGTACCAGTCGAATGCAATCCGTTTTAGAGTACGAACAAACTGTTTCACCAGTCGATCCCCCTCTGTGCCAGCATTACTGCACGTCTTAATGAAGCGGGCAATATGCTGTTTGGGGTTGCCCTTGCCGTCGAACTGGTTGAACTTGGGAGGCTGATAGCCATGCGGCATGCGAAGAGCATCAATCCTCTTCGTATAAGGCTTTGTATATAAGTGGGTCTTGTGAGATCCTCCTCCCAACTGAGCCTTGACCGCATTTGCTATTGAGCTCTGAATCTGCTCAACAGACATCGAGCCTAAAGAGCGGTCTTTTCTTGCCTTGCGCTCGTCATCCGATTCTTCACTGTGGCTGGACTCTTTATCAGAGTCTTCGGCGCCTGAACCTTTATTGGAAGCTTCAGAGGACTTCTTTTCCAGTTTCTTCATCAGCTCAGCAATCTGATCGTTCTGGCGTTTGATTTGAGCATCCTTTTCTGCACTCTTTTTAGAGAGCCTATCCAAGGTAGCTTTCATGCTTGCCAGTTGTTCTTCGAAGTTAGTAGCCCCTGTCACCATAACTGGCATGATGACAGTGTCAGATGATTCAGCTTCAGCATGTGAGGAAGGTGATCCCTTTGATGATGCTAAAGAGGAATCGCCGCTTGAATAACCATCATCTTCAAAATTGAAGGGTTGAAAAGCAGGGTTCGTGTGGGTTTGGAGTTCATCCATCCCACGCGGAATTGTTTGTGGCATGATGAAGCTAGCAATAGACTTTTGCTTCAGAGCATTCGAAGCGATTTGATTGACTCCATCAGATACCTTGGAGCCGAGGTTTTGAATCTTCTGTGACTATAATAGTGCAGCCACAACTGATTGTTCTCCAGTAGCTTTTGTCATACTTCTCGTCATGACACCACCAGATACAGTACTAGCAGTTGTTGATCCTTGCGATGCAGATCGAACAATTTTCCTTGAAGATTGGGTGGTAGCGTTCTTAGGGGCCATGTTATCTTCGAGGGAATGCAGAGTTTGTATTTTGGAGAAAGAGATGAGAGGCAGAGAGGTCCCACCGAGCGTGCCAAATTTGTAAACGCAAATTTCGAAGCTAAAATAAAGTAGACAAGAAATTCTGCAACAAATTGAATTTTTGTATTGACTTTGTATATGGGTACAATCTCTGAATTTGATACAATAAAATTGATCCTCTGATTCGATCTCCTAATGACTTAAGTACTCCGAGGGCTTAATGCTTGATCTCGGTTGATGCAAATAAGCCGAAGAACTCTGAAGACGTTTCTTGGTTCTGATCTGCCAGTGACTGATTGCGATTTCTGAAACTCTGTAAGTCTTGATCCTTCTCGCTTGGTAGCTGGATGCTCCTTGCTGTCTGAACTCTGAATTCTGCAAATGCTGAGTGCCCCCAAATGAAGGGAGAAGACCTTTATTTAAAGGCTCTGCCGACTAGGGTTGGAGTCGGGTTTTGGGCCTAGGCCCAATAATTATTTTCTTATTTTTAAATAAAGAAAACAATTACTAATTCCTGCATCATCGATGACGCATGGCGACTTTTGATTGACTGCACCTAATTTTGACCGAGCAGGCCAACCAAAGTCAACGTAACACATGGCACTTTATGGTTGGTCCATTTTTTACACGTGGCATCATTTAATTCGTTATAGATTTTTTTTTTTTTTGGCCTTCTACAATATGCTTAAATAGAAATTATTTTTTTAATAGAAAATGAACATACGGCACATCTTCAAAGTATACAGCCTCATTTCAAATTAAAAAACAGAAAACACCTACACAACCTTGCATCAACTAACACCTTCAAGTGAACAAAATCTTACAGCTTAAAGCAAAGCATAATAGTATATATACAAGTTTGATTAGATGGCCCCAGAGACTGAATCAAGGCATTTATGGACATCATGGCAGAGTGTAGCTAAAATCATATTTAATTAACGAATAGGTGAATAATGCCAAATCCTAAAAGTAGTCATAAAGGTTGACTCATAATAAGTTCGTCAATATCATGTACGACCACAAAAAATGTCAAAACTTACCGAGCGCCTTACGCTTACTATGCATATGCTCAATAGAAAATGTGGGAGAAGATTACCATTACTCAACAGAAGTCCTTCTTTATAATAATATGCAAGTGCCGTCTTTTTTAAAAACACTTTAGTATGTCAGACTAATAAATCTCAAGTTGTAGTTAAAGACTTGGCTAACATTTATTTAGCTTTAACTCTGTCAGTGAAATAAAGTCATTCACCATTTGAGAACTTGGTCCACGATTGTGTTTATCATATATGAAAACTTGGTGCTGATATTTAGCAATGTAATTAAAAAAACTATTATGTCTCTATGACATACACCATGAGATGAGAAAGAATCTTTATGATTTTTTTAAAACTTGGCATAGAACAGTATGCAATATATTCGAGGAAGCTAGGATTTATGAGCAAATAGACCTGTTGTGGTACATTTGTGGACTATTAACTCAAAGTGACATTGTTTTCTTGGTGAAGAAATTGAGAGAGATATATGACTTTATTCCTTTTGCACGTATAAGGACAAGGATAAGGATTTACAATAATTATTGTGCATCTAATAAAACAATTTGTAAATTTAAGGAATTAAACTGAAATTCAACATTTATATTAATCCTAAAATCCAAACCAAAAATCTATGCATTGAAAACGATGATAAAAGTCTATCATCAATTAATATTAGGTGTACATTCTTAAGAATTCTAATATCTTTTTTTCTGATAGATGATGATATCTTGTTCTTGTCCCTAAGGAGTTGGCACGATATAATTTTGTGACGTGAAAGTGAGCAGTTCAAAATGCTTTGCTGATTTCCTTTTCGCAATTTTGCTTTTCTTACAATGAAAATAGTCATTTCACACAAAAGCAAATAACAAAAAAAAATGTGTCTTTTCTTTTCTCTTATATTGTGATGTTTTCGGCAAGTGTACGCTTTATCACTGTAATACTTCAGGGTGTCAATCCTTAGAGAGGGGATTAAAATTTAGGCCACTTTAACTCAAGCATGTCAAAGTAATCACAAAGCGCCAACTATTCAAAAATATTAAATGAAGTGCACATCCATCCAGTACGAAGAACCTTAAATACTTGCCACATTAAGCAAAAATTAAACAAAGTCCCATATAGAGGTAGATTTTATTTTCCTAATATAGTTTTATAACATAGTAATAGGCACTTTTAGTTTATGCATAACACTTTCTTTTTAATGTATAGATTGCTGAAAAGGTTTTCAAATCAAAATCCCATGATTGAATGGTCGGCTTAGGAGGGGGAGTAAAGGCAAAGGACGTAAGGGGACCATAACCTAATAAAGTCGAGCTTGAAGCAAAACTCAATGCTTCTAGAAAAAAAAAAATGAAGTTCCTGTTGATCGTTTAGCTACAATTGAAGCAGAAAATGAGAAACTTCAAAATTGTGCGGAGTCAGTTGAAGCCAAAATGGCAAATTTCAAGGATGTAGTTTTTCAGCAATCAGACATTTGCATTCCATCTTCTTCAAAAGCTAGACATGGGTCACTAGGTGAGAACCTTAATTTAGATTTTAATTCTTATAATTCCCTTCTCTGTTTCCAATCTTTTCAACTTTTCTCCTTAAGGCATGAACTGCCAAATGTATTGCGGTCTTCTGAATCCTGCTCCTTCTTAACCTACTAATGTATTTGCAGCTGTGAACTTTTCATAATGATCTCCTATGGCTATGGATATCTTGCCCCAGTGGTACTTGGACCTATCTACAAGTATTTGACAGTTGCTTGTCTTCTTGTTGGAGAGATTGGGTCCATTTTAAAAAGCTATCATGGGATGGTAGTCTAGAAATAGAGGAAACACAATTAAAATTTCTGAGGTTGAATTTTGGTTTGATTTGTTGGTGCAGCTGTTATTTTTCATCCAGGTTACAGTGTTCTAATATGCGCTGTCTGAGATAGTCTGCAGTTGATGGGTTGAGCACTTTTGTCTAGTTACTTGTGGGTTTCTTTTTCGTCCAACAATCATCACACACAATACTGAGCTTTTCATTCTGCTGATGAGTTGCAATAAGCTAACTTGACAACCTGTTTCTTGAGGGTCCCGTAAACTGTTGATAAAGAGCATGCCAAAGCAAAAGAAAGAGACAAAGAATTGGAACCCATGTCTCTACAAGTTTGTTGTGACTCTATTCATGACATATATATTCTCAAAGTTTTGGTTGATGAAGCTGTTTAGCGTCATTATTGAGGTTCATTTGGTAATGTTGCTATAGTTGCATTCGTCCAAGCAAGGGCTATCATGGCTTGTGATTGCCCAGCTCATATTTGTCTTTTTGTTTTCTTTTTTTCCATTCAAGCAAATGTACTTAACTTGTAATTGAAAGTTTCCGCGTAACTTAATTTATTGGCTTCATTTTCTGTGGTTACTAAGACTTATCCGCCTTTTTTTAGATGCTTGAAGATGAAGGCTATTCGATTGAGTTTAGTACTTCCCCATTTTTATCAAGATTGATGAAGATACGGGGTTATCGAGCAACTTTATTTCGTTTGTTTTTTCACTTGACATTTCTTGTACTAATTAGATGTAGACTTGGAGAACAATTTTTTACTTTCATGATATCAGAGGTTTCAATATGCTTTAGTTTGTTACTTTAGTTATGTTTTGTAAGATTATCTACAAATTGATGGTATTCAATTCAATAGATTACATTTTAATACAAGTTTCAATTTTTACTAGTTTTAGTATGCTTCATTAATTAATTGTTTAACATATCATTTAAAAATTAATTGTAAATGTTTCTATATAATGTTATTAACGAAAAAACAAATTGATTTTTACTATTTGGCTTATTTGTGCTTCAACGACGAAAAGGTTGGTCGTTACGTTTCATTAAAATGGTAACGGCTAACCAATTGTTCTCGTGATTGATCGCGATTTTGAATGTTCTAATTTTTTTAGTTTTTAAACAACGACTAATAAGTTGGTTGCTATTAGTATGTTGTTAGTTGTAATTTATTCAACCACTAATGATGACTTCTTATTTGGCCGTTACTTAAAATAACAACAAAAAATTTCAACTCGTCATTAAAACTATTGACGACGGGATTAATAGCGACAAAGAACAACCAACTTTTTTTTGATCGATAAAACTTTTAACGATGATTTGTTATGCTTTTAACGACCAATTTGTTCATCATTAGAAACCTTTTTTTTCTAATAGTGTATATCCTTCTAGGAGGATTCCACTCGGTCTATGTAATGCCCTTGCCACTTTCAGGGGGCGCATGATTTCTATGTTCTTTGATTTAGTTGAACTCTATATGGAGATTTTCATGGATGACTTTCTGTATTTGGGTCTTCTTTTAATTTGACCAAGTTAAGGAAAGTTTTAAAAGGGTGCAAGGAGAAACCTTTAACCTTGAACTGAGAAAAGTGTCCATTTATGGTGAAGAAGGGGATTGTCTTAGGCCATGTAATTTCTAGCGAGGGTACTAAGGTTGAAAAGGCAAGATCGATTTGATTGCTAACCTTCTCCTCCCCACTTGTGTTAAGATGTCAGGTCTTTCCTTGGACATGCTATATTTTATTGCAAATTTATTAAGAACTTTAGCAAGCTAAGGTTATGTCAAACCTTCTTACAAAAAATGTGTTGTTTCACTTCTCTAAGGAGTATTTGGAGACATTTACTCAGCTAAATAAAGCTCTGACCACTACCCCCATTCTACATCCTACCATTTAGGAGAGCTTTTGAATTGATGTGTGACGCTACAGACTATGTTGTTGAGAATGCCCTACGACAACATATAGATAAGAATATCCATCTAATTTATTACACTAGCCACGTGTCAAATGATGACCTGATGAATTATCTATAGCGTGAATAAGAAAGGGTTCCTTGCTATGGTATTTGCTTCTGAAAAATTTAGATCTTGATTAATTTTCATGCCATTTTCTTTTTACCAATCATGCTATATTCAAGCACCTTCTTTTAAATAGGGATGCTACGCTTAGGCTTGTAAAATGGATGCTCCTACTATAGGAGTTTGATTGTGAGATTAAAGACATAAAAGGTTATGAGAATCCTATTGCTAATCACCTATCTAGGATTGTTTAGGCTAAGGATTTTGAGGCCCTTATTTCTAAGTACTTGCTGAGAATGTTTTTTTTTTGTGATTTAGTATGACCTTGGTATGCGGATATTGTGAATTATCTAGTCACTGGCAGGATTCTTGAGGGTTGAAAAGCACGATGCAGATAGATGTTTTTACTTAGTGAAGTTTTATATTTAGAATGATCCTTACTTGTTTAAATATTATTCTAATTAAATTGTTAGGAGGTATGTCCCAGGCGATGAGTTAGGAGTATCCTATCTTTCTATGATGACTACGCTTATAGGGGTATATCAGTTGACAAGATTGCAGCCGAGGTACTCTAGCATCAATTTTATTATCTTAGTTTATTCAAGGAAGCCCATAAGTATTGCAGGAGATGCCTTAGATTTCAGTAGTTGGGTCATCTCACTAAGATGGATATGATGTCCCTCAGCCCCCTTTATTTTGGTAAAGATCTTTGAAGTATAGGGTATAGGTTTTATGGGATAATTCCCAATTTCTTTTCAGAATAATTATATTATGCTAGTAGTGGACTATATGTCTAAGTAGGGTGAGTCTATTTCCACTAGGACTATAAGGTAAGAGTTATGGTGAAATTTTTAAGGAAGAACATCTTTTCTAGATATGGTATGCCTCATGCTATTATTAGTAATGAAGGCACTCATTTCAATAATCAATCCTTCAATTCATTACTGAAATAATATCCAACTATCAATAGGCTAGCCACTTCCTATAATCCTTATACCAATGGGCAAGTGGAGCTTCTAAAAGGTAGATCAAGTAGATTCTAGAAAAAAACTATCAATAGTAAGGAAGGATTGGTCCAACAAGTTCATTGACGCTCATTAGGCTTATCGGACGACTTACATGACACCTTTACTATGTCACCTTATAAGGTAGCTTATGGGAAGCCTATCATCTTCCTATTAAGATTCGACATCAAGCTTTGTCGGTTATTAGGACCCTCAACTATGATCTTATTATAGCATGTGGGGCAAAGAGATTGAAAGGAGAGGGGCAAAAGGGTCCATGTTCATATTCATCTTACCTCTTTGAAAGGTAGCATTGAGTGAATTAGAGGAAATTTGAATTCAGGCTTTTGTGCTGGATGGCATAAGGTGAGGGAGAAGTTGGTTCATGGTAGGATAATCCCTAGACTTTGCTGAGGGGATGAAAGTGCTCTTGTATGATGTTAGACTACACCTATTCTCAAGTAACCTTAGGCCCTGTTGGATGAGACCCTTTGTTATCAGTCATGTATTTTTTTTATGAGGTAGTTAAGATAGAAGATCTTGCTATTGGAGTCGATCAAAGGGTTAATGGGCAAATAATGAAGCAGCTCCTAGAACTCCCAGGAGAGGAGGATGTGGACCATTTGATGCTTCACGAGCTACCTAGTGATTTCTGATGGGTGTGAGGTAGCTTGGGTACATTCAGTATGACTTGGTATTATTGTTACATCCCTTGTGGATAGTTTTTGTATAGTGTCCTTTATTTTTGTTCTTTAGTTTTTGTATAGTGTCCTTTATTTTTGTTCTTTTCTTTTTTCTTTCTTTTTTGGTATCCTTTATGCTTCTTTTCCTATAGTGAGGGTATAATATGACTTTGGTGTGGGGGAAGGGAAGTTATGCTTCAAAATTTTTGAAGAAGAAAAACAAGGAGAAAAATATTTTTGAAAAAACCAAAAATATTTTTTGTTTTTGTGTGACTTTATAGTGTTTTCCTATCTTTGATTATCTTCGATCCCTTATGACTTAGTATATTAGGTTTGTATATAAGTAAGGTGTATATGGCAGAACTTGGTTCATGTGTTATATTCTATACACTAGTTCTAACGTTATCATTCCATTATAGTTGTTGAGTTTAGTCATTGGTCTATATATCACCATTTTCTTAGGGTATTAGGATTCCGTAGTTAATTCTCTAACTTGTCTTTTTGTAGGGTTCCTTTTTTTATTTTATTTCCTATTAAAAAAGCAACAAAAAAAAAGACTGAGAGAAAGAGAAAATAAAGAAACAAAAATGAAAAATGAGAAAGGTAAAGAAAGGAGTCAGAAAGAGTCATAGAGTCAAGAATGATAAGTATACCTTTATGGCGCACGCTATTGGGTGCTACCATTTGACACAATACTACTATTGAGAAAGCTTGCTTCCTATGTCAATGAGTTAATAAAGTAGTTAATGTCAATAAGTGGGATGACTCGAACTCTAGATAGGCTAAATCCTAGGATGATGGTACACTTGCACACCAAACACTAAGATGGATTCACTGTTTTGATTATTTGTAAAGTGAAAAGTTGGTGTGTGGGTGTCATCAATGCTAGTCAAGAGTTTTGACACTATTTTTCTTGTGTATAATCCACTTTTAGTTTAAAAGATTGACATTATTAGTTGACATGTGTACATTCCCCCTTGATGTATATTCTATAAAACTTGAAAAAATTTCTATTTTTTTTCCTCTTTTCTTTCTTTTTTCAAGATTTTGTACATTTATCCTATATTCACTTTATAAGACCACATTAGTTTATTAGGGGGAACCTAGAAATTTAAAGGACTTGTTATACATGATAAGTACAACCATAATTCTTCCAAAAGCCAGTTAGGTGTCCTAGGTTGATTTTTCTTTTATTTCATTTTACTTTAGGACAAGCAAATTCTAGGTATGGGGGTATTTGCTTGATCGTCAAAAGTAGCTAAACAGCAACAACAACCCCAAAAAAAAAAAAAAAAACTCTTATTGTGGGTTCCAATTGTGCGGAGTCTGGCGAGATCCAACTATAAGGGACCATACCTTTGTATGACTACCCGTAATCTTCTAATCAATTATTTTTGACCATAATTGAGATTAGCTTTTCGTTTTATTCAGTTTTATAATTTTGTAGACAATCATGGTTCAATGCGTGAAAAGATAGCAACAAAGAGCCGAAGACCAAGAAAATAGGTCAAGTGCAAATTGAGTAGCTGAGCTAGACTTAGTAGCCTAAATTATTGAAGCCGAATCATCTAGGCCCAATGAATGTGATCCCACAGCAAAATAAAATTGATGTTTGAATCATCATATTAGTTCCTAGTTCTAGTTTTCTTTCTATCTTTCTATACCATTTTCGACTTTTTGATATTGCTGCAATTGAATTCCAATTGTTTCTTTTCGCCATTTCTGTTGGTTCTCCTAAATTTCGGGTTTCTAGTTAAATATTATAATTTTCTTTTTTATTCTCAAATTTTGTGGCTTCGTTCATCTTCTTGTATAATCTATACTCGGTTTTGATCGACTTGGTTTGTTATCAGTGTGTCAAATTCAGCTATCGGTTCAGTTTGCCGCGTTCGATTTTCATCTTCTTCAATTGATTAAAAAAACTATGTTCGAAAAATTAGGCAAATTATCCTGGTTTTGGTTTCTAGGAGTGGCTAAAAGCAAGAATAGTTCGCTTAACTTTCACTAACTATGCTAGTATATTTTATTATTTCTTTTGTCACTTTTTTGTTTTCCTCCGTTTTTCTAATTTAGTTGATATGGAGTATGATTATCTTTGTGCCATTGAATTTTTTTTATTAAGATTAATTTATACTAATAGCTAAACTAATTAAATGGTTAGATTTTACGCATTCATCCCTATGGTATCGATCCATATTCACCGGATTTTACTATAGCAGATATTATGTGCTTGTAGTTACTAATATTTCCTGTCACCAATGGGGTCTTAAAGTCTAGGCAAGAGCTTCAATTCATAAGCGTAAGCTTGTTGGTTTTCCTGGGGTAACTATGGCATGAAGCTTCCTAGACCTAGAACAAGTCAAAGTTCTAGGGTTTCTTCTTGTGCACAAACGAACATATATACAAAAATTCAAGGGCACTTTCCTACTAAACTTTGACAAACTAGTTTTAACTTCAATAATCACGGCATACAGTTGGGCCTTTACATCCCTACTCTCTTACTAAGTTTCACTACTAGGCTCACTAACCTAGCATCGTTTTTAATCCCAAATGATATTAGGTTATTCAGTGAGCAACCCCTAAGGTCTCACAGCTTGTAATTGATTCACCCTAACTTGTAGGTGGTCAAAGCCATGGTTTATTATCGATAATAGTAACTACTTATCCTAGCCCATACACCTCATTGTTACACATGAATGATCATTATACATGTAATTTCTTATTGAACATTCATGTTCGTAAAAAACCTTAGATATTTCATTCCATGATCTTGGGAACTTTTCTTACGGAGGCTTCCATGATCTTCCCACTAAAACGATTAATATTTTATGAATTAGGTCCAACCAATCATTCAATTAACTCAATGTTGACCCAACAAGGGTTAACCTATAATGCCTAATTCAATATGCCAATCTTATAGTTACATTCCTAGTGGTCGATTCTAGCAATGCAATCAGCACTAAGCACACAATTCATCATAATAGCCCTTCCTGGGGTTTTCACACAAATCATTCACATAATATGATAGCCAAACCACATGCTAACGCGTCTAAAGGGAAAGGTTAAGGCATGATTTTGTTAGTCCTTACTTTACATATTTTCAGGTTGAGTTTTGCTTCTCGTATGGGTACAAACAAACAAGAATTCATTATTGACCCATAATTTTAACCCATTAGTAGATAAGCTTACTACTAAATCTAAGCCTCAAACTTTGAAGGAAGGCCATTCATTAATCATCTAGTCTACCTACAACCCGAAGATAATTATATTAATTCCAGAAATCTTCGAACGGGAAAGGTTAAGGCAAAAACGAATCTTCATATTAAGTTAATGCTTTTTGCTAGCCCGGTGCCTGGACTTCCAAAGGTCATAGCTCTAGCTACCGATTTCAAAATAAAGTAAGAAACCCATCCTTATTGTGCCATGCAATCTTTATTAGGGTGCCAAGCCCACATTCTAAAAGCTTAAGGTTCGATATCTACGAAAACATAAACCTCCGTAGTTCACACTTAATTTTGTAACGGTTCAGTCCAAAGAGCATAGCTCCTTAGTTTACGTCCAACTTCAAATATTCAAAACTCCTAGTCCAGAGGGCATTTCGCTATGTTCGTGTAAAATTTCATGATTTTTAAACACCTAAATATTTTCCACTAGTTTTTCAAACCCAACCTAAACTTCTAGAACAATTTATTTGGGCGCCTGCATTTCAATTCTTTTTAGTTCAGAAACATGAGAGGGAGAAGTTATAAAATAAAACTGTTACCAGTTATTATTTGATAGTTGAATCGAAATCGATGAGCTCATATGAGTATTGCAATCATTGAATAGGTGTACACCTACTAGGTCGATTGGATCTCCAGATTTGAGGTTGCGTAGGTGAACTGAAGGGCGTAAGCCCTGATGATTGCTAACTGACGGGTTCACTTGATTATGTGACAAAACAATACTTGAAAATAATTAATTGAATAATTATACATTACGAGACTTTGATATTTGAAAAACATATGAACTTTTGAAGGGTATAGGCAGTAAACGTACTTGGATTATTGAAATCTCTCTCCCCTCTCAAGAAAACATATGTTTATGGCTTGGCAACGACAAAAAATAGCCCCATTTTTGCTCCAAAAATATATTTGTATGGTTAGTGTAATTTCACGTGATATGTATTAATTGCAACCTTAGTAAGTCATTTATAATTGTCCTTGATATTTTCTTAATTATTAAAGCACTCATGAATATTTGCTTAAATACAAAAATTGATTTCATCTCCTTGTTTCTATATTATCCCCCCTTCTTAACACTGTCATCACTCTTATAATTAATAATATTAATGTTTTGTTGTTATTATAGATTTTACGATTGTTTCCTTCATTAATATTGCTATTTTGTTAAGGTTATTATCTTTACCACTAGTATGGTTTTTGTCAACATCATTACTATTATTGTTATTATTATTATTGTTATTGTTATTGTTGTTGCTATTATGATTATTATTGTCAAAAGCACTATTACTAGCACATAGAAAATATGTCATTTTTAACCCAAAAGAACCTCATCCAATTTCGAATTATATCCTTTGGTAATGCATATAGCTTGTGTCATTCTTAACATTAATATTGATCATCATCTTCACTACTGGAGGAAATTATACATCAACTCACTATTGCTGTTACATCCTGAGTCCCACTTAATTTCCATGTTATGCATTATTTCACTATTTATGCTTCCGAAATCCTAGTTCACCATCTTGCGATATTATCGTTTTAATGTCTACTTTAGAGAATTCATATCTTTCACCCTTGAACTCAAATTGAGACTAAAAAATACAATATGAAAAGCTTAGGAAGTCATGAAACACTTCCACTTATAGTGTAAAATACAATTACCATAAAACAACCTCTAAAATTGACCTTAAACAAAACCGTGCACACTCCAGTTTATTCTGCGCAGTCTTAGTAAATCTGCCATAACTCTGTCTACAAAACTCGAAATTAAGTAATTCCAGAGGAAATTAAAATATAACGCATTGAGCTACCTACCCACCAAAAAACATAATTTTCTGATCCGCCAATAGTTACCAGATTATTCCCAAATTTGCCCCTATTTTTGGGTCTGTTTTTAGCCCTAAATGCCCTTTTTCCCTCAACCTCAAGTCTGCCCACTCTTCTCCAACCTTTCGTAGCACACCCTCACTTCTATAACCTTTTATTCTATTCAAAACACAATCGACAGTGCTCAAAATTCAACAAATTTAATTACAAGACCATAATCACCATAACCTATGTTCAAAATATAATTCCTCCATGATCACCCACATCCTCCCAACAATTTCAAACTTCAAAATCGTCATCAAGAGCCCCACATTAACATGAACTAACAATTATCTACATTAGACTGTCATTTGCTAATCAAATTAAGAAGTAAAAGGAATGAAAATAAGTGAAGGGGAGGCTAGGATTTACCTCCAAAACATCAAGAACTAGGCTAAAGGGAGGTGGACGTGCTGAGCTTGCATGGGTGCTTGGCTAGCAGCATATGGCAACCCCAGTAGGCAGACGGTCGGCTACAAACTGGGTAGTGGTGGGTGGAGTGATTGGGGAAGCGAATGGGGGGTGCTGCGTAAGTGATTTTAAGGGAGGAAGTCGATGGGAGGGGGCTTAGATTAATTTCATGTAATTTGTTTTGTCTTTGTTTTTTTGTTTTTTTTTTCTAGCCCCCTTAATCTGGTGATTTTATTTATTTTACTTTTGTTATTATTTTCTATTCCCTTGTTAAGCTAATAAATATTTGGATTAAAATCTGGGTTAATTTTGACCTATTATTAGTATTTCCATGATTTATTTAGAAGGAACTCTTAAATTTAACCCATATATGTTAATTTGTCTTTTGCACTTGTTTTTACTCCGTTTATTAACATTATAGTCTCATCTATTTGTCTTTTCATATATACATATATATATATATATATATATATATATATATATATATATATATATATATATATATATATATATCCCATGATTACTTACTTTTATAAATTTGTCAATTTATTTATTTATTCTTAAATTTTATGAGCTCCTAATGAGTTACCACATATCATGACTTAGTTTATTCTAAGGTAATTTCGTCATTCCAAACTGCAACTACTTAAGTACTTTAAAACATTGAATCGAAATAGGGTGCTCAGCTTTATTAGATTGACATTAACTAAAGTATTTAATCATAAGTTATACTCGGGCTATTACAGCCATCTCCCCTCAGAATACGTTTCATCATCAAAACTTGTAAATTTGGAAAAAAAAAAATCTTAAATTTCCCTTGAATCAATTTGGGTACTTGTTTTCTATCCTCTTCCATATCCCATGTGGCTTTTGAGGCGGCATGGTTAGCCCATAAAATCTTAATAAGAGGATTGCCTTTATTAAATTATCTGTATTGTCCAGAATTTGCACGGAACGCTCCTGATAATGCAAGTTCTCATTAACTTCTGTAGGCTCATTCATAATGAGATGATCTGAGTCTGAAACATGTTTTCTAAACTATGAAATATAATAAAAAAATTTTGTGCACATGCTTGGGGTTTTGATCGGAGTTCCAATCCATGAGCCATTGGATTGAACTTTTCAATGATTTATAGGACCCAATATACATAGGGTTTTGTTTCCTCTGACATTGAACCTTCTAAAACTTTTGATTGGGAAAACTTTTAAGAATACTCTATTTTCAACCTAACACTCCAATGGTCTCCTCTTTCTATTTGCATAACTCTTTTGCTAGCTTTGAGTAACTTTGGCATGTTCTGGACTCTTTCTTTCAGCGGTATCTCAGATAATTTGGGCTCTATAATTACCATATCATCTGAACCCCTTTTAATACACTTAGCCATTGTGTGAGATCCTGCTCTAATTAAAAGGTCATCAATTGTTGTCCTTAATTGCATTACATAACCATGGGGAAGAGATTATTGAGTATGTACTGAGATTTGATGTTATTCTGCGACATGATTCTATAGTTCATTTAGGCTAGCATTGAAGAGATCTTTTGTATCCTTCCTTGTAGCTTTAACTTAGTTATTTATGCAACCTACCTTCATCAGACTAGTTAAATATTTGTTATAGGTTTAGTTCGATGTCAAAGATGAACATGTTGAAGGATGAGAATGATGAAAATGGAAATCAAGTGATCATTATTCGCAAAAGAAACAACAACAAGAATAGAAATGATTAATAAAGGATGGATTGCCATTGGGTGGCTAGAATAGAGGCAGCTATGAATTTCTCAAAATTCAAAGATAAAGGACTTCAAGAATCATGTTGTACATGTATGGATCTTAGGAGAAACTAACCGATGGCCAACGCCCCTTAAGCTATATTAATGGTAAAGATGAGTGTTCTCCACTATCTTAATCAGGAGCACAATTAGAATGTTAAATTTCATATCAAGTTGTGATGTTCATAAGATAAGTAAATATTGGAGTATCAAGAGTCAAAGAAATTTGGGATTATTAAGCCATACCAAGAGTATGAGGTGAACTATTCATGTAATCCCCACACCAAGGTGTGAGTATATGTCAAAATCATAAATATATTCTAACATTATAGACAACAACCAAAAATAGGTTTTGGAGGAAAAAACTCGAATCCTTTTGGAAGAAAAAAGTGGTTCAGCTATACTTCGGTTTGGTAGTTGGATTACAGCAGAATAGCCATAATCAATATGAGAAGGGCGATAAGCAAATTTGGATAAGCAAAATGTAGAACATCTTGGATTTAGCGTAGAAAGATTTCACAGGAGCACGTCGTGGCCTACATGGAGCAAGACCAATTAAAGCAACAAAATTGAATGGAGAAGGTCGAGTTCATTTGTAAGGAGTGGGATTCAGAAGCAAAAAGAATGGTGGGGTTACAATAGTCAACATTCACCTGCACTAGTGAGAGTTGAATTGCATCTTTGATTTAAAACAAGTTATATGGGCTTACTACCATGAATAAATGGGATATAGAATATATGTGTAAATACACTTTTACGATATGCAGAAGAAGCTAA
The DNA here is from genome assembly GCA_029747015.1 of Carnegiea gigantea. Taxonomy (NCBI): domain Eukaryota; kingdom Viridiplantae; phylum Streptophyta; class Magnoliopsida; order Caryophyllales; family Cactaceae; genus Carnegiea; species Carnegiea gigantea. The sequence continues at coordinate 86,192 of JAKOGI010000913.1, read as the reverse complement.
GAATCAAGGGTCTCGAAATGCCATCAATTATTTAAAATTGAATAGAAATGTATTCCATATTTAGCAACAACTTTTAGAGACATAGTGAGCAATGCTAGAAAGAAGGTATAAGCATTCTTGAAGATCCACAAAACTCCAAAGCCATTAATACAAAAGTCACTCGAATTGGTATGGGTCATTAGCTAAGATCTTTTGAGCATAGGTTTGGGAATACGAGGAATTGTAATAGCAAAGAAATGATCCCAATAAATAGCCCAAGATGATTAAGGGAGGAGTATATTAATGAAAAACACCTGACAGCAGACTTTGAGATGAAGGGAAATAGTATTATAAAATGGATACATTGAAGGTGACTACAAGCATAAACAATTCAAAAATGGAAATAATAAAGGTCAAATAGTTCCAAATTATTGTTCAACAGGAGCAGAAACATTTGATAAGAATTTAAAAATGAGACTAGATGATTTACGTGGTGGTAAATGTTTACAGGAGATCAAATGTCATTATTTGCAAGGATCAGTATATACATGGTATTAACCCAAGATCAAACTATAAAATTATCCTTTTGTAATGCTCATAATGGGATTTAACAGGTGCCCTTCACTAACTATATAGAAATCCACATTTGGGTTTATGTGATTATAAGAAGAAGAGTCACAATCGTCCCCAGTTTATCCCACGAATCAGAAGAGCAAACATAAATTCAAGGTTATAAAATCCTATGGGTGGCTTGCAGTTGCACAAATGGAGATGCGACAAATGACATAAAGAACACGGTGATCTTATATTCAAAGTGTTGTCATAAGAGTTAAAGACACGCTCATAAAGGCATATAGTTAGCAACACTAGGAAGCAAAAAGAAATGAGATTTAAAGCATCACATGTAGAGATAGTCTTTGGTCGTCAACTTCCTCTTAAGAAAAATAGATTCGTGAATAGTGGTAAAAACGAAATTACAAGAGTCGACGGTGGTTATGAGCGAGAAAAGCTATGTTATTTTTCAAAGGATGATCGCAAGTGTAAGCTAACTAGAGATAGTTAGTGAAAGTAAGAGGGATATATTTCATCATAACGATAAGGATTCAACATAAAAATTAACGTTGTGAGGTAATTTTGTGATGAAAAGATACGCAATAAAAGCATCGTTATGGCGTTCGATAATTTTTTTTCTAAGACAAAGGTGGTTAATATGATCTAAAAATGAATTTAGGTTTGGTTCCATTATTGCATAATACCATTGCAGCTAGCTCTCGTTTATAAAAAGATTAAAGATTCCCAACAAGGACTTATAGTTATGCAACGGGACCTTATAAGGAAGGTCTATGGGTAACTAGCTAAGGGTCATTATAGACTCTTTTTGATCCATTCAGGCACTTCTGTCGCTAGAGTTGCTTAAAAAGAAAATCACCTGGGGTTTTCAACCTTTATGCAGACACTTCTATTATCATACTATCCCACAGTTCTTTGTTGTTGCACTTCGGATTGTATCTTAGTAATAACTTCTTAAATTCTACATCTGAGTTTTACAAAACCACTAGTAATTATCTTATAAGTCCACGCAATATAAACACTCAGGTCATCACCCTCAATTTCTTACCAACATAAGTCATGACGCCTCAACATCAGGTGACCAGAGTTCAAGCATAGGACCATTGTACTTATATTATACTTCGCCATAAATCATTTATCCCCTAAATCTCATCCATGAACCTTGTCTACTAGTTAGGTAGCATATAAATCATGGCCTCTAGAATTTCTGTTGTACAAAGATAAAGAATCTACACATATATATAGCACATCTTCAAGCCTCTTTCTAGGGTTCCACTGGGGAACAATTGTTTTTTCCAAAATGAGTATGCTTAAAGTTGTTAACCACAACTCTTATTTCTTAGATATATCAAACGTTTAAGTATATTATCTTTTCACTCTCTCTTTTCTTCTCCTTCTTACTTCTTTTTTTTCCCCCTCTAAAACCTTGCTAATCCTCAAATGATCTACTCACCGAATCACCACTTGCACCACATAACAAAACCTCTCTACTTAATTTATTCTGCATATCTAGTGAGTGTAGCTCAACCCAACGTCAACCACCACCAAATCCACCGAGCCAACTAAAGAATTATTCACACCACTTCTTCAAATCTCTTATAAGTTCTATGGCATTAATATCCACCTCTAGTGATATCCATGTGCACTTGGGATGTGTTTAGCCTCAGGATAAGTGTGGACATTGTGGGCAAAGCTGCACTATACCATCACTATCCTCCAAAGGACTCCCTCTATACACCTTTTAAATTTTCAATGTCCACTATCATCTAGATTAAGAGATATTTATTCATATAATCTGAGTCAATGGCCCAAAGTCACAATGTCAGTCACCGACCAGGTCTAAGTATTCTTTACTTCTTCATTACCTATTATCTCCATCACTGTAGAACATGCTTTAAGGTATGATATCTTGTATACACCTAACATTCAGCGGCCTTAATAAGTTCATATAATCTGGAAACCAATTAATGATAATACTTTCTTTGCCATGACAACCCTATCTCACTGCTTATAACCCATTTAATACCCAGTAGCACACCATAAGCGGTTGAACTCTCTGCACATAATTCACTACAATAAGTTACTATTATAAATCACCTATGACAGTGTGATAAGTCCTCAGACCTGTACGCTACAGTAATGGCTATTCATAACAGTTCAACAAATGCTTCGCAACATTATGTATTTCCACTTGCTCAAAAGTTAAATCTAAATTAGTACTCCATTAGTCACATAAGAAGTGCAAATTACATCCTCGTATTATGTCTTAAATAGCACCATTTCCAACTATTAAGTATGCCTGGACACCAAAAATTTACACAGATTTATTGCTAAGCTTGATAAACATCTCTAAGATATATACATCCATAGAAGGTTAACAATCGCCTCCTTGCTCTATGCATTCATAAGAATGAACTCATAGTAAACACCTTATTAAACTAGCCTAACACAATTCATAAACAACCTATAACTCACAATGGCCCAAACCTAGCTCTGATACCCCAACTGTAATGCCCCCATATACTAATTATCCGATTACCTTAACTTAACCACTCATTATTGTAGGTGTAGCGAAAGTTTTAATGATTGGGGGCATTACCACCGCCTTAATTCGAACAAGGCTATCTATAAACTAAATGATTTTAATGGAAACAATGTCACAATCCCATATCCCATCAAACAGAAGACGTTCGACTCAACTTCGAACCGTAATTTAACCTTGACATAATCCAAAATATAACTAGATTAGGTATCTTCTAATGCTCTACCTTAAGCGTGCTTACACAAGTTATGGACTTAGCATGATCTTTAAGCTCTAACAAGCCTTTATACTATGCAGGAATCCACTGTGAGCATTTAACGTCGTCAAATTGCAAATGTCATGAGTCTTTCCTTCACTTCTTACTTCTTTTAGCTTGTTAGGGACAAGTATGTCCACTTATCCCTCATCTAAAACAGAAAATGCAAAAATAATTTAAAAAATGAGCTGATGCCCAGTACGTTCATCCCCATACTGAATAATTAAACTTTTAGAACAATTTAGTTGGGCGCCCACATTTCAATTCTTTTTAGTTCAAAAATAGAAAACTGTTACCGGTTATTATTTGAGAGTCAAACCCAAATTAATGATCTCATATGAGTATTGCGAGCATTGAATAGGTGTACACCTGCCAAGAAAGCCTGACCTAAGGCCATGTAGGTGAATTGAAGGGCGTAAGCCCTGACAATTACTAACTGGTGGGTCCACATTATCATATGGCAAAAATAATACTTGAAAATAATTCATTAAATAATTATATATTACGAGACTTTGGCATTTATGAAAAACATGTGAACTTTTGAAGGATACATGCAGCAAACGTACTTAGATTCTTGAAATCTCTCTCCCTTCTTAAGAAAACATAAGTTTATGGCTTGTCAATGACAAAGATTGCCTTATTTATGCTCCAAATGTATATTCGTATAGTTAATCAGATTTCATGTGATGTTTATTAATTGTAAACTAAGTAAGTAATTCATAATTCTCCTTGGTAATTTCTTAATTATTAAAGCGCTCATGATTATTTGCTTAAATACACAAATTGATTTCATCTCCTTTGTTCTATATTATACCCCCTTTTTAACACTATCATTACTCTTATAATTAATAATATTAATATTAATATTTTGTTGTTTCTATAAATGTTGCTATTGTTTCCTTCATTGATATTGCTATTATTATTAAGGTTATTGTCATTACTACTAGTATGGCTTTTATCAACATGATTACTATTATTATTATTATCATTATTATTGTTATTATTATTATTATTATTATTATTATTATTATTGATATTATGATTATTATTGAGAAAAACATTGTTACTAGCCCCTAGAAAATATGTCATTTTTAACTCAAAAAGCCTCACCTAATTTCCGATTATATCATTGGGTAACACATGTAGCATGAGTGATTCTTAACACTAATTATGATTCATCACTTTCACTACTGGATTAACTTACGCATCAAGTCACTATTGCTCTTAGATCCCAAGTCTTCCTGAATTTCCATATTAAGCATTAGTTCACTATTTATGCTTCCAGAATCCCAGTTCAACATCTTGCGATATTTTGTTATCGTTCTAATGTCTACCACAGAAAATTCATATCTTTCACCCTCGAACTCAAAGTGAGACCAGAAAAACCCAATATGAAAAACTTAGGAAGTTCCAAAATACTTTCATTTACAATGGGAAACACGATTACCATAACATGACCTCTAAGATTGAGGTCAAACAAAACCGCGCACAACCCCAATTTATTCTACGCAGTCTCAGTAAATCAGCCATAACTTTGTCCATAGAACTTAGAATTAAGCAATTCTAAAGGAAATTGAAAGATAACTCAATGAACTACTTATCTGCTAAAAATCATAATTTTTTAGTGCACCAATAGTTATCAGTGTATTCCCAAAGTTCCCCTATTTTTGGGTCTAATGGTAGTCCTGAACACGCTTTTTCCTTCAACCTCATGTCTCCCACTCCTCTCCAACCTTTCATAGCACAAATGTCACCCCTACAACCTTTGATTCTATTCAAAAGACAATCAACAATCTCAAAATTCAACAAATTTAATTACAAGACCACAACCACCACAACCCATGTTCAAAATCTAGTCCCTTCATGAGCACGCATATGCTCCTAACAATTTCAAACCTCAAAAGCATCATTAAGAACTCCAAATTAACATGAATTAACAATTATCTACAACAACACCACCACCACCACCACCTCCCATATGGGTCCCGCTTTTGCGGGGTTTGGGAAGATCCAGCTGTAGGCAACCTTACTTCTATCGGCATTCCTACCTGTAATGAGGCTGATTCCAAGAGACCCACAAAAAAAGGATTTTGTGAAAATATTTTAAAGAGAAAAGATTTTGTGAAAACATTTAATGGGAAAATTAAGGACATATATCAAGGAATGACCAAGATATATAAAAGGACTAGTTGCTAGAGCTATGTAGCATAAGAACAAACTATCAGAGGATGATGATATACCCTAACAGCCCGGGATAAGCAAACGATGACTCCTCCAAGAAGAAAGTACTACTTGCATACAAACACGATATGCGAAAAAACCACTACCAGCACTATGCCACTACACCAAAAGACAACTACGGGGTGGACTCTCTGTGATCTAAGATCCTAATCCTATCCCTCCACAGCTTCCTATCATGAGCCAGGTCCTCCGTCAATCCGATAACTCTCAAGTCCTCTCTAATCACCTCATCCAAACTCTTCTTTAGTCGTCCCCTCCCCCTTTTGCCTTTGGGGATGTTGATCATCTCACATCTCCTCACTGGAACGTCCACACTCTTCCTTTTCATATGGCCAGACCATCGGAGTCTTGTTTCTCTCATCTTATCTTCTATGAGAGCTACTCTAACTAAGTTCCGGATAACTCCATTTCTAATTCTCTCATCTTGTTTCTCTCATCTTAACAATTATCTACATTGGATTATTATTTGCTAATCAAATTAGAAATAAAAAGAATGAAAATAAGCGAAGGGGAGGTTAGGATTTACCTCCAAAACATCAGGAACTAGGCTAAAGGGAGGTGGAAAAAGTAGGTAGACGTGCTGAGCATACATGGATGTTTGGTTGGCAGCACATGGTGGCTCCGGTGGTCGGACGGGTAGCTGTGAATTGGCCAAGGGGGAGGGGGAGGGGGAGAGGGAGTGGGAGTGGGAGTGACTGGATAAGGGAATGGAGGGTGCTGCGTGAGTGATTTTAAGGGGGGAAGCCGGTTGGGGGGTGGTGCTAGGTTAATTTCACATAATTTATTTTGTCTTGGATTTTTTTCCCCGACCTCCTTAACGTAGTTATTTTATTTATTTTGTTTTTGCTATTATTTTCTCTTTTGTTGTTAAGCTAATAAATATTTGGGTTAACGTTTGGGTTAATTTTTGAGCTATTATTAGTATTTCCATGATTTATTTAGAAGGACTCTTAAATTCCACCCATTTATGTTAATTTATCTTGGCACTTATTTTTATTCTGTTTATTAACATTATAGTCTCATGTATTTGTCTTTATAAATATATATATATATATTTATATATATATGTGTGTGTGTGTGTGTGTGTGTGTGTGTGTGTGTGTGTATGTATATGTATATATATATACACACACACACACACACACACACACACACACACACACACATACATACATACATACATACATATATAAACATGTACATATATATATATATTATATATATTATATATATATATAGATATATATATATGTATGTATATATATATATATATATAATATATATATATATATATATATATATATATATATATATATATATATATATATATATTATATATATATATATATATATATATATATATATATATATATATCCCATGATTACTCCGTATTATAAATTTGTCGATTTATTTATTTATTCATAAATTTTATGAGCTCCTAATGATTTAAAACATGTCATGACTTAGCTTATTCTGAGGTCATTTCTTCCCTCCAACCTACAACTACTTAAATCGAAATGCAACACGTACTCAACTTTATTAAATTGAAATTAGCTAAAGTAATTCGTCATGGGCAAGGTTCAGGCTATTACATTCTGTAACCTCTAATATTCAACAACTACAAACTCATATTTCAAGCATGAATAACTCTAAAATTTTCATATTTGTAATCGAGAATATCTCTAAAATACACCATGTGTTTATTTGTCACATCCACATTAAAATCAAATGTGCTCTAATCCATCAACTACACATATAAAATCGCATTATCTATCATTTTTTTTCCCATTACAATAATTCTTCAAGTTTAGGCCACCTAAACTAAAATTGCAAGACACATGTGCCAAAAATTCAATTCTGAATTTCGTTCATTCTAGACCTAAACCCCAAAAACATCATTCTTATCTAACACTTGTGACTACCCACAAACAAGCCTCTGTCTATTCAAAAAAAAAAAATCTTATTTAACTTACATTCACCATATTAAAAAGTAAAAGCACAAGATACAATGAAAAGAATAATAAGGGATTGAGTAAAAGATCGAAAGATGAATAGATGGTCATTGCTGGTGGTATCGACAGTGGTGGTAGCCATATCCTTAGATGGTGGTGGCTATAGTGAGGGTTGGTAATAGTAGTAGTAGTATGCAACAAGAATAGGGGTAACTACGAACAACCATAACAATGAGCATGGGAAGAAGACAATAAAAACTTAATCAGAAAATGTAATAGATAACACTCAAGAACACTGAGCAATAAACTCAAGGATACAGAGCAAACAGATCAGGGGAGTTGAGCAGTAAGAGAATAATGTAAAAAGTGGTGTTCCTTAATGAGGTTCACACTTCCAACTAGACTACATCCCTGCCTAAGGTCCCTTCATTAGGATTCAACCATGTATTAATTTTCTCTAAGATTTACATAATTTCCAAGAGTTCACCCAAGAACCTTGACCCCAACCCATCCTTCAAAAATTTGTTTACAAAAATTGCAGTGATTTGAAGTTGATCACTCAAAAGTGCAATGCCCTAAGGATATGAGTTAAGCTGTTTGTGTGTTGCTTACTTTCTATGCTCAACAAGATCTCTCTATATACAAGTAGTGAAAATGAGATCATTGGAGAAAGCTAAAAATGTAGCCATTAGATGCTTCTCTCTAACAGCTGCTAGTTGGTTTAAGGGCCTTGATGCCCATCCACTTTTCGAATGTCTACCCAGTCAGGCCTTGGCGTCTTGTGTCTAGGAGATGTCATTCTTCATCCTTAATTGGCACCTTAGCTATTGCGTTCCTTATTTGCCAACACAGAAAGCACTATTTCAAGCTTTAATGTTGACATTCTCCAATTCTGGTATAGTTGATTGCAGCTATCGCTTTCAAGAAAAGAGTTTTTGGTCTTTCCCTAATGTGGGGTATATTTGAATGTGCTTTCCAAGCTTCCTAAATGTTGTCATATGATCAAAAGTCACACAGTTAATCTTAATCTTGCTTCTTGAAGATTGTACAATTGAGTAGTTAGCAAGATAACCTAATTAATCAAATTGTAGTTATTTTAATTAATCCAGACTAGTAAAACATAATAAGATACAACCTCTTAAAGAACAAAACACAGCCAAATTTTGAGCATCTGATGAACAGATTTTATGCCAAAATTTTTGCTATGTTCCTTTATCGTGGGATTACGTAGTTACAAATGATTTAGATTTTGTTAATTATATACTATTTTAGACTTAAGAAATTAATTAGTGCATAAATTTCATTTTATGCTCAATTATACTAATTTTATGACTTTGACAAGGGTTCATTTCTAATATGCCAGTTAAGATCCTTACTAATAATAGTTCAATGCAGTTAAACTCAACTTTGAAGCTCTAAGTAGAGGGTTACCAATGATCTCATTGAACATGTTACTAGCAAGCAATAAAGTACATAGATAACATTCAAATATGCATGCAAACAAGATCTAATGATTGTTAACCTTGTATTAAAAATGTGCCTGGAATTAAAACATATATTATGCAACTGATCACGTTCAGGTGATTCTTCAATCTCCTTATCTTTGATGAAAGACAACATTTGTCAAATAGATATCATATCAAATAAATGATATAGATCAAAAATTATGCTCCTTCTTTCTTTAATAATTACTGAATGGGATAAACCACATATAACTTACACAATAAGCTCCCATTTAGTTTCCTCATTAGAGGCATACAAGCATAGTTAACTAATAGAGCTTATAGTGTCCTATGTGAGAATAACTAAAAGCTATTATGATCAAATGCATGGTAAGTAAATATCATAAGTAAATCATTTACGATAACATAAGCAATATAAGTATTAAAACCATAAAATTTTCAACTCCATAAGCATTGAAATCCCAAATGTTTATCTTAAGACTCACTACCTTAATGGACTGCCAAACTAATTGCTTCAAGGGTCGCCTAATTGCACCTGTTTAAGTAAATTCCCAAATTTTCTCCCCATTTGACTTTCATGAAAAAGTGGGATTAACATGAGAAAAATGTAGGGCATGGTTCAAACTTATAAACCAAAATACCCAAATGTTCAAAAACAACACAAACTATATCAATTTTTAGAAAAACTAAAGCCTATTTGGTGAGTATTGGAATGGAATGGAATCATTCCTGACACTAAGAGGGGGTTGGGAATAGAACTTGAATTCTGAAATCATGTATTTGGGGAGAAAAGGAAAGGAATCATACTCCACTCCTTGTCGTTTGGCTAGAAATTATGGAATGCAATTAGATTTGTTTTATTTTTGAAACATTTTTATATCATCATAAGCCAGCTATCTTTCCTAAATTTTTGACATTATTCTTTTTGAATTTTTCTATTTAATTTTTAAAATGTAATATAAGTTACAATTTTTGTATTTTAATTTTGAATTGCACTGTGAATTTGTATTTTTATGTGATTGAAGTACTAAATTACATAAACCTATATTTTTAAAAAAATAAAAAAATGGAGGCATGAACTCACAATTTTATAAGTCCATTATTTTATAAATCCATAAAATGATTACTTTATCACTAGAAAAATAAAAAAAAGGAAAATCAATTGTTCTTTATCTACATGTTGACAAATAAAAATTTCATATGTCCTGTTCTCCTGCCTATCTCTACAATTAGATCTACAGCTCATTTTCTCTTTCTACTTCTTCCCTTTCTCATATCAAATTGCTTGTTCTACCCTAGCTCATGGTTTTAGTCACTGGTTAGCGGTGGACTAAATCTTGCTCTTCTCTCTCCAGCAATGATATCGTCAACAAAAGCAAGGCTTATAATGACGGTATCTGCAGTGGCATCTTCCTTCCACGCTAACAGTTGATAGATGATGAGTTCTCTATAGTCAATGAGACTATTTCTCTGTTTGCCCTCTTCCCATATCTGCAGTTAGGGCTTTGTTAAGTATGAACAAGTGTAAATGAAGAACTAAGCAAACAAATTGGATAAAATAAAATCTTGGTTAATATTTTCTTTTAATATTCAGGTAATTAATATGATCGCTTAGGTTGGGGAGTTGGAACCTCCTTATTTTGGGAGGGTACAAGTCCCTAGGCTAACTTGATGCCCCTTGGTATCAAGTCCCATCCTCCCTTACAATGCTCACCAAACATCAAGGGCTGGAACTTTATACTTGAGAGTTCACATTCCACTCCATTTTCCCTCACTAAACACGCCTCAAAAGCGATTGTTTGTTAAGTAGAGTACGGGTTGATTAGTGATCAATAGGAGTTGAACAGAGAGGATGGGCTAAAATGGACTTTTTTAACAAGTACAAACTGGGAGAGTAACTTTAGGTTCCCTAGAGCTTTCAACTTCCAAAATCCCTCCTTCTCCTTAACATTGGTTCCCTCATCCTTTTGTTCTTCCTTATTCTTCTGTTCAACATCTTTCTTTCTCCTTTATTTCATAATCATCTGTACATCAGCATCAATCTCTTTCTTTTTCATAAGGAGGGCTTCCACAAACGGTTCCTTCAGAATGCTGAATGCTTCACTAGCTACGTTGAGATCTATTATATACCAACTTGCTAAAGTTGATCTTGAAGATACCCAAAGATTAGTGCAGGGTCTTTCTAGGGTTACCTCTATTGCATCCACGATTCGATCACAAGCCACCACTTGAAGTCCCTTATTCATGAATCTTTGGGCTTCCATCTCATAAATCCACTAAGAGTGACCGACCATCTACTTTAACAAGAAAGTTTAAAACTTATCAACAATTGAGGCTGCCTAGAAATTTTAAGGCTCCGTACATTGAGTAGGAAGTGATCTGAGTCTTGGTCAGGTCTAGGTCTGGTAGGATTAGAGAAGATGTTCTTCTCAAAATACTCATTTTTATGTAACCATTGCCCAGAAGAACTACACCTAAATTTCAAGTATTGTAGCTTTTCTTTGTTAACCATAGAGCCAACCACCTCAATTAGACCCTCATCTTCGAGGGGGCCTTCAAGTACTCAAACACTTTTGTAAGCAGATTCACATATGACAGAGGGGTATTGTGAGAAGACTCCTTGAGTTTGTTGATGTACTCTTAAATAATCTTAAAGAAGGTTTTGTCTTTGTCATATATGAAGTGCTGAACCACTCCAAAGGCCCTAACAGATAGTAACTCCTTGGTATTCCCCCTTGCGTAGAAAATCCTCACTGGAAGTAGTAGAGGAGTCTAGGTTCAAAGAACAACCATGTATGGGACACTTGCATTTTGTTGTTAATATAGACCTAAAAGTGAGAATAGTTTTCAAGATAGGCATTTGCATAATCATCCAGGGTTTCATAGCAAGCCTTGGTAGAGTTAACCTCGAGATTAAGGACCTGGTCCAAGGTTGCAACTGAAAGATTGAGATCTATACTCTTGACCAATGTGGTGTAATAGATCATATCCTTTAGTCCTTGTTTCCTTATATTAGCATAAAATAGCTTAACCAAGTTAAGATATACCGTAGTTCTAGCACCAAATAGTTCTCTATAGTTCATTATTTCAAAGACATAAGAAAAACTGAGTTTTGCTTTCATGAAGAAATCCCAATCCAAATGGACACAACAAATCAACTTCCGATTGATGAATTTCTCAAAATATATTTCACTACCTTCTATAGACCTCTCGTTAGGCATGTGTAAAGCATTTATAGAATAGGAGGAACTTCTACCTCTTAAGCCTTGTTAATTTGGAATCAATTTCCTCAACTTCCTCATCCAGCATCATCTTTTACCTTTTTGGAGGTACAAGGGAAGGAGATTGAGAGCTTCATGTGATGTACCTTAAAGTAGACTTAGAGGGACCACCCTTTTCACTGTAAAGAAGCAATTTTTATAGGTTAAGGTTTCATGACTTGAAAGCAGAGTGAAAGGGGGATGGGGGGAGAGAGAGAGAATTTGAATTAACATAGGTTGAGAAAGAAGTTAAGAGGAGTTAATGAACATGGGTGAGTGTCACGACGTTACAAGTTTAAATAGTTTCCAAAGTAAGAAATGTTGACATATATAATACCTTTACTTTTTTTTTTTCACTGGCTAGATATGTAAAAAATGGAGACAATCACTTAAAATTTTCCAAGGAGATTTTCGCACCCAATTTTAAGAAGATTACATAAATTTTCACTATTTTTAAAAAGTGATCTCAGTCAAAAAGCGAGTACTAAGTAGACTCCATTAGCATAAGAATATGCCTAAATTAGTATATGAAATGACTCAACTTCAATTACCGTAATGATATCAAGTGTCAAAATCAAGTGCTTTGAAAATCATTTTTCTAGCCATAGATAGTATTAAGAGGAATTACTTTGCCTCAATTCATGAAGTTTGGTTAATCATTCCCAATTCCCTTTGGATAAAATAGGATTGATCTTCACAAAGGGGCTTGGTAAATATACCATCTAATTACATATTAGTAGGCACACAATCTAGAAAGACAACACCTTTATCTACATGATATTTGATGAAATGACGCCTTACTTTAATTTGCTTAGTTCTTAAGTGCTAAGCAAGATTCTTAGTGATCTTGATAGCACTTTGGTTACCACACTTGATAGGAATCTTCTTATAGTCTAATCCAAGGTCTTCGAGTTGTTGGCTAATCCATATTATTTGAGCACAACATGCTCCAACAATAATATATTCAGCCTTACCAGTGGATGAAGCTATTGAATTTTGCTTCTAAATGCCATGACATAAGAGATTGTCCAAGAAATTGTGAACTTAACTTTAAGACTTGCATAGTTAGCATCAGAATATCTTACAACTTTAAGGTTACTACCTCTTGGATACCGCAAACTAACGTCCTTAGTTCCAACAAGATACTTGAATATTCTTTTGATACCTTGAGGTGTGATTCCTTGGGAACTAATTGGAATCTCTCACATAAACAAATACTAAACATAATATTAGGGATGCTTATAGTTAAATATAGTAATGATCCAATCATACCTCCGTATACCTTTTCAAAGATTAGTTTATACCAGTTGAATCTAAGTCAAATTTACAATTATAAGCCAAGGGCTTGTTAGCATGCTTTGAACTTACAAGTCTATATTTCTTTAGGGGTTCCTTAACATACTTTCCTTGGTTGATGTAGATGCCATATTGGCATTGGTTGATTTATAATCCAATAAAAAAAACTTGACTCTCTCATCATACTTATTTGAAATTCATTGCTCATAAGCTTAGAGAATTCTTTGCACAAGGATTCATTAGCAGTAGGAAAAAAACTGTATCTTCAATATATATTCGCACAAGCCATAAATCTTCCTCCTTTGTTTTAATAAACAAGGTGTTGTTAATTTGTCCTCCTTCAAAATCACTTTCAAGTAAGAACTTGTTAAGCCTTCTATGCCATGCTCTAAGACCTTGTTTTAATCTATAGAGAGCTTAGGATTGCTAGGGTTTTTAAAACCATAGGATTGTTCAATATCAAATTCTTCTTACAAATGCCTATTTAAAAATGCACATTTCATATCCATTTAATGTAACTTGATCCCTAAATGCAAATGTAAGTAACAGTCTAATAGCCTCTAGTCTGGATGTAAGGGCATATGTCTCATCATAGTTGATTCCTTTTTCTTGATTGTAATCATTTTCCATCAATCTAGCTTTGTTCCTTGCCGTATTACCATTCATGTAGCCTATTCCACGCCCATTTGGTTCCAATGCTAAGATGGTTCCTAGGTTTGGTGGTTAAGGACCAAACTTTATTTTTTTCAAACTGGTTGAGTTCTTCTCACCTAGACAACATACAATCAAGGTCTTCAAGAGTTTTTTTACAGCTCTTGGGTTCTACAAGTGACAGAAGTGCAGAGAAATTTCTAAGAGAAGAACGAGTCCTTACACATGAGTTGAGATTTGGCATGATGTTGTTTAGAGGATAGTGTATAAGGAATCTATAGCCTCTCATTGGTTCTTAGAGATCATGATAAGTGCTTCTTTCCTACCTTGCCTCTTGTATAGCTTCTTACCTCACTCCCATGCTCTAACTGTTTCGAACTTCATGGCTCGTGATAGTATATTCTAATTGGTTCAGGGTAACTTGAGATAAACTTTGAGTGATGGCTTTGTTGGATTCAGGTGTTTCTTTAGCATTTTCATGTCTATCGAGTTTGAGATCTTGAAACAAAGTTGAGTTAAAGGACCCATCATTGTTTTCATTAAACATGACAAGTATACTTTCTTTAGCCATCTTGGTTCTCTTGTTGTATACTTTATTTGCTCTAGTTAATTTGTTGAGATTGTCCAACAAAGATGTCTTTATCACTTCTTGCATCATACTTTCTAAGATTGTCTTTTCCATTGATGTAAATGAAGCACTTGCTACCAGATGCTTTGAAATAAGAGATTTTTGGCTTCTTTCATTTGACGAGCTCATATGGAGTTTTCTATAGGATAGGTTGAGAACATAGTTAACAATGTCCATAGCTTCAACCCAAAAGCACTTTGGAAGATCATTTTCACATAACATTGTTCTGTCCATATCTTTTAAGATTCAATTTATCCTTTAAACCTCCCTATTATGTTGTATAATCCTAAGAACTTCTATGATATGCCAGTTGATGACAGAATTTGATAAAATTCTCCTTTGAACTTAGTTCCACGATCACTTCTCATAGCCTGAATTAACAATCCTTGAGTATGCTATACTTGTTTGCAATATTTTGGTAAGTACTTGAAAATTATCCAGTTTATCTTACAAGAATACCTAGGTAAATCTAGAATAATCATGGACAATAACATACATTTACTTTTTGCCACTAAGACTTCTCAATCTTATACGACCATAGTTGAAAAAGTTTTCAAAGGCTTAACTCTAACTTGTCTTCCCTTTAGATAAGCACTAGAAACTTAATCTTTATTACACTTATGCTTGCGAATACCTCTTACTAGATTATGCTTGGATAATTTATCAATAACATGCATATTAGCATGATCTAATGTTCTATGCAATAACCATACATCATCATCAACAACTTTAAATATATGAGATTCTTGGATTTAAAATGATCAAGGTTAATAACATTAATGTTTCCCATTATAGATCTAGACAAAGTAATGTTTCTAGTTTCAAAGCTGGAGACTTCACATTGAGCATAATTAAAGCAACCCTTTTCCCTTTATCACATAATTAAGAAATGCTAAGCAAACTAAATTTAAAGCCATCCACTAAGTAAACATTCTTAAGTGAGTTAAAGGGATTTTTGTTGACTTTTCTAACTCTAATGATCTTTCCATACTTTTTGTCTCCAAAAATAACTTTTCCTTAATTTAATTTTCAAGTTCTAAAAACACTCATGTCTTTTGAGCATCTGCTATCGATGTATCATTAATGAGTCTTTGAATTGAAGCATACTCATAAAATAAACATGAACCTTTCCACTTCCTCGGACTGGAAATCTATGTGCAAGATCAATTATAATGTTCAACGGCCTTACAACTTTCAGTTCACATAGTTAAAGAACTCTAGGACTACATCTAGTGTAATTATTAGGATCCACAAAGTTTCTCTACCACTATCTCTTGTTAGAGTTGCTTTGGTGTCATTTTTTCATCTTTCAATGATTAGGGTGTCTACGAAAAACATTTATAGTTTGCATTGAACTGCTCTAACCTTTGTAAGGAGGTGTCTCTTTAGCAAAGAAGTTCTCATATGATTTCCTCTTGTTGTTAGGATCATATGTAAGGCTTCTGTATTGAAGGACACACTTTGGAATCCAAGTAATTTGTTTAGGTTTTCTTGTCCCTTAGTGACTTTTGAAAGGAAATTTGAAAATCCTCACTTTAAGCTTTAAACGTGCTAATCTCATCGTCAGCCTCATGAAGCTTATCCGACTACCCAAAGGAGTTTGAAAATATACTGATTTTCAATGTTTAACTTATATAGTTCATCTTTGAGAGTTTCAATCTCTTTACTAGAGTCATTCTACTTCTTATATTTATAGATACTTCTTAAAAACTATTTGACGTCATCTTTTAAAGACTTTAATGAGTATACTCATCTTATAAACTTTCCTTTTCATATTTCAAAAGATTAATTTCATCATCATCAGATTTGATATCAGCAAGAGGCTCTTCTTTAGTATTCACGCCATGCCTAATACTCTTTATTAAATCATTTTTAGACATTCTAGAGAATGGAAATGTTACCTGCTGGGTGAAGTTCCTTTCACTTCCTCGAGTACTGTTTTGCAATACCTTAAGAACTTACGTTTGCCTTCTGATTTGCCATGAGGCATAGGTTGGTAACCTCATCATCCTCATCTTCACTGCATGCTCTTATTGTGGCCTTTTTGTCATTTCCACTTCTTTTTCAAGGACTTATAATCCTTCATCATATGTCCTGGTTGATCACAACCATAGCAAACAGTCATGCTAGCTTCAAGGTTCAGAGAGGAGGATTTAATATCTTTATTGCCTTTTAAAGATAATCATCTTCAAGACTTCTTGAAGTTAAAGTTATTGCTCTTGAGCATTTTGTGGAAGCCTTCAGGCAGCATAACTATCTCATCCTTTAATGCTTTAGATTATGAGTCACGTTGTCTTTTAGGATTCTTAACTACACTTTTTAAGGCTGCCCCTTTATTAGAAGTTTCGTCGTGTACTTCCATAGGTGGTTTTAATAGCTAGGGAGTTTTTCAACTAGATTTTTCTACTTTAAGGTCATTAAGTTTTGAGCCTCTTCAATGGCCATGACCTTGGCTTCCCATTGGTTTTTTGAGAGAATTCTCAATAACTTCCTCACTATCTCTTCATTTAGGTAGAATCTTACAGGTGACTTGATCTTGTTGATGATGTTACTAAATCTAATTTATATCTCCATGACACCTTCATTTAGAAGCATGTTGAAAAGCTCATATTCGTATACATAGATGCTTACCTTTGACTCTCTAACTTAAATTATGCCTTCATATGCGGCAACGAGAGTGTTCTATAGTATAGTTACTATTTTATATGCATAAATTCTATTAAACTCATTAGCATCCAATGCATAATGTAAAGCATTAAGAGCCTTGTAATTTTTCTCACTCTATGATGCTCTTCAAAGGTTTATTAGTCAACGGGCTTCTCCAGCTGTTTAGTGCTAATTACGTGCATGATTCAAATTGGAATCCTTAACACTATGTTCTATAGCTCATAGTCTTGACCCATAAGCCAAATTTGCTTAAGTCTCTTCTAAAAGCAAAATTAGATCCACAAAATAAATGAGGTTTAAACACATATCTACCTTGACTGTTCAACCGAAAATTATGTTAATTTATACCCTTTTTTATCTAATAATTTCTTTAAATAAATTATTAAATTAGGATTTTTATATTGTTTTGTTTATTTTGTAGGAATTGAAAAATTTTAAAAAAACAATCAACTGGATCAAAATCAACATGGATCAAGTTGAAGAGGATAAAAGCAAAAAGGGGGAAAAAAAGGGCCTCAAAGCATTGCGTTCAGCCTAGATCCATGG
This sequence comes from Carnegiea gigantea, assembly GCA_029747015.1. Taxonomy (NCBI): domain Eukaryota; kingdom Viridiplantae; phylum Streptophyta; class Magnoliopsida; order Caryophyllales; family Cactaceae; genus Carnegiea; species Carnegiea gigantea. The sequence goes on along the minus strand of JAKOGI010000913.1, from coordinate 68,140 downwards.
CCTAAACAACTCCCCCTTCACTTAAACTCACATGCAGTGCACGTGACTCGGGTGGCCTTCTTCTCTCCTCTATCCCTTCTTTCTTTGTTAGCCGGTCCAATCTATGGCCTATACGATTTTGTCATTCCCTTCTTTCTTCATTGGATGTGCCAGCCCAAATCTTCTCTCCTTCCCTTCAGCCAGCCTGCTTCCTTTTCACTTAATTGCCACCTACTCCTCGCATGAGCCCAACCTTTTCTTCCCCCCTTTCTTCTTCTTTTTTCCTTAGCCTAGCTACCCACTAAGGGTAGCTAAGGCATAGGTTTCCATTTTGTTAACCAACTATGAGATAATTTCTTTCAAATTGGGCCCTACAAGCCACAAGCCACAATATGACTTACTAGAAAACTTACTAATGTAATTAGCATCATGCCACCTGCTCAACGCTATTAAGAGTTAAGGTATGTACAATTCTCCCTTGTCACGAATCATATACTTAGAGTGCAAATGACACTTCCAACCTATAACAGATGTAAAAATAGGATAGGCAAAGAGTATTTAAAATAAGGCATGAGAGCCAAGCTAGACCATGCAAATAAAGTCTTTTTGCATATATACTTGTCTTACAACACTTTCTACTTGTTTACATATAACTATTTGAACATAACAACCTAGCAAGGTATCCATTTAACAGGTTTTAGCCACACAAAAAAAAAAAAAAATAAAGCCACTAACTCATAAGAAGCACACAACAATCTTCACTTAGCTATATGCTTAGTGGATAATTGATATTCTAAAACCAAAACCTTTACACATTATAAGTACATATAATAGCTACCATGAATTCAAAGTTTGATAACATAATAAGCCAATGCTGCTTCACTTTAATAGAATATTTTACTCTTAAACTAATTGGGGTCATGCATAAGACATATTTAGCAAAAGGACAAGTAGCTTGCACGAACATAACAAAGCATTGACTTTAAACCCATGGAAGACATAAAGGAAGGCCAACTTCAAATTAAATGATTTTATAGTCAATAAACCTTTTTCACGTCTCAAGTCGACTCATTAAAAAGCATACATTTAACTTACATTTTGAGTAAAAGAAAGTTTACGAAATCAGACTATGTTTAGATAGTAGTGCCTTAACACTTGGCAACTGCATCCCAATTGACATCTAGATTCCCAAGAATTACTAAAGTCAAAGAGGAGTGAGAGGAGTTTTATTAATTTACACCGCACATGTTGACTACGAATCCCAAACCGTACGGTGTCCTATGGCTTGGTCGCAAATCCATTAGCATTAGACCATTAACCTAGCTGTAAAACCCCTGAACGCATCAAGAGTCATGTCGTACTCGAAGTCTAGCAGTGTAAAATCTTTCAAGACCACAAAATCAATTAAAAAGGCTTAAAAAGGAGTTATTCTTTACAACATTTTCCTGTTGAAACTCCCTCTTTCGATGAAGTGACATGGCATGATCATAAACTATTTGGTTTAGGTTGAGCAATAAGTCTCATGGTTCATAAATTACTTTTAAAGCTTAATTAATCACCATAACACTTTTACGTTCAAAATCTAAAATTTATCAAATTCTGTCTAGTTTCGATTATTGAAACCACACTCAAAATCAACTAGCTAACAAATCACTTTTAACACAAATAAAGCCAATTGATGCGTAAAATGCGCAAATCTAATCAAAATCAATAGCCGTCAAATCATTTTAACCACAACTAGTTTAGGATACAGTGGGGCACTACTTTTGTCAAACCATCGATATTATCTTGATTTGAAACTCACTGTTTATCAAATGACCACATCAGGATCTAAGAGCTTGGGCCACCTCACATTCAAAAGAAAATTAATTAGCAATATTTTTGTAAGTCACTCGTAAAGTACTCCAAGGAACCAATTATACACACATAGTTACATTGAATAGCTTACAAGTTCCAATCAGTTTTTCTTAGTTCCTTAAGTTTAGGCCAAGCTCACATCATGTTCAATTTAGGTCAGGTCTAGGTTTAGGTTCCCTTAGGTCTTTTTAGTTTTCTAGTAAGTCATAAAGAACACCTAAGAACAAAGAACCTATTCAAGCTGCTGGCGGGTTACGGTTCAGGGTTTAGTTTTCCAGCCACTTCAATTCAAAGTCAAGTTTTGCTCAGGTTAAGTTCAACTTAGTTTTAGTTCAGCTTAGTGCAGGTTCACATCAGTTTAGGCTTAGCTCAAGCTTCACTCTAGTTCACATCAATTCAGGTTTGGTTTAGTTTTCAACCATTTGTACAAATTCTCAGGCGATCCTCACCCAAAACTAAGAAGGTAGAGTAAAATAATCATGGTTCAACTCAGTCTAGATTCAGTTCGTAGTTCATTTTAATTCAAGTTTAAGTAACTTTTGGCTCAAGTTTAGTTTAGTCCTTTCTAGGTTTAGGAACTATTCATGGTTCTTTAGCTTGTTTCAATTTCTCATTTAAACCAATCAACAAAGACCCACTCCTTTTCTATTCGTTAAGTTACTCAATTCAATTCCTAACAACAACTTATTAACTCTAGATTTGCCCAAAATCACATACAACTTCGAACCCATATTTCACACTTTAAACCCTAATTTAAGCACATGCAATAATGATTTCAATTGATTAATAAAAAGATTTAGGGTTTGAATTTACTATTAATTTTAGAACAAGTACTACCCACCTTGAAATTAGAATGTTGGATGAATCTAGATTGAAGCTTGAAGGTAAAAGAGGCTTGACTAGGTACCCTAGCCGTCCTTTGTTTTTCTCTAGCCTCTAGTTCTTTCCTTCTTCTCCTTTTGTTGCCTATTTCTTACTTCTCTCATAACAAGGCATTTCCTTCGTGTTCCCCCTAGGATATATAAGCAAAGCTGTATACAATATTTTGGGGTCTATGTACAACTAGGTGTAAGGTCATTTCTTTCTTATTCCATTGCTTCATAGAAAACCTAGAGTTACGCCTTAAAGCAGGCTTGGATACACTTGTTAAGAGGTTGATAGGCCATTTTTTCCCAATGAACTTTGAAATTAAAAGTTTAAGTTAGGGTTGTAAGGGTAAGAGAGATTCTTGATGCTAGTTGTGTAAACCTCATTCTCCTTAGGTCCTTACTTCTTTCGATTCGTATAAGATAGCTTAACTTGGACTGCATTGTAATGCCCCCTCCCAGGGTCACAGACAATTACTTAGAACAACTTCAAAAATCATCGACCGATCCCACAAAACACCACAAGCCTTTTTGATTTCTTCATTCTCACTTAGACGATGCCTGGGGAATTTTACAAGAGGTCACCCATCTTAAGACTTTTCTACAATGACCACACTTAACCATGAAGTTGTTAAGAATGGGATTCCCGAAAAGAAAAGTGTTACTTCACTATATGAGCAGCTATTTCAATCCTTTTAAGCCATACTTTCTAACCATAACTAGGGTGTTATAATCACCCCCACTTAAAGCAAAATGTCCTCATTGTGCCTGCTTAATCGATCGACTTTACAACTCCCTTGACAAGCGATCCACTTCTAGTATCTTTGCCCCACCACATAACTGGCCAAGGTATCTCGTCCATTAGTGTAGCTTACAGTCATAGGTTAACTTTGATGCCATTTGTAACACTCCGACCCCTCCCTGGGCTATAGATAGTTACTAAGAACGACTTCCTAGATCATTGACTTGCCTCACAAATCACCATAAGCCTTTTCAACATATTTTGTCCTCAGTTAGATTATAACACCCTGAGTGTGGCTTAAAAGAGATTTAAAGTAGCCACTCATAGCATCAAAAGGTGCACAATCATTTTCAAGGAGCTCATTCTTAAGAAGTCCACAGAGAAGTGTGCTTGCTGTAGAGAAATCTTAGAATGGGTAACCTCCTAGGAAGTGTCCTAGGTAGCATGTGAGCAAGGGTGAAGCACATTGGAAAGGCTTATAGTGATTTGTGGAGTCAATCGACAATCTTTAAAGCCATTGATGGTAACTTTTTACGGCTCAAGAAGGGGTCGCGGGGGTTACAGATAGTATCAAAGCTAACCTGCAGCCGTGAGCTGTGCTAGTGGATAGAAGAGCCTTAGACAGTCACCTAGCATGACAAGGATACGTGGATGAACCGTCAGTCAAGAGGACTTAAAAGTTGGCTGTATAGGATGACACAACAAAGACGTTGTGTTCTTTAAAAATCAAGTGGGGATGATTGTAACACCCCCAATGTAGCTTAGAAAGGATTTGAAGTGACTACTCATATTACCAAAAGGTGCATCTTTTGTTTCTGGAGCCTATTGTTATGAACTCCACAATTAAGTATTCTTGCTGTGCAGAACTCTTGCGATGGGTTACCTCCTAGGAAGTCTCCCAAGCAACATGTAAGCAAGGACAAAGCACACTGGAAAAGTTTATGGTGATTTGTGGAGCCATTCCACCTATATTAAACAGTTTCTTATAGTTCATTCTCTAAAGAAAATATAAAAAACTAAAATTCCCCTCGATAAGAAATTCCTAATCCAGTCTCTTACAAGACCTCCAAATAGAATTCTCCCTTATCCATGAACCAATCACTTGGAATATTGGTTGCAGAAGAGATAGAGGTTGGAATTTTTACCTTACAATGTTTATCAATATCAAATTCTATATCCTTAGTTTCATTGATGATGAACTTCTTGAGCTTTTTGGTAGTAGAGAACATGAGCTTCTGGTAGATTTAGTACAAGTACACGACATTAATGTAATTAGCAATGACAAGTAAGGGTTGTGTCCATAGGGAACTTGATTTTAACAATGAAAATTAATATTAACATTAATCTAGACCAACAGCCATTTAGGTTGAACATTACTGAAATTAGCTTAAAACTGCTAAGTGATAGAAAGTTAAACCTAGCAATAGATAATAAAAACCTCATGTTAGGATTCATCATGCATTTATGCTTTAAGAATCAATAGCTAAACTATACAAACATACCCATGTAAATGTTCGCAGTGGAAAGATTACAAATTGAAAATCATCTGCACCTTCTTTCAAAGGTCATTAGACTAGCTAACCAATCATAATTATCTATTTTATGTCATGAAATTAGAATCAATCAGGCCACAAGGTTGAATAATCAAGGGTCCTAATTCGAACCCTAATTACTTTCACATTAGGGATCTTTATGGCTCATAAAGTAACACTTGGATAAAGATTCAACATTCTATAATCTCCTAAATCCTAATTAAGAATGGTGAATTTATTCCCTTTTGAGACTTTCATCAAACACTTAGTGAACTATGTAAGAATCTAAGGCATAAACATAGGCAAAGTACACAAAAGCTTAAATCCTGAATCAATCAAGCATAATAGGGGCTACTTAAAACCCAAGATTCAGATTTCGCATCTAACCATATTGAAAACTTCAATTCCAAAATCTAAGTGGACAAGCATGGATGAATATGAAAACTTAGAAAATTAATGAAATAAGGAGAGAGAATTGAAGAACAAACTTGGATTAGACATAATAATGATCATCAATTAATCTTCAATGATCACAGACTTGATGTAAAAAAGTCTTAGAAATCTCTCAAATAAACCCTCAAATCACCTCTAGAGAAGTGTTCGTAAATAAAACTGTGCAGATCCCAAAATAAATCCCAAAAAATAAATTAGTAATGCAAAATCTAGCAAACCACACGGTTGTGCATCGACATACGGCCAGCACTGTTTCGGGAATTCGAGTCTTCACTAGTATGATTTCTGCATGGTTGTGTCATAGTGTACAACCAACTATGCACCCTCTTGGGCACTTTAGTCTTACTTTTCTGGCCCTCAAAAACTTCATTGAACATCTTTTCCCCCTTGAAATCCATCCCCATGGCCTTTCTTTCTATCAAAATTAGTGATTTTCTCATTTTTATTCCAGAAAATCTTGAAAATAGGGAAAACTACTTCATAAGCACAATACAGAGTGAAGGACATGGATTTGACCCTTTCTCATCAAGGTCTAACATAAAAATAATGGGAGAAAGGAATCAAATAGAGGCTAAAATGATGTCAAAATAGAGGTTTAATACCTTAGCTATGGGGTTTAGAGAGAGATGAAAGTTCACATTTAGGGTTTATTAGGTTGTCTGGATAGAGAAAGTGAGGCTAAGGGAATTCAAATGAGAAGATTAAGTGTAGCAATGAGAGGTTCTTTGATAGAATGTAATAGTGGTAGACAGCTTGGTGTTGAACATGTGCTAAGGTTAGCCAGGACGAGTAGATGCCATTTATGGAAAGAATAGTGGGAATGATTCAATAAGAGTTTAAAGAACATTTTATAACTCATTTTTTAAAATATTTCAAATCTATTTTCAAAATCTACTTTTCTTACTCCTCCCCCATTTTTCTTTTTGAGAAAATATATTTGAGTTAATAAAAGACCATGAATTAATCCTTATGAATTTGAGAAATTGCCCTGATTGATATTTGAATTACTTGACTTCAGTCAGCTTGATATTATTAAAGCTGTTAAAGTATACCTTGAAATATATTCTTATTAATGAGCTCAACATTATAGGAATTCTTTCTCCTTTGCTCAGGAGTGTAGTCAACCAAATCCAATTCTCTTCGGATGAAGTAGAATTGATGTTCACCAAGGGGATTTGTAAAGATATTAGCTAATTGCATATTACTAAGCATAAATTTAAGAATGATATCACCCTTTTTAATATGATCTCTGACGAAATGATGCTTTACTTTAGTATGCTTGGCTTTTCAGTGTTGTACTAGATTTTTATTGATGTTCACAACTATCTAGTTATCATATTTGATAGGAACTAATCTAGTCCAAGGTCCCTTGCCTATTGATTGATATAGACTATTTGAGCACAAAAAGCTCTAATAGCAACATATTTAGTGTTAGCAATGAACAAGGCCACTGAATTCTATTTACTTATATGAAATGAGACTAGCTACTATATAAGGAATTGGCATGAACTAGAAGTACCTTTTTGTCAACCTTATAACCTGCATTGTCAGCATCAGTGTATTCAATTAGTTCAAGATCATTACCTCTTACATACCACATGCCAAAGGTCCTTGGTTCCAGTAACATACTTGAATATCCTTTCTACAACCTTGAGGTGTGATTCCTTAGAGGATAATTAGAAATCTTATACATAAGCAAATAGTTTTCAAAGACTGGTTTACTGTTTATATGCATGTCAACCTTACAATTCGAGGCCTTTAGAGTTCTAGCATGCTTACAACTGTCAAGATTTTATTTCTTCAGGAATTCCTTAACATACTTTCCTACGATGATGAAGATTCCATCTAAGCATTAATTAATTTACAACCAAGAAAGAAGTCCGATTCTCTTATCATATTTATCCCAAATGCCCTGCTCATCAGCTTTGAAAACTCTTTAGACAAGGATTCATTAGTAGCATTAGATAATATGTCATTGAGTTATGTATAACAAGTAAAAAGCCTTTCCTCATTGCTTTATTAAATAAGATCTTGTCAATTTGTTCTCTTTTGAAATCATGTTCAAGTAGAAATTGGCTAACTCTTTCATACCATGCTCCAGGAGTTAGATTAAATCCATGTAAAGCTTTAAGTAACTTAAAAACATGTTGGGATAGTTTGGATTTTCAAAACCAGGAGGTTGTCCAACATGAACCTCTTCTTGTAGATAATCATTTAAGCGTGCACATTTCACATCTATTTGATATATAACCAGACACCTGCAAAAGATGCAAATGCAAGTAAGCAACATTTTGATGGTTTCTAATCTAGCAACTAGGGTAAAGGCACTATCATAGTCAATCTCTTCTTCTTAGTTGTACCCTGAACCACTAATCTAGCTTTGTTTAGGAGCACATTGTTTTGTTTATCTAAGTTATTTCTAAATATCTACCTAGTTCTAATGACTGGATGGTTCACAGGTTGGGTGGTCAGGAGCCAACTTGGTTTCTTTCAAGCTAGTTAAGTCCATCTTGCATAGCTAGTGTCCAATCTAGGTCTATTAAACCTTCTAAAGGGCACTTAGGTTCCATGAGAGAAATAATGCACAAAAATTCCTATAGGAATAATGAATCCTTGCACCTCAGTTGATATCTAAGATGATATTGTGGATGTGATGATAAGTGATAGATTTGTAGCATCTCCTGGGTTCTTGGGTATTCTTATCAGCTTTTGTTTCTTGTCTTCCTTCTTATCTTGACTCAAAGTTTTAGCATTTATTTCTTCGAAGGCCCTCATATTATTTTAAGGTTGGCTTAGTGTACCCTGAGATAGACTCTAAATGGCTTCTTTATTAGAATCAGCTCTTTGCTCTTCTTCATCATTAAGTCTATTAAGTTTGGGATCTTGGAAGGAGGTTAAGCTAAAGCTTCTATAACTTTTTTTATCAAATATCACATGGATGATTTCATCAACCGTGTTAGTTATCTTTTTATGGACTTTGTAACGCCTACTTTGTTAACAACATTTAAGAAAGATGCTTTCATCATTTTTTGTGTCAAAATTTTCAAGATTGTCCTTGCCACTGTTGTGAATGAAACATTTGTAACTGAATGCCTTGAAGTGGGAAATCTTTGGATTCCTCCCTTTAAATATTCCATAGGGAGTGATGATGCTCTAAAGAAGAAATATGAGGTCAGTGATTGGCTGTGTTTTCATATTACTGATGACAAGCCAATCGTGAAACAAGTTCATGTTTATGAGAACCCATGTGCTAAAGTTCTGAGTGAGAACATGAAGATATGCGAGATTCTATAAGCTAATATGCTAAGTGAGACATTTTCACCATACTAGACTGACTACAGGAACCAGCTAAAATATAAGAAGAAAGATCTCACTCTATATGAATTGATCAGCCACATAAGAAAAGAAGAAGCTAATCACCTGAAAGATAAGATGAACTCTCTTTCCTTAAATTCTTCTAAAGCTAACCTAATTGAATCTACTGTGCCTACAAATAACGACAGGTTTAAAGGCAAAGATGAGAAGAACCAAAAGTCGAGCTATGCTAAGCAACAAAACTAGTTCAGCAATAAGATCCATAAACCAAAAGGGCTGTGCTATGTCTGTGGCAAACTGAGGTATAAAGCATATCAGTGTCCACTTCGAAAAGGGCAGTCATAGCCAAACTGAAAGTCTGTAGCCCAGGCTAACCTTACCAAAGACATAGAAATCATCTGTGTAGTAGTCATAAAGGCAAATTTCGTGGCAAATAATACTAAATGGATCCATGATACTAGAGTTGCGAGGCACTTCTATGCTAACAAAGAGCTTATGTAAGACTTTAAAGACATGATAGATAGTGACTGCGTCTACATGGGAAATTCTACAATTGCTAGAGTTATGGGTGAAGGAAAGATTTTTCTCAAATTTACTTCTAGCAAATTAATGTCCTCAAGCAATGTGCTGTCTGTACCTTCCCTTCGTGGAAAGATAGTTTCTAGCATACTTCTCAAGAAAGCTGGATTGAAAACTATTATTGGAGATGACATAATGGGCTCTTTGTTAAGAAGGGATACATGAATGGAAGTTTATTTGTACTTAATCTTGCTTTTGAGACTATAAATGGAAATGCTTCTAATTCTGGTTATATCACTGAGTTTGTTGATATATGGTATGGTAGGCTAGGCTATGTTAATTTTGCTTCTATTAAATAACTCAAGAATATGCGCTTAATTCCCACTGTGGATGTTGATGATTTTACCAAATGTCTGTATGCATAGAAGCAAAATATGCCAAAAATCCCTTTAAGTCGATTACTAGCAAACAAATAGCATTGCTAGAACTAGTACATTCAAACTTAGCTAACTTCAAAAACATAGCTAGTAAAGGAGGAAAAAGGTATTACATCACCATTGTGGATGATTGCTTTATATGTACCAAAGTTTACCTCCTTAGGTCTAAAAAATAACGCTGAGAAAATATTTTTCAAATAGAAAGCAGAGGTGGAAAACCAACAGGACCGAAAGATTAAGAGGCTTAGAACCGATAGGGGTGGAGAACATGAGACTAACTCTCTGACAACCTTTTGTGAGAAAAATGGTATAATACATGAGGTTAGTGCACCCTATACTCCATAATAAAATGGGATAGTCGAACGCAAAATTAAAACACTTAAAGAAATGATGAATTCCATGCTTTTAAGTTCGGGACTTCCTGACAATATGTAAGAGAATGTTGTTTTATCTGTTTGCTATATTCTTAATAGAGTACCCCATAAGAAGTTACACCAAACCCCTTATGAACTAAGGAAAGGCTACACTTGTAATTTGAGTTTCTTAAGGGTGTGGGGTGTTTGGCTAAAGTTCTCCTACTTGATTTCAAATGGGAAAACATAGGTCCTAAAACCTTCAATTCTATGTTTATTGGTTACACGCAAAATAGTGTTGCATGTAGATTCATGTCAAATGACTTCTTGATTAATAAGTCTAGGGATGGAGAATTTTTTAAGCATGTCTTCCCTTTGAAAAAGAGTGATTTTACTACTGTACATGAAACCATACCTATGTATGACAATGTGCCTTCGTTTGCTTTCAGCTCTGGTGTTAGAATCTCAGTTGATGAACCTAGGGGAGTAAGAGACGTACAGTTGAGACTAGTTTTTGTCCTAACTTCCTCACTAATTTTTTGATTGAAGACTTTGATGTTAATTTCTTATCTAATGAACTAGTGTCCACTTTCTTTATCTAAGAAGATCAAAAACCTATGAAAAGGCTGTGAGATCTGTAGATGTTAGTTTCTGGAAAGAAGCCATTAAAAGTGAATTAGATTCTATAGTATCTAATCAAACTTGGGAGATGGTTGAACTACCTAAAGATTGTAAACCTATTATTAGTAAATGGATCTTCAAAAAGAAGCTAAGACCTGACGGTTCTGTTGATAAATATAAAGCCAGACTGCTGATAAGGGGATTTAACCAGAAGAAAGGGGTTGACTACTTTAACACATATTCTCCTGTGACTAAGTTAGCCACCATTAGAACTCTAGTCACATTAGCTACTATACGTAGTCTTGTTATGCATCAAATGGATGTAAAAATAGTGTTTCTTAATGGTGACTTAGAGGAAGATATTTATATGTCTTAAACTGAGGGATATGTGGTTCTTAAGCAGGAGAATAAAGTATACAAGTTTAGAATATCCCTCTATGATCCAAAACGGGCCCCTAAATAGTGGTATGAAAAGTTTGACAGTACGATGATACAACATAGTTTTGTTGTGAACATTTCTGATTCTTTTGTGTATTCTAAATTGATTGGTTCAGATTATGTGATAATATGCCTTTATATCGATGACGTGCTAATCTTTGGTACTAATGTGCATATTGTTAATGAGACAAAAAAATTATTATCTTCCCATTTTGAAATAAAAGACATAGGGGAGGTAGAGGTGGTCTTAGGGATAAAAATTAGAAAGACAAATGATGGTTTTTTTTGGTGCCAGTCTCACTGCATTGAGAAAATGTTAAAGAAATTTAACAATTTTGATGTGACTCCGATGAGAACTCCATATGACCCTAGCGTACACCTTAAGAAGAATAAGAGATCTAGTATTTCTCAAACTGAGTATGCTAAAATCATAGGAAGTGTTATGTCTCTTATGAAGTATACTCGACTTGACATTGCTTATGATGTCAGTAGGTTAAGTTACTATACTCATAACCCTAGTAAAGAGCATTAGGATGCATTATTTCAATTACTCAAGTACCTAAGAGGTAGTATGGACTGGTGCTTGCATTTTAATAAATTTCTTATTGTGTTAGAAGGATTTTATGATGCGAACTGGGTTTCTGACAATGATGAAGTTAGCTCTACTAGTGGTTATGTGTTTATCTTAGGTGGAAGAGCTATTTCGTGGAAGTCTGCCAAGCAGACTTGTATAGCTCACTCCACCATAGAAGCTGAATTCATTGCTCTTGAGATGGCATAGAATGGCTGGAAAATCTACTAGCAGATATGCCACTATGGGGGAAGCAGCCTACGGCTATTTCCCTTCATTATGATTAGCATGCAACACTCAGAGTTGCACATAACAGCGTGCACAATCAAAAGAAGAGACACATTTGCATCAGATAGAGTGCTCTAAAATACATGCTAAAGCATGGTGTCATCTCCTTGGAATATATGAGATCTAAGAGAAATTTAGCAAATCCACTGACCAAGGGCTTGACTAGGAGAATAGTTCTCGAGATGTCGAGGGGGATGGGACTGAAGCCCATTGATTGAGATAACATGGTGGATACCTACTTGTGGTTAAACGAAGCCATATTGGTCTCAATATGCACTACATATCCATCACTATGGTGCACAAGTAGTGTTTTTAAGAGGTTGAGCTCTTATGCTCTTAATAGATCCATAGCCTGTTAGGGTGGTGCTACTAAAACGCACTTGATGGATTCACCAATTGATATGTGTGAGGTTGAGCAAAGTCTTGCTCTTAATAATTCCATATCCATGATGATGGTAGTCTATGTTAAGATGAACTTAATGAAATTACCTGCATAAGTGTGAAGGTGTGGCCGCCTTCTATAAGAGACTCTGGATTGTCTCTTTAGAGCACTTATGAGACCCAAGGTCTACGCATGGCCTTAAAAGGCGCAAGCGAGTGGTCGCGGAATGCATAGTGACCATAAGGGGTGATATGTGTTGTGGGGTTCTCAACCAACTTCTATTAACATCAAGATTCATTCATCGATGGATTCAATTGTTGCCCTACTTCGCTATGTATCAATTCAATGAAAAGATCTTGATACTTAAGTATCTAACCCCTTCTTTGCCTAAATCGATTTTTCACTAGTTTATATGCCATTAGTGGGGGATTGTTGGAAATAATGGCAAAACGAGCCTCTCTATTCCTACTCCTTGTCCCACATAGGATGATCTGTGGGGTTTTTATTATTCTCTCCTTCTTGGGTTTGTTAAATTCCTTTGGCCTTGATTTTAATGGTGTTGTAGGGTGAGGGTGAACACCACAAGCACACGCATATGCACTACCTACCCGCACGGTCTGAGCCATTCCGGGCCGGGCTCGGCGTGATCGTGACCGTGGCCCATAGGTTATGGGCTATGGGCCTTATCTGCTAATGTTTTAGCGAAAAATTCTTTTAATGTTTTCGTACATTGGCTGCATAACCACCAACGTTCACTTGCAAATTTCACTCCCAGTTTTTCTCCACCAACGGCTAGCGGTCTCGGCGTTTAGCAGCAAGAGTGGTGGCTATGTTTTTTATCTACAAATTCATTCTGTACCACAGCTATTCCCACTTTTTCTCATGTCTAATAGCTCCACTCTATAGTATAAATAGCCTGCTCCCCAGTTTCTTCAACTCACAACAAGAATCTCCTCTTCTCTCTTCTCCTTCTCTACTCTCTACTATTCTACTATTTTCTTCTCTGCTTTGGGCAATTATAGTCTTGTATGTTCTAAATCTTCTAGCTATGAGTCCACGCTTTCAGCAAGCTAGCTGTGTAAACCTTGACGAGTGAACGACTGTTTTCGATTTGCACCAAGGTCGAGCTGAAATTGTTCTCAAAACAGTGGTACTCCCAAGAGACAGCTTTGGTTCTCATTCCCTTGCCATTAATTTAAACCTACTTTTCCTACAATGCTAACCCCAAATTAAACTCTATGCATTATTAAATATGGACATGTAGAAATTAGAAGGAATTCTTCCTCAATTCTAAGAATTGAATGAGCCCTACACATTCTATCTGTGGACGCCTAAAAATAGTATCTTATTTTTAATTGCCAATGACAAAAATTATAACCCAACTTATGTACTTGGGGGTCAGCAGAATAATCCTTGAATTCAAGTCCAAAAGGATAATAAAGCCCAAAAAACCCAATAGGCCAAAATCAATAATGTTCGGCATCCAGTTGAGATCCATCTAGGGATAATAAAATTATGGAGTTTGGGCATAAAAATTCTTCATTGAATGAGCTTTACAATGACATATTATGCTTCAAAATTCAATAAGCAATGGAAAAGATATAAGTCGAATATTTGAGATTTGCTGAAAATGACACCTTTTCATTATTTTGCTTATATCTTGCTCAACACTTATCAAAAAGTTGTGAAATTAGTATTATTAGAAACTAGATTAAATAAGCCTTTAAGGGGAAAAAAGGATCACTCAAAAAGGAGGTCGGGGTGAAAATGATGGCCAAAACAAATTCGGTTATCTGCGGCCCCACTCAAAACCCGGCCAGGCTCTTGCTTACAAGAACTAGGTCACGTCTTCTAGCTAACAACCTGGCCGGGCTCCCTCTCTCTGAGTCCTTTTCTATCTAAAAGGGATTAAGTAACTAGAATTCTAGGCTAATTAGTTTATCAAGATTTATTAGTCAGAATCTTAGCTGAATTAGTATGCCTGTTTAGATTAACCTCAATGAGACTAGGATTAGGCCATCTTTCTCTAAACCGATTCGAGCTACTCCTTTAACCACTATAAATAGGGGGCTACGCGTAAGGGTTAGAGGCATTAGTCAATTGGCATTAAATGAGTCAATTTGCATCAAAAAAATTTTTATCCAAAAATTTAGGAGAAAAATACTGCACACATTGGAGGTATTACGAGAGAGAGATAATTAGGTCACCCATTCAAAAGGCGTCACTCTGCTAGGTCCCCAGGTAAATCAAGTAGGTTACCTTAAGGGTAAAAACTCTATCTTTTCCTACTCTTCTACTATATTTCTCTTCTCTGGTTTTCGACTCTAAATTACCAAAGATGTAATCTTTCTGTGGTCTACTGTAACTTATTTACATTACTTTTGTTTGTATTAGACTGAAGTTTGTGCCTTCAGCATGACTTAATATGATTTATATGAAATGTTTCATGAATGTATGTTGGTAAAATTAAGCCTTAATTTCCCATGTCAGTTAGTAAAGGTCATCAGTGATGACAACTGATGATGACAAGCACCCCATCACATCACTATACCATCGTCCCCAAATCTCTAGCCTCGGTTTAAGATCAAGGGGTTAGGATAGTCCCCTCATCAGGGATTGCTCGGGCCCTTTTCTAAAACCCTTTTGGAGCCATATGAATTTTCCTCTTCTGTGCCCCTTTGGTTGTCCTATTAGTATGATTTGCTTCAAAGGATGATACAGTTGATAAGGTTTTCCTAAAACTCCCTTGCGACGCTATTAGCTAAAGTTTAATGCTTCTTTTTCTTTACTATTTCATCTGGTACCTGCTTCTTAACTACTGAATTTGCGGGGCAGATTTGGATCTTGGTAGTGAAATTTGCCTAGACTAGAATAAGGGTTTGAAACTGGCCTAGGAACCTGCCAAAGTTCCTGGATCAAACATGTACCAAGATTCTAGGCCAGCTAAGGATAATGACAGGGCCCAAGTTATAAAATTAGACCTGGCTTAACCTAGGGAACTTGGTCGGGTTCCTTGGTTTGGGCTAAGGCCTAATCTTTTGAAAGGTTGCAACCCAATTCTGCCTGCTTTTGTAAAAAAAATGTAAATAAAAAAATTAAATCTACTTCAAAAAAAATAAAGTACCTAGCGAACGAGTCCGACCATTCGTGGAGGTGGATCCTTATAGTATCTTCCAGTTATTTATCCTAGCCGGGAAAACCCTTACAGTACTACTATCGTGCCCTGCTTGGTTAAACCATTCCCATAAGCCCTGAATCATCTTATCGTACTAGCATCAATAAACTCCTCACATTTGCCTATACTTCCCTATTTTAGTTTATTTTTTAAACTATATAACCTAGTAGTCATAACAAATTTTATAGGTTGGCATCTTTAGTGCTGATTTATTACCATTGACCTATATTTCCATGTTCCATACAAACCTTCTCTACTAGCTAATTCATTCGGCATACTTTAGCAACCTCAACACCCCTTATTATGGTGCAAAAAAAGTACTAAGTTATAATTCCTTAGGGTCCTATTAGTAAATTGTTTAGATGGCTCCTCTGCCCTATCTCTTGTTAGGGTACACAAAGCTCCATTATTTATTTACCTGTGTTCCTTGCCCTTGTACAATACAATGTGCTTTATTTATTTAGTCTTACTCATTTCTTAATCAATAAAGAAGGGCTCACCTCCAATCACAAATTTTTAGCTTATGTGCAATCATGTTTTTTTAATGACTTTACTACATCATTAAGTATCTTTTGAAAGGGAAAGGGGGTATCAACTTATCTTTGCACACTTTTGTATTTTCTTTCTCTATGATTATATTATCCCCAAAAAAAGTTATAGAGCCTCCAATCAATGATAATATTATATAGTTTTAATCTCAAATCCTTACGCATTTAGGACAATATAAAGAGTTACAATGACCTTCACCTAATTAAGGTTCAATAGTGGTACCCTTTGGAAATTGTACAAAAGTTAATTTAACTAATAATTCTCGCATAATCTCTGCAACTCGTATATGCTATAATGCAATGGCCACTCTGGAGCAAGCACCTTGCTAGGATTTGAATGAATTAATGTACTCTTATTGCGATGTCGGTTAAATGAGTAATGAAAAGGGCTAATTCAATTTAACTCAACTGAAGTTCTATGGCTAAATACTAACCCACCCTTTTCATATTCTATTGCAATTTGTCTTGTATTCTATAACACCTCTGGCCCTAGGGCTAGAAGTATTAGTATTTTCTTAAATTCTGGGGTAAAACAGACGAAGTTTCACTCAAAACTGATCATTTTCCAGGCTTAAAACCTTACATTAGATTCTTACAATGTATAGAAGCATAAAGAACACCAAAACAAGCTGAACGGCTACACGCCGAAGTCTATAACTCCACCGGCTACTTGGTTGAAGTATACAAACAATAAAGTGTAATAATAAAGAAGGAAATAAAGGATTCAACTCAACGGATCATAGACCCAGAGTGTTGGGGTTGACATCCCAAAAATAAACCATTCCAACGAAAGGTGGCTGACTAATCACATGGTTAGCTAACATGGCCATACAGAGCGACTTCTAATCAATATGCAATACATGAACTAGAGTACTTTGTTTACGTATATTTACAACTCTAGGAATACGTCATATTACACCATTTAACTCGTAAGTCTACTTCTATATATGCACACATTACACCTTTTTCAAAGCAAGGGGGACTCCAACTTGGCATATATAAATCGACTTCTACCTATAACATCGAAAACCTAGGAAAAGGGGAAACAAAGAGGGGATGAGCTACTATACGCTCAGCGAGTATCTCTCAACTCCTTAAAAAACAAAACATTTACAAGCAATAGTAATAAGTAGTAATCACACAACATTTATATACTACTATCATATTAGGCAACAAAGTCCCCCAAAAGAAACCATCACTTCCAAGCTTTACACCAAGCCACTCAAGCTCGTAACTACAACTTTAATAATCAAACTTCCTTAGAAAAATGCATTCAAGCACATAGCCATGTAAAATAACGAAGATATGGTGAAAAAGCTTTCATTCACACACTTTGGAATCGTAGTAATTCATTTTACTTTAAAAGAATCGCTTACAATTCAAACTAGCCCCTTCAAGGCTCATATACTTTTTTAAAGTGACTGAAACACCCACGATAGTAAGTAACCAAACGGTTTTCTCATATATTAGGAAAATATGTTTTTATTCAGGCATAAGATCATATAATGTGCTCGTTAGGGGAGATGTACACTCGCCATATGTGAGGTCGTCACTCACAACTCACGTTGTCTCCAAGGTATACGTAACATAACATTTGGCTATACGCGTCTCGACAAAGTAGCCTCTAAGCTTGATATTATCCTCTTTGGGGGCAACAGCTCACGCCTTGTCCTGCGTCCAGTCCCCTTTGTTAAGGTTTTATCATGCATCACATATCATCGAACCTTACCCTCATTAGGGTCTTGTAGGCTTCCCACTTCTGGGTCTACCCCCTAGGCTTAGCCACTTACCTAGCACTATCATAGCCATTAAAATTGCACTCAACCATTATAGTTTATTAAAAGGGGGTTACTATCTCAAATAGTAAGTCTCCCCTTCAAGTGAGTTCCAAATCACTTCCCTTTAACAGTTGCTAACGTAATTAAAACTACAGCTGTCTAGCAAAATATCCCATAATCACATTAATGGTCTATGGTCCTTTTATTTTCAACAAGGAAAACCTCTTAAGATCATGGTGAGTCTATTAACTTCCAATTCAAAACTTATATATTTTTGCTAGCATATAATTCAAAACTATGTCTCCCAATTAAACATCTTCAGTTGCCCTTCTTAAGTTAATTTCAATGCTTTAAATGCAAAAGAAAGAAATATAATACAAATCAAACCCTTAAAACATTTTAAGCTCATTACTCATTTCCTTTTTAAATCTCTAGACCGATCGACCAGCTAGCTAAGTCATTCAACTGCGTAGTTCGACGATTTAAGGTCATTCAGGCTACAAACATCTTAGTAACCGAAACAAGCAACCAATGAACATTTAGAAACCTCTTGAAATCATGTAAATAAGCTTTTAATGAACATTTTAAAGTTTTCTAAAATTCACAATTCATCCACATAATATAATTTCATCAACTCAAGAGGGGAAGGGTTCACAAATAGGATATTTATTTCACTTTGCAGAAACAGTTTCAATAGAACCTGCCTAATACCACAATCACTACGCAATTCACAAGATTCCAATCATTTTCAATCCCAAGCTCCCTCCTCAGACAACACCTTCCACAAAAACCTCGAAGCACTCATTAGTTCCACCTCAAACAATTCAACTACTAAGCTCGGTTTTCAGTTCAGCATCATAACAGTTCTATCATTTATCTCGCAAAATCGATATCCAGAAGAATAGTATACATATATACTCACCAAAATAGAATTTAAAACATGTTTGAACTGATTTAACAACAACATTAGGGCATAATCTGTTTACTTCAAAATTCCCTAAATTGATTGGGTTAGCAAACTACGTATCAAACATAGCATGCATGTGAACCGAATCAACATCATCATCATATTTACCAAATTTCAGCCCTAATTCCTCCAATTACCGATTACAATCTCAAAATTGAGCATGATCTACCTACAATCATCAAAATCTGCTTGAAATTACCAATAATTTAGAAGGAAGAGAAAACCCAACTCAGCCCTAGCCTCGGGTCTGAATAGCGGGGACGGTGGTGCAAATTAGGAAGCCTGAATCGAGCCTTTGGACCCTCACGATGGGTAGACCCAACCACGGTCACACGACCCCAATCGACCAACTACTACCTCGAATTCGAACCCCTCAACCACTTTGGTTGCCCCTTGACCTAAAATCTCCTCAGATTTATAGTCGAGGACGGGAATGGCGTGCCTATGGCAGATCTGGCACATGCTCGGTGCCTCGGGGTCGATAGAGAAGACCACAAATGTGGTCGGTCTAGGTTTAGGTTCCTCGCAGGTAGCTGGTTCTCGGGACAGCTCCAAATTTGAGAGGATGATGAGGGAGCGTTTTGGCTATGGGAGTGGTGGAATGGGCTCCCTTGCTCTTCTCTGGTCCACAAGGTGAAGCGAATAAGAAGGAAGAAGAAGACAGGCAGGGTTCTTTGCCTATGTCGCGAGAAAGAAGGGAAAAGAAGGAGGGCACGGGCTTCTTTAGCAGATGGCCCCTCCCCTTTTGACTTCCTTTTTTTTTTTTTTTTGGTCAATTGCTAGTTAACTCTAGTTCTCAGCCACTAAATCACTTGCGCATAGTCTAGAGTCAGGTTTAAACACTCTAATAATTAGCATTCTAATCAAATTTGGGAAATGACTAAATTAAACTATGGACACAATTTAATAGCACAAATTAGCAAGAATTAAATTTCAAAATCAATAATAATAATAATTCTCTTTTTACTAAAATTATTAAGCAAGCTCATCGATACTAACTTAATTTAGCAATAATAAAATACAATTCGTAATACCAAGAAAGAGGCCAGATAGCTTAAATAAAATGTGGGTATTACACTCTCCCCCTTTAAAAGAATTTCATCCTCAAAATTCTAAGGTCTATAGTTCAATCATCCATAACATGCGCATTCACATGGTACGATCCACATAACTCATAACAGAATCTGAAATCTTGTTTTACAATTAATTGAAATCAACAAAGAGGCTTATGGTATCCAGTTTCCTCTTCACCAATCCTCTTCAAGTGCCTATTCACTTTATTTAGTCACTAAGGGCAATCGCATAGAAGATGGGCAATTGATTTGGCTTAGAAATCTATATTAATCTTATTTAAAAATGAACACAGACCCTCAATTATGTAGACACTATTTGTATGGTAAACAACAAGTCTATGTATATGCATCATTATGAATCAGCATCTAAAGGTATGACAATTGGGCCATAACATCTTAGGGTCATATACAGGTAGTTTCATTCTAAAACATGAATCCAAATCACTTTTAGGATCAAAACGGTTAACTTGGAGACTACTATAACGCACTAGAGTAATAAGGATATCACATAGCATCACGTAACATCACCTTAATATAATGACATCATATAGAATCAACAACTCAGCATTCTTAAGGCCATGAATCATAAGCAACATGAACTCGTCTAACACACATATAGCAAGCAATTTACAAGAGGAAAGCATATGCAACCGACATTCCTATGTTTATACATCAACCCTGGCTAACTTTAGGCCTTTCATTCATGGTAACTTATACAGGACATGTTGAGGTCGTATAAAGGTGGTTAACTTAACCAGGTTCATTTGAAAGTATGAAGATATCATACTACTCTAAGGTTAAATCAATCAATAAGGAAGCTACCACATCACACTAAAGTAGCGGAGACATCATATTGCATCACATTGACAATGATGGAACTTAAAATAGCACTTAAAATCACATTGATATCACATAGGGTCAACAACACAGCACACCAAAGATTAAGAATCACAAGTAGCATGAACCAGCATAACATGTTGATAGGAACAATTTGAAAAGAAAATGCTAAGGTGAGAATGTAAGTCGATGGGTGGTAAAAGTCCAATCTAGGTCTAAACATAAGTTGTTTCATGGAGGTAGATACATGGTTGCTTGGTTATGATAGGTTTTATACACAGTCCACATGTCTAGCAATGCTTTTATGTAGGCTAACTATCATTCAATGGAAGTTCAACCATCATGGTACGGTGGTGAAGGTTGGTTTCACCTGGGCATCACCACTAGGAAACCTATCATTTTCATTGAGAAGGAAGTCCACTAAGTATTTGCTTAGAGCTCCTACGTAAGTAGCTCGACAGTTATACTTAGCAAAGTGGGTGATTTTTGACTCGTATGCATAGTTAAAAGACAACCCAATAAGACAATCACGATAGTTTTAATGATAGGGAGACTTTCCCTAGGGTTCCCATTCGGAAATGATCGTCTCTTAAGTCATAAATTCATACAAGTGAATAGTTATGCTCATAGACATGTAAGCATTGATATTATGTTCGAAGCATAGTATTGATATTACGAAGAATGGTAGTATGACAACTCAATAATAAGGCATCTAGAATGGAGGCAGGGCCATGTACAATAATCACAATACTGTAAAACAGCAACAACAACAAGTATAATGGCTAACATAGCACAACTCTTTCTTATGAAAACTACCATATGGCACATGACACTCATCACATAGTCTCACATAGCATTGCATCAATAGCAACGAACCTCAAATGACATTCAACACTGTAATGATGTTACATAGGTGTAACAACTCAACATCTCGAAGCTAAGAACAAGCAATAGGCACTTGTTTTAGCAGGTAGGCTATGAGCGGTAAGAAAGTGGAGCTATCATTGATGAGTAAGGAAACAACTCAGGGGATTTATGGCATAGTAGAAATGTATCCACTGGTGATAAATGCACTGGGAACTCTAGTACATTTCGCATATTAGTAACTGGAGAAAGTAGGGAGGTGTTTTCTTGATGATGCTACATTTAATGCCAAGTTCATGCGTCAAGTATCGCACTTATGTCCTAGCTAATATAAGGTTCTATGTTCGAGTCTTGTTTAGAACTGGTTATTTTTGAATCATAGACATATACAATATGATGCCTGGCTCATAGACTTAAATTTAGGTGCCTTAGTATCCTAATTAGAGTGCTAGAGGTATACATCCCAAATGCAACTAGCTGCTTCACAACATGTATTTCTATTAATCACATCAGCACGCATATCTCGTAACTCGATCGTCAGCATATATTTAAATATGACTATGACTATATCAGCGTGTTATCATTCCCCTTACGAGGTTCATAACTAGCATATTAGATATACAATTATGACTTCTAACATCAAAGGATGATAGTATGATAACTTAGCAACCAGAAAGCTCATAAAGGAGACGTCCATACAGGATAGCCTTAATATACCAGGACAACAATATTAATAAAGATAAAACCTAATGAAGGTACAATTCTAAGTTTTTTTCCATGAAAACCACCATGGAATGCATGAAATTCGTCGCATAGGGTATCGTACAAGATAAATCAATCACGTCACGTCCTTAGACCTATACGATCTATGTTAGTCATTATCTAGCATGACTTCTCTAACGAGTGTAAAGCCAAGAATTCAACTATAAGCATGGTTCACTAGTCTGCCATCTGATTAAACATAGAATACAAGGGAAAGAATACGTTAATGCAAGTTCCTATGGTCGCCGCATCATGCTTTAAACACGTGTATATGCAGTTCTATAACATGAGATCAAAGAATTCATGGAATGCAAATAACGACTCAGTGGTTATACCATGCTACGAATTACATAAATCATTTGGCTAATTCAGTCGCATGCTAAACCAGACTCAAGTCAAACAAACACCAAGAAGTGCATTTACTGAATAATTTATTCACAAGACACCTGAATGACCGTGCATAACAGACCTAAGTAACTATATGGGCTTCCATGACCTTTACATTAAGCATATTGTTATGCTTATGCTTCAAAACGCTCAGGTTCGCAGTAGCATCCCATGGAAGGACATCTAGTCGAGTATACATAAGTGCAACCCTCATATAAGACCTAGGATCAAAGGTATGCCTTGAGGTTTGTCCAAATTGCTAGGATATAGCCACCGATAAGTTAATAATGGCGCTAATGGCTGCACAGACATACATTGAGGCGTTATGACACTTGTTTCTTGGAGGGTGTTCATAGAAGTCTTAGGAGCTCGTGGTAGTAAAGAGGTGGTTCAACGTCCTACAGAAATTCTTGGTTTCCGTACTTGGTGTTAAAGTTTACAAGATGTTGAAAAGGTATGGATCGTTCCGCCAGGAGGTAACGAGGTGATGCATATGGTATAACAATTCCAAAACCTTTGAAGTTCTTGCTTTTATCTCCGTTTTAGGTGTGTTGGGATTGATATAGCTAGGACACTATCAATCCTATACTAAGAAAAGCGTTCCATGCCATATACCAATGGCATGTCTAAGTATCAATGGCATGTACACAGAAGGCTCAGAATAATCACTTATACAATAATCAACAAGATCCCGTCACAACTACTCATATTGACATGGACATATACGAAGTTCACACTTAGTTCCCATCCCAATTGAGAATTCATGTAAAACATGTATCGTTTAAATGAACTTTTAGTCAAGAAAAATAATCTTGTAATCACTTACTAACAACTCATCATTAATGGTCAAGTAATATATGCATTTGGCATGTAAGTATTCAAAACATGCAGTTACACATAGAAACTTATGCTCTTAGAACGGGGCTCGAACATCATTGTGAAGCAAATGCAAGTCTTTGGATGCAACGGTTAGGCCTAACAATATAATTAGAAAGGTCTTTTAATGCAAAAGAAAAACCTTAACTCACTATTTATGAAGGACCTTAACTTTCAAAGTCTCTAGGTTTCAAAAGGAGAATAGTTTAACTCCTTTTACCCCTTCTTTTATCAACCATTGAGTACATCTGCTCACTCCATTATGGGGCCCGAGGAGCAAATTGTACCTTACGGCCAAGAATGAGCCTAGAGTTAAGACTTTTCCAATTATTTGAATTCTAACCAAATGTACCTTAGACGTTTGATTTAAATCACCAAGGTACGTATACAAAACAATCATTATTGAGCTAACACTTATCTCATTCACAAGAATACAAGTCATTCAGCCTATAATCTAGCAAATGGTTCATTCATTCAATCAATCAGCTCACTCAAGCCGCACATAGCTAACTAAATGCACCAACGTTCATACCAAACCACATTTACACACAAAAGCACCCATATATCACATCATCAGCCTAGATAACTATACAAAATGCAAGACTCAGGCTACAGTCTATGGTCGCAGGACCTTGCTCTAATCCCATCTGTAACACCCTTGGTGCTAGGACTAGAAGTGTTAGTATCTTCTTAAATTCTAGGGCAAAATAAACAACTCTTCGCCTAAAAACATACTACTTCCTAGGCTTAAAGCCTTACATTAGATCCTTACAATGAATAGAAACATAAAGGACACCAAAACAAGCTCAACGGCTACACGCTAGAGTCCATAATTTTAAGGGCCACTCGCCAGAATATACCAAACAACAAAGTTCAATAATAAAGAAGTAAATGAAAGATACAACTTGATGGATCACACATTCGAAGTGCTGCGTTTTACATCCTAAAAATAAACAATTCTAATGAAAGGTGGCTGACTAATCAGATGGTTGGCTCACATGGTCATACAGAGCGACTTCTACTCAATGTGCAATACATGAACATGAGCACTTTGTTTACGTACATTTACAACTCTAGGGATACATCATATTACACCATTTAACTTGTAAGTCTACTACTATATGTGCACACATGACACCTTTTCGAAGCAAGGGGAGACTCCAGCTTGGCATACGTAAATCAACTTCTTACTATCACATCGAAAACTTGGGAAAAGGGGAAATAGAGAAGGGATGAGCTACCACACGCTCAGTGAGTATTTTGTAACTCCCTCAAAACCAAAACCTTAGCAGGCAATAGTAATAACAAGCAATCACACAACATTTATACGCCACTATCATATTAGGCAACAAAATCCCCCAAAGGAAACCATCACCTCCAAGCTTTACACCAAGCCACTCAAGCTTGTAACTATGCCTTCAATAACCAAACATCCTTAGAAAAAGGCATCCATGTACATAGCCAAGTAAAATGGCAAAGATAGGGTGAAAAAGCTTTCATTCACACACTTTGGAAGCATAGTAACTCATTTTACTGTAGAAGATTTACTTATAATTCAAACTAGCCCCTTTAAGGCTCATATACTTTTTAAAAGTTCCTGAAACACCCACGATGGTAAGTAATCAACGGGTTTCTCATATATTAGGAAAATATCTTTTTATTCAACCATAAGATCATATAATGCGATGGTTAGGCAACTCACGTTATCCCCGGGGTGTATGTAACATAATATTTGGCTGTACGCATCTCGGCAGAGTAGCTCTCTAACCTTGATATTATCCTCTTTGGGGGCAAGAGCTCACTCTTTATCCTATGTCTAGTCCCTTCCCTCAAAGTTTTTATCATGCGTCACATATCATGAAACCTTACCCTCATCAGGGTCTCCTAGGGTTCCCACTTCTAGTTCTACAACCTAGGCTTGGCCACTTACCTAACTCTATATTAGCCATTAAAATTGCACTACACCATTATAGTTTATTAAAAGGGGGTTAATGTCACAAACAGTAAGTCTCACCTTCAAGTGAGTTACAAATCACTTCCTTTTAATAGTTGCTTGCATAATTAAAACTACGTTTGTCTAGCAAAATATCCCATAATCCCATTAATGCTTTATAGTCCTTTCATTTTCAACAAGGAAAACCTCTTCAGATCATGGTGAGTGTACAAACTCGCAATTGAAAACTTCAATATTTTGGGTGGCATGTTATTCAAAGCTATGTCTCCCAATTAAACATCTTCAGTTGCCCTTTTTAAGCTAGTTTCAATCCTTTAAATGCAAAAAGAACCAATATGATTCAAATCGAACCTTAAAAAACATTTTCGAGCTGATCACTCATTTCCTTTTTAAATTCCTAGATCTATCGACCAGTCAACTGAGTCATTTAGTTGAGTAGTTCGACGATTTAGGGTAATTTAAGCTGCAAAAGTGTTAGTAATCGAAACAGGCAACTGATGAACATTTAGAAACATCTTGAAATCATACAAATAAACTTTTAACGAACCTTTTAAAGTTTTCTACAATTTGTAATTCATCCACATAGTATAATTTCATAAACTCAAGAGGGGAAGGGTTCACAAAAAGCACATTGATTTCACTTCACAGAAACAGTTTCAGCAGAATCTGCCTAATACCACAATCACTACGCAATTCACAAGATTGCAATCAACTTCAATCCCAGCCTCCCTCCTCATGCAACTCCATCTACAAAAGCCTCGAACCAATCATTAGTTCCACCTCAAGCCATTCAACTACCAAGCTCATTTTTCAGTTTAGCATCATAACAGTTTAATCATTTAACCCGCAACATTGATATCCACAAGAATAGTATACATATATACTCACCAAAAAAGAATTTAAAACATGTTTAAAATGATTTAATGACAACATTAAGGCAGAATTTGTTCACTCCAAAATTCCTTAAATTGACTGGGTTAGCAAACTACGTATCAAATTCAGCATGCATGTAAATTGAATCAACATCATCACCATATTTGCCAAATTTCATCCCTAATTCCTGCAATTACTAATTACAGTCTCAAAATCAAGCATAAACTGCCTACAATCTTCAAAATCTGCTTGAAATTACCAATAATGTAGGAGGAACAAAAAACTCACCTCGATCCTAGACTCGCGTCTAACCAGCAAGGATGGTGGTGCAAATTGGGAAGCCTGAACCAAGCCCTTGGACCCTCATAGCAACTAGACCCAAACCCACAGTCACACAACCCTAATCTGCCTACTACTACCGTGAATTCTAATCCCTCAACCCTCACTTTGGTTGCTCCTTGACCTAAAATCACCTCTTATTTATAGTGGAGGATAGGAATGGAATGGCTATGGCGAATCTGGCACATGCTCGGTGCCTTAGGATTGACAGAGAAGACCATAAACGTGGTCAGTCTTGGTTTGGGTTCCTCACGGGTGGTTGCTTCAGGGGACTGCTGCAAATTTGAGAGGAGGAAGAGGGGTCGGGTTTGGCTGTGGGAGTGGTCGAACACGCTCCCCTGCTCTTCTCTGGTCCACATGGTGAAGCAAAGGGGAAGGAAGAAGATGATAGGTAGGATTCTCTGCCTATGTTGCGAGGAAAAAGGAGTAAGAAGAAGGACGGGCTTCTTTAGCATATGGCCATTCCCCTTTTCACTTTTTTTTTTTTTAATCAATTGCTATTCAACTCTAGTTCTCAGTCCCCAAATCACTAGCGTGCAGTCTAGACTCAGATCTAAACACTCTAATAATCAACATCCTAATGGAATTCGAGAAATGACTTAATGAAATTATCCGCACAATTTAATGGCACAAATTAGCACGAATTAAATTTCAAAATCAATAATAATAATAAGGGTTTTTGGATTCTAATAATCCAAACTTAGAGGGTGGCGGAAGATGATAATCTAAACTTAGGAAATCCTTACCAATGAGCTGAACTTTGAAGGAAATTATTTTGAGTATATCGCCACCGAGTTGGACTCTGCGAAGAAGTGATGTGGCGGTGGTAGAGTTCAACGCATATTAGTGAAGCAATTTTTCTTAAAATAAAATGCTATTCCCGACTTCTTAGAGAAAGAATAAAACTCCATATTTATCAACCAAAATAATAATAATAACAATAATAATAATAAGGATAATAATTCAATTAAAAAACCCCTCCCTCTTTCCCTTTCGCTTTCCTAGTTGGAACTCATCAAAACCTGCAAATGCAATAGGGAATGCAATCTATGTTGAATACCTATGAAGTTCATAGGCTTCACAATTCAATTTGAAAAAGAAACAGGATCTTAGCATCCCATGGGTTTTCTTTGAAGTCTTAAGTTTCGTGAAATTGGAGGAGCAAATTCTAGCGAGCAAATTTTAGCAAGCAAATTGGTAGCCGATCCATTAAGAAATTGCTCTGTAATCACTGAAAATTGTTCTAAAAGAGAACCATTCATCACAGCTTCTGTTCTCCACACCTTTCTCCTATGTACTCCATGATACCCATATTTCAATTTCACATAATTCACACAAGAAAGCATGATCTTCCCATTTGTCACTGAAGCCCTAATTTTGATCTAGTATAGAAACAAGCACAAAATTCAAGCGAATTTTGATGCCTCAATGAACTAGAACAACCCATATAGCATTTCTGCTTAATAGGGTTAAAGGTAGCCAACTGGGTACCTCTAAAAGAGTGAAAATTGCAGAAGCCCACAAAGTGCGAACCACTTATGACCTTGGAATCATGGCGACTAATGAACCGGGCACTCATAAATCCACTCGGAAAAGTGAAACTGCTAGAGAGAAGTGTTGGAGAGGCATAGAGGGAATCCATCTTGCTCGATTGGAACCGGAAAAGAGATGGTGGAGGAAGAGTATGAAGGAGAGGGTGAGTAGGAATTAGCTCAGAAAGTGAGATGAGTGGAAGGGTGATGACATGGAATTAAAAGAAGAGCACAAATTAGTATGGAAAGATAGAGAAGCAAGATCAAGAGGGCTGGAAATGGTGCGTGTTGGTTGGTGGCAGTAATGGCATGAGATTGGGGCTGGGAAGGGGAAAGGAGGAGGGTTTTTCTTTACTTATCATTGTTGTTTACAACAATCATTATTATTATTATTATTATTATTATTATTATTATTATTATTATTATTATTATTATTATTATTATTATTATTATTATGGTTAAATATGGGATATGTCCTTTCTCTTAGGAAGTGGTCAAGCTGGCTGGGGGGTGTTGTGTGCTCTAGTAGAGGAGAGAGAAATAGGATTGAAGGAAATAGTTAATGTGTATAGGTCCAAAAGCTGATTTATAAAATTAAAAATCAAGAATAGCTTTTTTTAAAAAAAAATTACTCCATTAATACACATTGGACTCCACCGCCGCCACATCACTTCTCTGCCAAGTCCAACTCGATGGTAGTATACTCAAAATAATTCGCTTCAAAGTTCAGCTCACTGATAAGAATTTCTTAAGTTTAGATTATTATGTTCCACCACCTCTTAAGTTTGGATTATTAGATTCCAAAAACCCTAATAATAATTCTCTTTTTAATAAAATCATCACTTAAACAAGCTCATCGATACTAATTTAATTTAGCTAAAATAATAAAATATGATTCTTAATATCAAAAAATAGGCTAAATAGCTTAAATAAAATTCGGGTATTACATATTCCCTATATTTTCACTCAGACGGTTCATTTATCAATCCAAATAGACATTTCTATGTACTAATTATAAGGAAATTGTTTGCATTGAAATAACATGCCCTTCAGTATTTTAAATAAGTCTATCGGTTTTCTCATTATGTTGGTCAAATGAGTGACAAACAAACTGGCTCATCTTAACTCATGTGGGCTAAACCATCTAACATCATTGTCCTATGATATCAATGTTATGAACAAAATGCTTATACAAAAAAAAGGTTCTTGTAGACCAGGAAATTACCTATTGCTATCAGTCTTGTTAGGGTTAGACGTCATCCCCCTATAAAATTTACAATAACAACCAAGACAAAAAATTTGACTCTCATACTTATGACCACTACTGCCAACTACTCTTATAGACAAATCACATTTGACACGTACATATGCACATCTCACACATAAAATGACTCAAGCCGATGGCCCAGTACACTCAGCTCATGGTTTAAAACTGAGGCTCTTATACAACTACTGGGACACCCCCAATTTATAATCACACAAGAAAATGGGTATTGATTGATTAAGTATTAGCTAGCAACAGAAGACTTGAAAATTGGGAAAGGTACCACCGTTTTCATTTTGGAAACAAGGAAAAACCAGTTAAAGAAAGACAAATAAGCACAAGGAAGCAAACAACAAAGTTCATTCCCTATCTATGACCATAAGATGGTTATCAAACCAATAGTTATCTTAGGGCACAGGAAACTTTATAACTGAAACAAACTTAGTAGAGAAAAGTGACTATCAAAATGTACAAGGCATAAAATAATGAGTTTAGAAATAGGGTTTTCTCTTAGTCAAATGCTAATATGACTCATCTAAATGCTAAGAATTAGTTGAATAGGAGACATGAGATAAGCATCCAAAGAGTAATGTGCATAGAGTCAAGACAAGTGGTCAAGCATCACTTCTTCTAACCAACATTATCTTTTCTTATTTTTCAAATTTATGCACCTTAGCTTACCGGTTACATTCATTTTCCTCCCTAGAATACAAAAGCATAAAACAACAGCAGAAAAAGCTACGAGCCTAGTATGCTATAATTGTATGATAAAATAAATTAAAAGAGTAAATCAACTTCACAAATCCTAAGTTGTAACTTAGACCTAATAATCAATGAAAGTAAGTCACTCTTATTGGCCAAACTTAGGACCCAGATGGCGAGTAAGTAACTCATAGCAATCCAAGAGTTTAGAGATCTCCCCTCAACTCCTAGGTTTTGATGAACCATACAGTAGTCAATATTGAACAGTAATCAATAATCAGTAATCAGTAATCAGTTATCAATGATAACAAATACTAGCAAGCCATATTGTCCATGCATCCCCAAATTAACAAACTTAAGAACATTGTATTTCATGATCTTCATGACATTGAATAGGGCCTTCGAGTGGCCTAAATATATGAGAACCAGTAAGCATGCACTAAAAATAAAAACATCAAAACTTTGACTTGCATTGTAACGGTGCAACAATGATGTACCTTCAGGGGTCTTCTGTGCTTTTCAAACTCGGTTTTAACCTTCCTTTTTCATAAAAGGTCAATTTAGGTTCTATGTTCACGAAAATTTATTTCTGCAATTGTTTTTCTTTATCAATAATATAATTTATAATTCCCAACACCTTTAGATAAACAAGCAAATTATAATTTCTTTAATCTTGTTTAACTATTTAGACTTTTTACATGCTACCCTACCTTTCTCTATGTTTAGCGAACCAATAAGTCCACAACGGCAGCTCATGCTTCAGTAATGTATCTTTTTATTGGTTTGATAAGCTATAGAGCTTGTGTTATCTTCAAAATCAACAAAATAATTCCTACGTACTTAGCAAAAGTTTAGTAGAATTCAATTCCTATACTAGCTCTGCTTGTGTTCCATTTCCCATTACGTAATGAAATCTCTAGGCTGAAAGATGGCTAAGCTCTCACTAAGAATTTAAATCAATTTTAATGTATTCTTATTTTCCTCCAAAATTCATAATTTCAGCCTTCGTTACTCAATCTTTCCTTACGGACATAATTAGCCCTTGTTCACTTTATACTAATGTCGACATAACTATATCCATCTCGCAATCTTCAAGCACTTGGCTTCGCTAAACCAGATGGTTCACATGATATTGTCTAACTCATATAGTTCATCAAGGGACTAGGATTTCCTAGCTAATAGTTATAATAGTAATAGTTAGTCTCCATCAGGGTGAGTCAGCCCTTTAG
This sequence comes from Carnegiea gigantea, assembly GCA_029747015.1. Taxonomy (NCBI): domain Eukaryota; kingdom Viridiplantae; phylum Streptophyta; class Magnoliopsida; order Caryophyllales; family Cactaceae; genus Carnegiea; species Carnegiea gigantea. The sequence continues at coordinate 36,627 of JAKOGI010000913.1, read as the reverse complement.
TCACCAAGCAATATTCCTAATTGCTCATTTATCTAATATAAGCACAATTGTGCTCAAGCTCCTTTGATCACATAAACCAAAGGTTTCGACATGAACAATAAAATACTTGACTTGGCATTGCTTTCTTTCATAATCTAAACTCTCCATCCATTTATCCTTTCTTCTACTTTAAAGCTGAACTTAACCTTTCTTGAAGCTAGTATATACTCCGTTACATGTATTTATAAAGTTGCTCATTTTAACTTCTTGTTACTCACTTTTAAATGCTTAGGGACCATATTCTCTAGTTATTAATCCATATGATTCCTTATGTGGTTAACTAAATTTTACACCTCTTAAATTACCTTACAAAGGCTATAATTTCAATTTAAGTACACTTAATTTAACCAATTTAGCTAGTTTTAAGGGACCCAAAATTCTCACCCAAGCATTTGCACCTCTAGCCCCTTTGAGAACATAACGCAAAATTAGGACTTCTCTAGGGTTAATGAATGGTGACAACTTTTGTACGTTCACCCAACTAATACTAATGTCTCATGAAAACAATTCAATTAATTCAAGTTCTCTTCTGTACCATATCAAGATTGGTTAGACAATTCATGTCCACATATGTCCCAATCAATTCCACCATAGACTTCACTAATTCATAAGCAATTCACACAATTGAGTTAATATTTAATATTTTATTAATTTAAATAAAATAAGTAATTATGAAATGAAGATCTAGTTGGAAGAAAACTAGAATAGTGTTACCTTTGAGCAAGGATATGGGTACACGTGAGTGATATGGGTCGTAGAGGTGGAGGACATGATGGTCGGAGGCTAAGGTGGCGGTAGGAGTGATCGAGACCGCAGCGGTAGTCGCAAGACTGGGCATCACAGTTGGCGCATCTGATGCCCTACTACTGGTCGAAACGGGGGAAAGAGAAGGGGATTGGGAAAGGTGGTGCTAGCGCTAGCAAGTGAGGCAAAAGGTACAGGGGACCATGGTCCTTTCATCAATGTGTCGGCAGCAACAGTTTCAAAGGCATTGGTGGTTAGCGGGTAGAAAAATGAGAAGGGGAACGTGAGGGAATTGGTTTAAGCCAAATTTTAATAGCTTTTGAAACCTCTTCCCTTGCTTTTATCAGTAATAAAACATCAAGCTTCTCCCTTTTTTGTTATCTCATTCAAGCCCAGTTTGGTGTGCCTATCTGAGACCAAACTAACAACTGCAAAAAGGCACAACGTGATTAACAATGTGGAGGGGTCTATGGGGTTGCGGTGGAATGTCATGGAAGAGCGGGAGGACTTGCTATGCTATGGAGGAAAGATACCCAGATAAGTCTGTTGTCTTAGGCGGCTAATCATATTGATGTGTCAATCTAATGGAATTTGATGGGAAATGAATGGAGGTTTATAGGCTTGTATCGGTTCCCTGAGACTCAAAATAAGTTAAAGACCTGTGACTTGATCGGGGACCTTTGGCAGCATTCTGACCTCCCTTCGCTTGTGGGGGGAGACTTGCATGAAATTTTGTACGACTTTAAGAAGAATGGGGGTTCCATGAAATGGCAAAGTGTCCTTGAGGAGTTCAGAACCATGTTAGCAGATTGTGACTTGTATAACTTGGGGTATTGGGGCCGTAAATACACTTGGTGGAATCGGAAAGAGGGAAACGGCTTTGTGGAAGAAATTTTTGACAGGTTCTATGCCCAGAGCGGGTGGTCGGTGTTGTTTCCTGCAGCAAACGCCTTCCACATTAATAGCAACTTTTTGAATCACTTGCTAATTTTGTTAAAATGTTTCGAACCTAGACAAGCTAGAAGGAGAGTGAGGAGGAAGAGGTTTGAGAATATGCGGGCTTTAAATGATCCTTGTGAGCATATGATGATAAGGGGGTGGGAGCAGAACACTAGCGCAAATGTGGTGGAAGTCTGCATGGGAAAATTTGACTCATGCATGCGCGGGCTTTAGGAATGGAACAAACAGGAGTTCGGGTATGTGTCGATAGAACTACAAAAATGCGAGGAAGAACTAAAAGGTGTTATAAGTCCTGGTAGAAGAAAAAAATTGTTAGCAAATATGAGCGATTGGCCAAAAAAGGAGGAGATACTATGGTGGCAACGGTCTCATGTGGATTATCTTAAATATAGTGATTGGAATACGGGATGGTTTCACCAACGTGCAAATGGGAGAAGATCGACCAACCTTATTAAAGGGCTGCTAGGGGCGAATGATAGTATGTGTTCAGACCCAGACAACTTGGAGGCAATTATTACTAATTATCTTTCCAAGCTCTTCCTCTAATATTTCAGTTCTAGATGAGGTTATTGGTAAGGCTCTACTCAGGGTAACTGAGGATATGAATGAAAAATTAAGCTGTCAATATAGTGCAGAAGAGGTGGAATGGGCTTTAAAGCAAATGCATCCGAGTAAAGCCCTGGGACCAGACGAATTCAATCCTTTTTCCTACTAGAAATACTAGCACATTGTTGAGAGAAGTGTAACCAATGCTGTCCTGGGCACGTTAAATGGGAACCTGATGCCTCAAGGATTAAACCACACACATGTTGTACTAATACCAAAAAAACGAAACCCAATAGAAACTGCAGATTATAGACCAATAAGTTTGTGTAATGTTTTATATAAGCTAATTATGAAAGTGATTACAAACAAGTTAAAAGAGGTTCCACCTTTGATTATTTCAGTGAATCAGAGTACTTTCGCTCCAAGGCAACTGATTACAGACAACATATTAGTAGCTTTTGAGGTGTTCTACTCTATGAAAGGACGAACTGGGACCTCGGGGTCTATGGTGGTTAAGTTGGATATGGCTAAGGCGTATGACAAACTGGAGTGGGGTTTCCTCAGGAGAGTAATGGCGAAGATGGGATTTCGAGGATGCTGGATAGATACTGTTATGCATTATGTCAAAACTGCCACCTTTTCATTCATTATAAATGGGGAGCCTAGAGGGTTTGTAGTACCTGAGAGAGGTCTCCATCAAGGAGACCCAATGTCCCTATACTTATTTTTGTTCTGTGTTGAAGCCTTATCGTACCTGTTGAAGATGCTGCAACAAATGAGTCCATTATAGGGCAACAAGTTTGCTCAGGTGCTTCAGCTATTTCTCATCTTTTATTTGCAGATGACTCATTGGTTTTTTATAAGGTGAGTAGGATGGAAGCTGAGATGATCCAGCACATTCTACAACTCTATGAGAAAGCCTTGGGTTAACAAGTGAATTATTCCAAGTCCAACATTGTGTTCAGCAAAGGAGTTCCGCAGGCTAGTCGGGAGGATATACTGAATGTCTTGGACATGAAAGAGGTGTTATCTCATGAAAATATTTAGGTTTACTAACTCATATTGGTAAATCTAAACTAAAGGCATTTGCTCCTGTTGAAAATTGTGTGGAAAAGAAGGTCATAGGTTGGCTTGGTCAATTTCTTTCATAGGTTGGAAGGGAAATTCTTGTGAAGGCGGCTGCCCAGGCTAGTCCCACCTATACGATGGGCGTTTTCAGACTACCGGGAGAATTTTATCAAAGCATGCACTCTATTATTAATAGGTACTTGTGGGGCAAGAAGGAAGGTGCTATGAAAATTCATTGGGTGACTAAAAGCAAATTATGTGAACCAAAACCTGAGGGGGGCTTGGGTTTAGGAACTTGGAAGATTTTCATACAATGCTGCGTGCTAAACAGGTGTAGCGTATGATAATTCACCCAACATCTCGTGTCCCCAATTTTCAAGGCTCATTATTTTCTGAACTATGGCATTCTAGAAGCTACGCTTGGTGTTAGGCCAAGCTATATTTGGACAAGTTTGTGAGGGGCTACAAGAGCACGCAATGGCTAATTGGAGACGGATATTGGTTGAGTATCTGGGATGCAAAATAGGTTTCGAGACCTGTGTCTTTTAAACTTATTACTCCATTCAAACTCGAGTTTAAGTTGATTTAGTCGCCGACTTAATTGATCATGACTCGGGTAGATCGAGGAATGATATGATTGATAATATACTTCTACCGATGGACGGCGAAATTGTAAAATCTATCCCATTGTACAACTCTTAGCCTCGAGACCGAATTATATGGCATTATGCGAATGATAGCAAGTACTCGGTCAGGTCATCATACCGTATGATCCGCGAACTAAAGGCAAGAATGGTGTCCAGTCCTAGTGCAGCAACAATCACCGCCCTCTGGAAGAAGTTATGGCACTAGATATTCCTCCTAAAATCAAAATGTGTGCGTGGAGAGCAGCTAACAAAGCCTTACCGTCAAAGGTTGGGGTTGCTAGGAGGGTTCAAGGAGTGTCTTGTTTGTATGATATATGTAGGGAATGAGAGGAAATGAACTGTCATGCTCTGTTTGAATGCAGTTTGGCCCATGAATTATGGATTCACAGCAAGTTGAAGTACATGAACGGGGCTTGTTTGACTAACAGCGTGGTGGATACGTTAATGGTTGTTCATTCTAAGATGGGGGAGAAATTGAAGGAGTTCGTGATAATGATTTGGGCTTGCTAGCAAACAAGAAATAACTAGCTCTTTGGGCATGTGATTGTCACGCCAAAGAAGATGGTGGAGAGGGCGTTTTCTATGGTTTGGGAATACAGAGAAGCACATATGAAGTTGGATATGGGGCAACCTAGCTTGGGTTCGGTATGATGGGCTCTATGCGCAGGATACCTGAAGGTAAACTTTGACAGGGCGTTGGTCTAGGAGGAGTGTCATGGGCTGGGAATAGTGGCAAGGGATAGTGGGGGTTGTGTTATTACGGTGGGGGTCAGTCAAGGGCTTGGGTTTAATGGACCGGAGTATGTGGAAGCAATGGCATGCAGATGGGCTATGCAACAAGCACTCAAGCCAGGGCTGGAGGTAGTTATCATTGTTCGAGACTCACTAGGACTCATTTCGAAGCTGTAGAAGAAGGAGAGTTCAAATACAGAGCTTGGTCATATTATTCATGATATCTTGATGCTTGTCAATCATTTTAGTTTCTATTCTTTTAGTCATGTTAAGAGAGCTAAAAAAAGAGTGGTCCACACCCTTGCTCATCTTCAACCTTACAATTACTCAGATCGTATTTGGTTGAATGAGAGCTCAGATTGCATCCTCAATTTGGTGGCAAATGATTTATGTAATGCTTTTGCAAACTAGTTGAATAAATTTCAGCTTTTATCCAAAAACATAATTTTAATCTTATCTCTTTTCCATTTCATCACATGGTCAAATTATTGACCATCGATTTGCCAAAGTGGTTGCATTCCTTTATTTATCTTATCATTTCTCTTCTTTTATCAATCATTAAGCAAATTAATCAAGCCTAGGTTGTAATCTTGTATTATTCGAACGCATATAGAGATTTTATCCATATATATATTTTGTTTCACACAACTGTTTGTGCTTAAATGTAGTTAAGAAAATTTTGCAACAATACAATTCACTTAATTCAAGCATGTTCTATATTGTTACCCAAATTTGTACACAACTCACTGGTCTTGTAAACATTATGACTATAATTAGTGTAGGAATAATATAATTAAATGCGATTAATTAGTGGGGTGTTATCATAACTTAGTCAAATTTAATTTAATTTGATCTTACTCTTAAATTATTTTTCCTTACCACATGTCAAAAATTGACCGGACGTTTGGCTAATGCTCAGCTTGCTACTTTTCTCTTTATTGTAGAATTCATATTCTTAATTACAAAGTAAATCAAAAGGCCCGATTAGTTTCCGCATTATTCATGTGCATATGTATTTTTGTATTCAAAGGTATATCCTTACATAATTATTCATGCTTAAATAAACTAAAAGTTGATTTCATGACTACATTAAATTACTCAATTCAAATATTGATTTCACCATGATTAAAAAATTGTATGACTCATTGATTTGATTAATATTCATAATTGTATAACTGACGCAAGATTAAAAATAATTAATTATGATTAAGTAATAGGGTGTTATAAAGGTAGCCAGAATATCTTGGTGGAAATCAAATAGTCTGCTGAACCAATGAGGCAGTAGTGTTTTATGACCAAGTTTTCTTCATGTAATAAGGGATAAACTTGAGCAGGTGCTCAAAAAAAGGCAAAGTCAGTTCTTGACAACTCAACATTATTTATGAGAGTATCCTTAAGCGGATTAATGATAGATAAATGATAACAAAAAGCGCTTCCTTAAGTTCTCGAGCCTCTTTAAGTTAAAATGTCTAGATCGACGAAGGCCACTAAATTTTACCCTGCCCAGACTTGATGAAGCCTCACCATCAAGATTATATTTACTAAAGTATTTTGTTACCTATGCACAAAGAAAATTAGAACTACTAGCAGGATGAGAATAACTAGGGATCGCATTGTGTTCCCTGTTAAATGCTCACAATGATGGTTGAAATAAAGCAACATCTAGTACTTGCCACCATAGTTGATACAATTTTACTAGGACAAATATGACCAGCACTTTGACTAGCAAAAAGAATGTGCACATCCAATGAGAGAGGTAGGCAGCAAAAAATGTCTTAACAAGTTTGCCTTTGCGCAATCATAACCCATCAAGAACAGTTTAATAGTCATTCCACATATGAGCTTCTGTATTGATACGAGGCACATCACTATGTATAAGGGACTCAATTCTCTTCGGTAAAACTTCTTGGAAACATGATACCTGTTGGGTCCTTGAAACGTAAAGGAATTCATTACTTTATAGTTGGCTTGCCCTTGCAACCTTGCATAAGTTTGTGGTAAGTGGTAAAAAGATGGGTGCAACTTAGGAAAAGTTTATTAGCGAGTTCCCATTAAGAATGAACAACTTTGTCATTAAAAAAAGTGCCGATAACAATCACCATTCAGATTGTGAATATCAAATACATACATGGACACCTTGCCTTTAGAAGTATGCAGGGTGCTTGTTTTTAGATGCAAGTACTCACATATTCAAATGAGGTCTAAACACTTGCAAAGAAGGAATAATGAGTCATACAAAGTATTAAAGTGGATTGTAAGTAAACACCCTAAAGCAATGTTGTTTAGCCCACAACTTGCGCTTAGCTTTTATGCCATGATATAGCAATTGATAAGAATGGCCTCAACATGAATGGAAAACATGAATATTACGTATTTCTTTAAATTCTTTTTAGACCACCAAGGAAGGCTTGGACAATATCCATCGAAATCAAATTTGCATAAGGACACTACAAAGTTATGAATCGATGACTTGGTTGAAAGTGTAGACAATGTTGACCACTGGTAGTTTTGTTGGTAAAAGTAACCATTTCAAAGAGATCCTCTAATAATGACAATAAAGGAAAAAGGTTGAGTTATATGACTTATTGCTTTTGTAACTATAACAACTTAGTAATAAATTAAGGGATTAAAAAAAATGTTGGACATTAAATATTAGAAAAGGAAAACAAAGACGTGTGCCAATTCAAGAAGGGCTCTTCAATAAATGGGTTCACCCGTTGATGGATCCAAGAGAATCAGACATTCAAAGGCTACCGTCAATCAAGTTAAACTTGCCTTTATGAAAATTTGCATTTAGGGAAGCTTGCCTTCAAGGAAGTTTGCATTTAGGAGATTCAAGGTTAACCCTTTAACGTACCCAGAAGGGTTCGAGATCCAAAAGTTAATTTATAATCAAACCAAGTTTGTCTTTTGTGAAATTTACCTTTAGGGAAGCTCAACTCTAAGGAATTCAAGGATAAGTTGTTGTTGTATCAAGGAGGGTTAGATATCCAAAAGTTAACTGATAATGAAGTCAAGCTCACCTTTAGGGGAGTTAAAGGTTAACTACTTATGTACTCAAAAGGAGTTAGACATGCAAAACTTAACCAATAATTAAGCAAGTTCCTCTTTAGGGAAGCTTCTCTTTACAAAATTTAGGGTTAACGGGTTGATGTACCCAAAAAGGTTGGACATTCAAGGTTAACCCATAATTACCAGAAGGATTAGATATTCAATGTTAACTGATAACTAAGTCAAGTTAGGCCTTATTAAAGTTCACCTTTAGCGAATTCAATGTTAACTGGTATGTGCCTAGAAGGGTGAGATGTGTAAAGGTTAACCCTCAATATTATTCATTGTTGCAGGTACTAATAAGGTTTAAAAACACACATGACCTGAATAAAAGAGAATAGAGAAAAAGGGGTAATGAATTAAAAAGGTTTGTTGTGTAGTATGCTTAAGTAAAGCAAATTATAGCAAATAATTTTGGACTGATAGTTGCATTCTGTTGATTATTGCAGTAGAAATAAAGCCCTTATGAAGCCTTTTGAAGTTAAACATCTTTAAAAAATTATTCTCGTTTATTATGAAAATTCACAGTAATGTACACAAATATTTCAATAGTGCGGAAATCGAAAGTTCAAAACAAGTACTTTCATTGATTTGACAGAATCAAATTGAATAGTAATATGAGCAAATAGTTAACACAAAAATCGAAGCATGTACTTTGCTTTATTTTACAATGCCACATTGATTGAGAATTTAAAAAAAAAAAAAAAGAATAGGAATAGTAAGCAACCAAAATTACTTAATTAAAAAGGGCATACAATGACATAGCTAACTTAGTCAGGCAATTATTTGTCGAGTATATACCAAAATTACTTAATTAAAAAGGGCCTACAAAAATCGAAGCATGTACTTTGCTTTATTTTACAATGCCACATTGATTGAGAAGTTTTTTTTTTTTTTTTAAAAAGAATAGGAATAGTAAGCAACCAAAATTACTTAATTAAAAAAAGAAGAAAGAGGAACTTCGTGAATATATTGTAGGTGTTTCATGATATTCTCTCCAAGAAAAACAATTCCATTGATGTAGAACTTTTCTTTAAATTGATGGAAACATATAACGAAGCAGGGGTGTAGCAATTCAAACACATTCAATCTCAAATCTACAGTAAAGATGTTGTGCCAGCAAAAGCTATAATCTAGGTATTTTATTTACTTAGATTGCCTACATTGTAGTTTGAGAAGGCCAAAATTTGTTAATTGTTTACCGTATTTACCGAAAAAAAAAGGATCATAGGAGGTGTGGGATTTTAATACCTCTATTTTTTGCTAGAAATAAAAGACCCTATCAAAATTGTTTAGTAAAATCTTCATTTGGTTAACTGTTATTCAATATGTCAATGTAAATTTGTTTACCAAATTTCATGATCCAAGACTGAAACTGTGTGACTAAATATATCTTATCAAGTCATAGTTGACTGCAATGCTCAATGAAGTTATGATGTCATAAAGTTGAGAAAACAAAGAGAGTTAAGCTGCTCGATAATACTTGCTAGATACCCTATCAAGTCAAAAGACATAGACTCGGGTATTACACCGAGCTAAGCGGTGAGCGTGCTCATACCAACTCTCAAGTTTTGAATCCTGGCTATAGCAAATACTCCTAAGTCATGGATGCAACCCTCAAGAGGGAATTTTTCGAATGCAAAATTTTTCTGACTAATTTAGATCGACCAATGCAAAATTAAATACTTTTAATTCTACCAATTATATAGTCTGCCATGTGTTAAAATTAGTTATGGCAAGTTCTGTAAACTGGAATTTTAATGGGAAATATATTTTGGCCAATTAAAATATGCCATATGTCATAAATAATGAAGAAAATAGATGATTATTCCTCTTCTTTAAAAGGAGATAATTATTCATAATCTTAAAAAACGCACAATAGCTTAAGCATGCTTTCTCTGGATGAAGATAACAAGCACTTTGAGCGCATGTCATCTACTCTTAGAAATCAAAAACTTTTTCTTGATTTAAATTATTCCTCTTAGGCCCTCTCTCAAGATTAAATTCATTTAGATTTATTTAAGGAGATCTACGTGTTGCTTTTTGATTTTACTAAATTTAGACCTTAAATTGTACCTACATGTCTAGCACGAATACCAAATTAGAACTTGCCATATGTCATATAACAGTTACACAGATATTGTATCTGCATATCTAGTACGAATACAAAATTGATTTTGTGTCTCGTTTTCATGTGTTACTAAATTTGACTTGAAATTTGTGTATTCGATCTTGTTAAAATCAACGCAAATAAGGTAAGAGTGCACATTTACTAACTAACAAGGCTCTAAGGCGGGAAGGGATTTATGGCATGGTTGGAGGAAGTATCTATTTGTATTCATGACATTTTGTTTTACAAAAATAAAGTTGGTTTTGTCAATTTGCTTGCAAAAAAAGGGCAAAATGAGAAAATCTCATTTGTCATATGTCTAGCGCTTGGAGTTATGACTCTTTTATAAGGGTAAATTTTATTGCTTATGGTTGAGCAATGATGATTACTAGTCTAGACAGGTGACCATATTTTTTAGCCTGCAAGGTTAATGTTTGAGTCCACCAAGAAATGGTATTTCTATAGGAATGAGGGTGTGATTTTAACTCTTATATATATGAGTCATCCTAGGTAGGTATGGCGTTTGTGCTTCAGAAGGTACAAATCCTTATACAATGGCATATTCAGTTAGCCCATAAGCACTAGTTTAGTACTAGGTATGAGCTTTTTCTTAAAGAAGTCATACAACATAATTAGATTACTTCTTAAACTTAAAAGATGAAGTGACTTCTTTCCCAATGAATAATTGCTTATGTGGTTTTCAATGTATTTGAAAATAACTATAGCTTTACTAGTCCTGATATACTGGGAGTTTTTGTTTTTTTGAAAGAGATAGCACTTGTAAATTATTATTAATAATAATTATGATTATTATACCATGTGAAAAAAAAAGAGGAATGTCTGCTAAGGGCTAGACCTTTTCGAAATGAGGTCTAAGCTAAGTTATAAGGGTCACTAAGGTAGGGTCATTTTGACCCTTACCATACCAACCCTCACATTGGTTAGACCACCCTCGACCCTCAACCTGCCTATGTGGGTAACCTCGGCTCATCATATCTGGCCCAACCCTCGATTACCCTAACATATTAAATAATACTCCTACTTAGATTATCATCTCTATTGTGAAGTTTAACTATTGAAACTCAACAACCTCACCAAATAAGGGTCTAGCAACAAAAGTAGGTTAACTTAAATAGTCATTGTTAGGAAACAAAAAGGTTAGGACTAAGAGTGAAAGAACAAACTTAGCTCAACTGAAAAATAAAGGTGATGTTGTAGTGTGGTGGTAGACCTGCAGGCGCACGGTAGCGTTGTAGCAAATCAAAGTTGATCCTACAAAGACTAGGCCAAGCTACTAGATTATATTCCCTCAAGATAGGCTAAGCAAATCCAAATTTGTGAATGAAATCGAACTATGCTACTTATCTCATCTAATAGATAAACGATTAAGGGATTTAATCAAATCAAGCAATTTTTCAATTTAAGAATTAACCAAGCACCTTTTCTTCAGATGGATAATTCCAAAACCAATAATTGAATTGTTAAACCCCTCTTTCAAGGTGGAATAAAATTCTTAAATCTACTCAACTACCATTTGCCAAAAGTTTTTTTATTAATCTAAGATCATTAAGAACATGATTATCAAATCTTAGAGGTTTCTTAAGCAGTGAGTCTTTCTTAAGATCCCACACACTTAAGTCGAATCTTAGTTTTCTAACATCTAGTTTCATCTTTCAACCTTTCACCAAATGTCTAAAAAAAGCAAAAAGTTGATCAAGTTTCCCACTAGCAATTCAATGTCTAAGACTTAATAAAATAAATCCAACAAATCCAAAGCACTTTTAGATCAAAACAAGAATTGATTCAATCACGTGAATTCAACTCAATTCCAAGACTAACAATTCAAAACGTAACATACAAATCAACACTAACCTAAAAAGAATAAAAATCTAAAGAGAAAAGAGAAAAGAAAGGAGAGAATCGCTCAGCCGATGCATGTTTGTATAGGTAAATGCAAACCCGACCCAGAATCCTTGCAAATCTTCGCCTTCAACTTACTCTCAACTCTCTCTAATAAAGTCTAAAGCCTAACTAGGTTACGAATTATGGTGGAATAGAGTAAGGGAGCCAAAGAAGCAGTTAAAACCAGCTTTTATTACAGAAATGAAAGGTGCAAACGTCCTCAAACGCTTGGAACATGAAAGCCGCGAAGAAATCAAGCCGACTCGGGGAAGAGGGACCACCATGTCCTGACCGTGGGGCCCACCATGAACCATGGCCACTACCATGGCTAGGTCATGGTGCCATCTAGTTAGGGGTTCTCTCTTATTTGCCTCACTGCTTCTTCCTGGATCCTCCTGGACCATGATACTAGCCACGGTATGTTTGTGTTGTGTCTTTGAGCATCGTTTGCTATCTTTTTTGATCCACAAGGCCTCAAAGTTATCGTTCTGCTCACATAACTTGGCTTGCAAAGTCAAAATCTGCAAATACTCTCAAAATAAGTGAAACCAAGCGCAATAGTAGAAATAAAGGCATCAATGGTACAACTAAATACACTAATGCCATAACATGACTCCTAAACACGCATAAAATTCTATGCAAATATAACATTCATTGCTCCCCCACGCTTAAGCCTTTCCTTGTCCTCAAGCAAACACTAGATAAAACTAACCAGAGAAGATGCATCTAGGACTCAAAAACATAACAACCTCCTTAAACTAGGCAACTCATAACATATCACAAGCAAGAATATCAATCAATAGCAACCCCAAATAGCACATAATACATTTCAAAATCAGGAGAAGGTGGGATTTTTCAAAGAAATATACGACCACAAGCCAGATATCAAACTTAATCACCTCTTAAGAACCACAAAGCACATCATGCAAGTATAAGAAATTGATTAGAGCTAAATAGACCGATAGAACCTCACTTTTGGAAAACATAAATCACTCCCACTCTTGCCTTTAAATTATAACATAGGTTTACTCAAGACTTATTCCAAAGATACAATCTACCATATAATTGTCAAGACTCTCAAATTCTCCACCACTAAGAATACACTGCCCATATAACTATCAAGAGGACTTTATACGGGTTGTACTGTGGGTTAAAAGGGTTAAGGGATATGTAACGCCCCAATAATACATAAATCATTACTTGCATTTACCTACTTGTATTTACCTGCTTAAGTTTAACAATGGAAAATAATAACCCAAAGAACGGGGTGTTACCGCCGTCCATAAAGGACAAGGCTTCCTTATACATAAAAACTTGCCAGAAACCAAAGTTTACCCTATAAGGGGCATTCACCATCATAAACACTCAAACCATTTAGCTATATACAGAAATGGTTCTAACTCCCCAAGGGTTACACCAACATACATAATTCGGTTCAAATAGACAGTTGTAATACCAAAACACATAATTCAGTTCAAATATACAGTTGTACACCAAAATACACCACAATATAGTATGAAAGTATCTTAACACTCCTATATCGCCAATCACATGGACGGTCCTGTCTCATTTATCACCTTCAGCATCCCTGCCCGCCTGAGAGCGGTTCACTGAACATTTTCCTAAAACAAAACATAAAAATATTTCAAACTGTGAGCCAAAGCTCCGTACATGCATCCTTGTACTGATAAAGATTCACTGAAAAGTTATTTGCGTCGGCTTTGCAATTCATTTTGATTTTAAAACAGGGAATGAGATGCATACAAAACTAAATTGCCAATTATTATCTGTTAGTGTACCCCTTAGTAACTGTTACGATCTGTGAATAGGTGTACACCTGCTAAGCCGACCGAGGGACCTGGCCTAAAGCCACGCGGGTAACTGGAGGGCAATGCCCTGTAACTGATAACTAATGGGGTCACTAATTATGTGATAAAGCACTGATTCAATTAATTCATTGATGTACTTACCAAAACATTACAATTTCGATAAATACATGCTGATGTCAAAAGATACAGGTAATGAACGTACCTGAAAATTTTATATGCAAGTTCACGGTATAATAAGATGCACTAAAGTGAAGAGAATGAAAGTTTAGGCCTTGATTCTGTTCAAAAGATTATTATAGGAACATGAGGTCAGAAACGATCTTGTTCTTAGAATGATGCTCTTAAGTAAAACTGGCTTATGAAGAATCTTACAAACCAGTTCATAGATTAAACTAAAATGATGAAACTATATAATAAACCATAGAAATGTGATTTAAGGCACGGTCGCAAGTTTAGAGAATAAGAGCTTAAAAATAGGGTACGGAAAGAATAATCCACAACTTATACTCCCGACCCCAAAATGAGACCTAAGACCCCAATATGAAAAGTTAGGAAGTCCTCTAAAACTTTCATTAAGGACACATAACATGATTCCCATAAGAGGGTTCCTAAAATGGAGTTAGAACACCAACATGTCAGTTCTGAGTTCATCCTCTACAGGTTCAGTAAAATGACCATAACTTTTTCCACAGACCTCAGATTAATGCGATTCAAGAGCCATTTTAAAAGCTAACACACTGACCTATCTACGCTCCAAAAATCATAATTTTTGGCTAGGCCGATCATTACCAGCTTTGTCTCAAATGTTGTCTTATTTTTCTGGAAATTTCAACCTCACTGATTGAGTTTGTGCCCTCACTTTTCACACCAATCCTCAACTTAAACCCTTTCTTAAGAGCATCTAAACACACTTTGGTACATCCCAACATCATAAAAAACACCACACACAATTCCACTTCATATTCATATCCAATAAAGCTCCTTTTTAGTCACATATACACACACCTCATGTTTGATACTAGTTTGGTCCAAACCATGCATTTTGAATAAAACCCTAACTTTGGGTCAACTTGAACTCACTCCCATCATCTCAAAACAGCATAAACACTATAATAAACCTCAATAGATTAAAAGATAAACAAAATCAAGGATAAAACAATCAATATCCAACACTTGAATATGAAGCTTGCATGATTAAGATAAAACCCTAACCTTAGCATCATCCAACTTCAACTCCACCATGATCCATCACCAAGATGATTCTTAATTCCATACAAACAGCATAATCTATCATTAAAACAACCAAAATATGAAGTAAAAACCAACAAGATCAAGAATCAATAATAAAATCACCATAAGAGGTGAAAAGAATTACTTACTTTGCTTAAGAAAGAGGTATGAATGATTCTTGGTGCTTGAAGGAGTGAGAGGGATGGTTGGGGTGGTGAGTGGTGGATGTTTGGTGGCTGTTGGTGGCTGTTTGGTGGCTGGAATGGTGGTGTTGCTGCTACTGTTTGCTGCTGCCGTGGCTATGAGAGAAGGAGGAGAGAAATAGGAGAGAGAAAGTGTCTAGCAAATGCTTGGTGTAGAAACAAAAGCTTTGAAATTAAATACTTGGCTGAAATTAAAACCCCAAAAGCTACTTTTAGTAAGTATAATTAAGGCCTAATTATGGGTAATTAGCTAAACAAATGAGGGTCAAGTCTCGTTGGGTCGAAATCGGCCTTAAACGGGCTCGGATTTGGAAAAGAGCTGAAACCAAGTGCGTTTGAAATTTTTCTTTTCCAAACTCGAGATTAATGGTTGTGATGTCATGAAAAATAATTAAATTGCTAAATTCATAAATATCAAGGCCTAAATCGATCTCCCGAATTTGACTAGAACAAAGCCCAAATTGCAAAGTGAGGGCCCATTTAGAATTTTCCAATTAGAATAACAAAAAGCAATGATGTAAATGAAATGAAATTAATCATATGGATTAATGAAATTAATAAACATATTTTAGGGTCGGACTATTATAGTCTTCCCCCCTTAAAAAGTTTCATCCTCGAAACTGATGAACTTAACCATATCATGCAGGATTACCTCGAATAAATGTCGATATGCGGTTTTCATTGCCTCTTCGGTCTCCCAGGTGGCTTCTTAGGAGGTGTGGTTTGTCCAGAGTACTTTGACTAATGGTATCTGCTTGTTGTGCAACTACTTGATCCTGCAATCCAGTATTTGGATATGGCGCTCCTCGTATACTAGATCTTCAGCGATTTTGATAGGTTCAGATACAATAGTATGGTCTGGATCTGGAATGTATTTTCTAAACTGAGAGATATGAAACACGTTATGCATGTGCTCAAGTTCTATAGGCAAATCTAGACGATAAGCGACGGAATTCAACCTTTCAATGATTTCATAAGGTCTAATATACCTTGGACTCAATTTGCGCCGTACTCCGAACCTCTTGACACCTTTAGTTGGTGAAACTTTCAGAAAAACTTTATCGCCTACTTGAAACTCTAGAGGCCTTCTTCTTTTGTCGGCATAACTTTTTTATCGACTTTGGGTAACCCTGATATGCTCTCGAATCTTTCTTATTGTCTCAGTGGTCTCTTGAATCATTTCAGGACCTATAATCAGTGCCTCGTCCAAATCACTCTAGCACAACGGGGTTCTACATTTTCTCCCGTATAAAGCCTGAAATTCGCATTTCTTTAATTTGCCATAGAGTTGATACTCCCTCAAAGCTTGCAATACTATCCGCAAATGATTAGCATGTTCCTCCTTGTCCTTAGAATAGATAAGGATGTCATCTATGAATACCACTATAAACTTGTCTAAATAGGGTCTGAAAACCCTATTCATAAGGTCCATGAAGGTTGCAAGAGCATTACTGAGATCAAAAGGCATCAACTGTGAACTCATAGTGACCATACCTGGTCCTAAATGCTGTCTTAGGAATGTCGTCAGGTTTAATCCTAAGTTGATAGCACCCTAACCTTAAATCAATCTTAGAGAACACTCCTGCTCCTTGTAGTTGATCAAACAAATCATCTATTCTTGGTAGAGGATATTTGTTTTTGATGGTAATCCTGTTTAACTCCCTGTAGTCAATACATAGCCTTAAGGTTCCATCCTTCTTCTTGATAAACAGCACTGGGGCACCCCATGGTGACACACTTGGCCTAATAAATCTCTTCTGTAACAGCTCATATAGCTGAATCTTTAGTTTCTTAAGCTCAATTGGGGCTATACGATATGGGGCTTTAGAAATAGGTTGGGCTCCATAAATTAATTCGATTCCAAAATCAATTTTCCTCTGCGGTGGTAGTCCTGTTAACTCCTCAAAAAAAACATCTTCAAATTCACAAACTATAGGTACATTCTCTGCTTCTTTTTCCTTTATTTAGGTGTCAATAGCATAACATTAATATCCAATACACCCCTGACATAGCAACTTACTTACTTTCATAGCGGAAATCAAAGAACAGGATTTTGCCTCTCTCTGCCCATAAAAATACACTTTTCTCCCTTTTTCATCTTCCAAGATAACCTTAAGATCTTCACAATCGATTTGGGCTCCATAAGTGTGCAACCAATTCATTCCCAAAATGATGTCAAAATCAGATAAATCAGATTGAATCAAATCCACCGGGAAGGTGTTCTCACCAATGGTGATGGGAACAAGTTTATACGAGAGAAGGTACTCAATCACAGAATTGTTGGGTAACTTAATTCTATAATTGGTTTTCATCCTCCTACTCTTAAGGCTCAATTGTATAGCAGATCGGGTAGAGATAAATGAATGAGTGGCCCCCGAATCAAATAATATATAAAATGGCTTTGAATTTAAAAAGAGAGTTCTAGTGACTACCGTATCAGAGGTAGCAGCTTCCTTTTTGTTCATTACAAATGCCCTTCCTGCAACTGCAGGCCTTGAAGGTGGGGGTCCCTGGCGGAGCGGAGCCAAGGGTTTTACTGCGCCCCTGTCTACAGCTTTTAGTCGTCGGGGGCATGCAGCAATGAGGTGTTCAGGACTTCCACATCATATGCAATTGTTAATGCCAACTCGGCATTCAGGAGTGGTGTGATTTATTCTTTCACACTTTGCACAGGGTGCTAACGAGCCTACAGGACGGCTCTTGGAGGAAACAGGGGTAGGTTTCTTCTGATTCTGGTTCACACTCTCACTTGGAGTCCCCCGCTCAAATCCCTTTCTCTTGTGGTTGATTGGATTCAGTGCTCTCAACTCCGTCTTCACTCGTTCTACTTCAGCTGCTCGCTCATATAGTTCTTGGTAAGTCAAAATTGGTTGTCCAGCTAACTGATTCCGAATATAGAAGGCCAGACCCTCTTCAAACCTCCTCATTTTCAACCTTTCAGATGATACAAACTCAGGAACAAACCTAGATAATTCGGTGAATTTACTGGCGTATTGCATCACAGTCATAGTGTCACTCATCTTCAGCTCCATAAACTCTTTCTCCTTTTGCCTTTGGACCACAGCTGGGTAAAATTTTGCCCTTAACTCACTCAGAAATTTATTCTAGGTAAATTCAGTCCCTACAAGCTTATCCTTCATAGTATTCCACCAAATGTCAGCTTCACCGGTCAAATAAT
This sequence comes from Carnegiea gigantea, assembly GCA_029747015.1. Taxonomy (NCBI): domain Eukaryota; kingdom Viridiplantae; phylum Streptophyta; class Magnoliopsida; order Caryophyllales; family Cactaceae; genus Carnegiea; species Carnegiea gigantea. The sequence continues at coordinate 18,388 of JAKOGI010000913.1, read as the reverse complement.
ATGTCCTAATGTTTACCCTTTTTCCTTCTGGCACCTCTATCATTGTAAGGATTTTCTCCATTCCTCTTATCCATTCCTCCAGTACTACTGGATCATAGGATCTATTATAAACTTTAGGGTTGTCGCGCTACCCTATTTGCCAATTTATCCTCTTTTGGAGGGGTTTCAGCAGGTACTTGGGGAATCTGTTTCATCAATTCAACAACTAAGGTTGGCCAGTAGTTCGGGTTTCCTAAGTTGCTAGCTAATTCAGAGGACAACGGTGGCGTGTCACCATGTTGCGGCTCCTGGCACGAGGCTCGATCACCCGATCCTTGGCCTTGCTCCAAATTATCCTCTACATGAACCTCCATGTTATTTTGCACTGACTCAGACATTCTGATCATACATTAAATAAAACAATTGAAACACTGGAACCTCCAGACATATAAGATAAACATGCCAATAAATACATAGAAGATGGCTCAAAGATTATTTCATAACTCACAATGTCATCATTTCATTTCATAACGGCTTACTTACATACATAACTGCGGGTTTGTACACATGAGCAGCAAAAGCATATTACACTTAGCTGAGTAAGCAAGACTAGCTTTAACTCCTACCCTAACACTAAACACTAAATAGCCCCTAGACACTAGATCTGTCACCTGACCAAAAAGAGATACGGACTATGTCATCATGGTTGGAGAGGATTGGACTAACTATATACAATGTCAGATGCCACACAAAATATAACTATCCAATCCAATCATACCATATATACCTATAGGGCTCAAAATGAAAACCACTACACCAACCCCTAGAACCCCCTAACGATCCGTCGATGGATCGTAATCTAGGTTAGACTCATCATCAGGTTCTTCGCCTGAATCGAAGCTGCTAGTAGACGCCTCTGACTCAGCATCGTCGACCTCCTGTTGAACTTGTGGCTCATGCTCCTCCTCTAGCTCCACCATCAACTCATCCGCCTCTTGTTCCCATTGTTGTTCTACCCCTACCTCGCCAATGCCTTGATCCTCCTCGAGATCATCCTCCTTGAGATCATCCCCCTCTCCTTGGTGGCCCTCATCCCCAGAACTAATCACCACTAAATCTGGGGTGTCGGGGATGTCTATAACCACGTGAGCCTCCCCAGAGCTATCGGGCATCAGTGGGGTTCCCGGTACGAGCAGGGAGGGTGGCCCCTGTATTAGTGCTGGTGGGGAGGGTGGCCCCTGTGTTGGTACTAGGGCCGCAGGTGGGGGAGGCACCTGATGTAGTGGAAAAACATGTTGTAACATCTCCATGGTGATTCGTCTCTGATCAAATTCTTCCCGTAATAACAACTCCGTAGCGAGAGTAGTCCATGCCCCCTGGGCCTGAAACCTAGGCCCATCCAAGCCTGGGTTTCCTATTATTATAAAGTCATGATATCGATGACTAAACTCCACCCACGGATCAACCAGGGGTAAGGACTCAAGTAGTCTCTGTGCACGGACCGTAATACTGTGGAACTCAGAGTAAAGGTCCTATGTATGTGCCTCTATACTAGCATGTAGCAGCGCAATGTGGGCAATCATATATCCACCCGGTAACATATTAACGCCGTAAGGATCCATCTAACAAAGAAAACACATATATGAGAGACATACATATCCATAAACAAGGAACATGCAAATGGAAGCAACATGCATTCTAATAGTGTTACTACACTACGAATATCACTCTAGCAATATATGGTAGCCCCCTCACGACAACCATTCTCACCCTATAATTTTTAACTCTGCTTTCCTCCAGAAAATCTCAACCAGGCTCTGATACCAAATCTGTAACGCCCTAATAATACATAAATCATTGCTTGCATTTACCTACTTGTATTTACCTGCTTAAGTTTAACAATGGAAAATAATAACCCAAAGAACGGGGTGTTACTGCCGTCCATAAAGGACAAGGCTTCCTTATACATGAAAACTTGCCAGAAACCAAAGTTTACCCTATAAGGGGCATTCACCATCATAAACACTCAAACCATTTAGTTGTATATAGAAATGGTTCTAACTTTCCAAGGGTTATACCAACATACATAATTCGGTTCAAATAGACAGTTGTAACACCAAAACACATAATTCAGTTCAAATATACAGTTGTACACCAAAATACACCACAATATAGTATGAAAGCATCTTAACACTCCTATACCGCCAATCACATGGACGGTCCTGTCTCATTTATCACCTTCAGCATCCCTGCCCGCCTGAGAGCGGTTCACTGAACATTTTTCTAAAACGAAACATAAAAATATTTCGAACTGTGAGCCAAAGCTCCGTACATGCATCCTTGTACTGATAAAGATTCACTGAAAAGTTATTTGCGTCGGCTTTGCAATTCATTTTGACTTTAAAACAGGGAATGAGATGCATACAAAACTAAATTGCCAATTATTATCTGTTAGTGTACCCCTTAGTAACAATTACGATCTATGAATAGGTGTACACCTGCTAAGCCGAGCGAGGGACTTGGCCTAAAGCCACGCGGGTAACTGGAGGGCAATGCCCTGTAACTGATAACTGATGGGGTCACTAATTATGTGATAAAGCACTGATTCGATTGATTCATTGATGTACTTACCAAAACATTACAATTTCGATAAATACGTGCTGATGTCAAAAGATATAGGCAATGAACGTACCTGGGAATTTTAAATGCAAGTTCACGGTGTAATAAGATGCACTAAAGTGAAGAGAATGAAAGTTTATGCCTTGATTCTGTTCAAAAGATTATTATAGGAACATGAGGTCAGAAACGATCTTGTTCTTATAATGATGCTTTTAAGTAAAACTGGCTTATGAAGAATCTTACAAGCCAGTTCATAGATTAAACTAAAATGATGAAACTATATAATAAACCATATAGATGTGATTTAAGGCACGGTCGCAAGTTTAGAGAATAAGAGCTTAAAAATAGGGTACAGAAAGAATAATCCACAACTTATACTCCCGACCTCAAAATGAGACCTAAGACCCCAATATGAAAAGTTAGGAAGTCCTCTAAAACTTTCATTAAGGACACATAACATGATTCCCATAAGAGGGTTCCTAAAATAGGGCTAGAACACCAACATGTCAGTTTTGAGTTTATCCTCCACAGGTTCAGTAAAATGACTATAACTTTTTCCACAGACCTCAGATTAATGCGATTCAAGAGCCATTTTAAAAGCTAACACACTGACCTATCTACGCACCAAAAATCATAATTTTTGGCTAGGCCGATCATTACCAACTTCGTCTCAAATATTGTCCTGTTTTTCTGGAAATTTCAACCTCACTGATTGAGTTTGTTCTCTCACTTTTCACACCAATCCTCAACTTAAACCCTTTCTTAAGAGCATCTAAACACACTTTGGTACATCCTAACATCATAAAAAACACCACACACAATTCCACTTCATATTCATATCCAATAAAGCTCCCTTTTTAGTCACATATACACACACCTCAAGTTTGATACTAGTTTGGTCCAAACCATGCATTTTGAATAAAACCCTAACTTTGGGTCAACTTGAACTCACTCCCATCATCTCAAAACAGCATAAACACTATAATAAACCTCAATAGATTAAAAGATAAACAAAATCAAGGATAAAACAATCAATATCCAACACTTGAACATGAAGCTTGTATGATTAAGATAAAACCCTAACCTTAGCATCATCCAACTTCAACTCCACCATGATCCATCACCAAGATGATTCTTAATTCCATACAAACAGCATAATCTATCATTAAAACAACCAAAATATGAAGTAAAAACCAACAAGCTCAAGAATCAATAACAAAATCAGCATAAGAGGTGAAAAGAATTACTCACTTTGCTTAAGAAAGAGGTATGAATGATTCTTGGTGCTTGAAGGAGTGAGAGGGATGGTTGGGGTAGTGAGTGGTGGATGTTTGGTGGCTGTTGGTGGCTATTTGGTGGCTAGAATGGTTGTGTTGCTGCTACTGTTTGCTGCTGCCGTGGCTATGAGAGAAGGAGGAGAGAAATAGGAGGGAGAAAGTGTCTAGCAAATGCTTGGTGTAGAAACAAAAGCTTTGAAATTAAATACTTGGCTGAAATTAAAACCCCAAAAGCTACTTTTACTAAGCATAATTAAGGCCTAATTATGGGTAATTAGCTAAACAAATGACGGTCAAGTCTCGTTGGGTCGAAATCGGCCTTAAACAAGCTCGGGTTTGGAAAAGAGCTGAAACCGAGTGCGTTTAAAAATGTTTTTTCCAAACTCGAGTTTAATGGTTGTGGTGTCATGAAAAATAATTAAATCACTAAATTCATAAGTATCAAGGCCTAAATCGATCTCCCGAATTTGACTAGAACAAAACCCGAATTGCAAAGTGAGGGCCCATTTAGAATTTTCCAATTGGAATAACAAAAAGCAATGATGTAAATGAAATGAAATTAATCACATGGATTAATGAAATTAATAAACATATTTTAGGGTCGAACTATTACAGGATAGGAGTCGACTAATAAATGTGGGCGATGTGGAGTTATGTAGCCAAATGACTGGGACCAACCAACAAAGCATCAAGAAACCATGAAGTTTACCAACACTCTAAACCCTAATAATACAATGAATGTACCCTAATGAATCATATAGAGAATGAGTTGACAAAGAAAGGAATTCAAGCTATTTGCATGCCCAATGCAAATCACTTAGTTTTTTTTCTATTTTTCTTTTTTTTATCATTCAACATGACTTTGTTTCTTCTTCTTTTCCCACTTGTTTTTTCGAAATGAAATGAAATATCAATTACTGAAAGGCATAGGGTCATGAACTATCAACTCATAACCTAATACATATATAAACAACCTAAAGAAGAGGGAAAGACACTAAATGCTTAATAATATCGATCCCTTAAACTCAACTACCTGTAAAACCACTCATTAAATAGATGAAGTGCCGCTCCATAGAATTGGCGTAAAGATAGGAATATGTGTTTGGCCAAGGGTTGATATGAAGGGATCACAACAAGAAAAGGATTATAGCTCAGGGGGGTAGTAAAGGAGAAAAACATATAATACAAGGGTAGGCTATTTGGCTATGTGGCTAAAGTGTCCAAAGAAAGAATGCTTCTATTATATCATCAACTATGCACATGCTAATGTAGTTCTAAACAAGAATTTAAACAAGTTCTAGAGATGCAACATGGAAGAGTTACACATGTGCAAGAATATGAGACTAAATATGACGAATTAGTCCCAAAAAGAATCAAAGTCTCACATGATATCTAGTGAAGTCTCAATTGGAACATAAAATTACTATCATGTACCAACATTAGTGTTATAGATTTCAAGGGCCAACGTAGTTCTCAATCAAGACAAGGGTCAAAACAAGAAATATTTACAAGACCTTCATAAATTTTAGCACCAAAAAGGATTACACATCAAAAGTTACTCAAGCTCATTAAAGCTATTTTGCATAAAGAATTATCATTGGAGGACATCTCAAACCAATCAACACCATCACTGCGTGCACCTAGAAATGCACACCTAAAATGCAACTAAATACAATACACTAGTGCAAATAGAAGGAAACCTAAAACTAAATGTTGTAACAAGTATGCAAACTAAAAATGAAAAATAAAAAACATGAGACAACCCTTCCCCATGCTTAGATAAAGCATTATTCAAAGTAAGAAAAGTAAGAGAAGAGAAAGGAAACAAAAGATAACAATCTCACCAGGTTAAGTTCTAGATGCACCAAAGCTAAGACCTCCTAATAACGAGGGCACACGGAGCATTAGGAACTCCATTATATCTTCAAGACTTTGTTCGCCACATGAGACGCTGTTAAAGTACGCAAGAGCTTATCAAACTCATGGGACCACAGTTTAGAAAACACAAGGTAAGACGCAAAAATAAAAATCATATCAAACAATAAGTATCCTATTAGCCTTATCAAAGGCCATAGAAAAATCATAGCAAGGATTAAAGAATGTAGTCTGTATCACTTTCCTAGGCAAGTCCTCCAGGTACAAACTATAAGAGTCAATGAAGGGATCACAGCCTCTAAAGTAACCTAGGGACACATAATCATCAACATTCCTACTAAACATATCAACATGTTATCCTCATAGCCCAAATCCGTGGTAGCATCACAAATCATAGGATTAGCAATAGGCGTATTAATGTAATTACTCGGGGGAAGGAGAGGATAATGAACAAAGAGGGAAAGCATGTGAATGATTAAGGGGAATGGGGAGAACACTATCACCAAAGCCAAGGCTAGGAAAGTCCTCATGCACAGACATATAACGTGACCCCTCTAAAGGAGTCGCAGCTATATCATGTACTTTATCTAAAGTATCTTTCTGATTTAAAACATGCATCGACAACACCAAACTTAACAACAAACCCAAAATGCTCACCTACCTCAACCGCCATGCACTAAGTTAAAAGAAATGATGAATCAGGTATAGTCAATACAATATCAGTATTGTCCACGAGTGATGCAAAGTCAGGTTGAGTATAGCATGCAAAATAAGGAACAAAGTTATATCATGGTCAAAAAAATTACACAAGTCACATCAAAAAGGGATATAATATGATCTAGCATAGAATGCACAAGGATCAGGAATAAACATCCAGAAACATTACCAGCCTTCTCAAACTCAAATGAATCCCAAGCAAGTCACTTAAGCAAACACCATGCCTCATGAACACTTTTAGCATGAAAACCCCAATACTCTAAAAGAGTATGGGTCTCACTATTTATACCATCATCAACAATGTCTAAAATCTCCCATTTATCCACACAATAACCACTTTGAGCAAGATACGCATTTAAACGCTTTAAATACCTCCAAAATAATTTATGCTTGAATTGAGGAAAATGAAAAATTGTCATCGTTGTTTTGCTTCTCAAAAAAAATTATTGTTAAATTTTTAATTTTTAGTTTTGTTGGTTGTTTTCCAAAGAAAAACAAAATGCTTAGTTAAACCCATTGAGAAAAAGGTAATATTCGAGACTAGTCCCTGGCAACGACGCTAAAAACTTGGTAGAGCTGCAGGCACACGGTTGTGTTATAGCAAATCAAGGTCGATCGCATAGAGACGAGGCAAAGCTACCAAGTTATATTCTCTCAAGTTATGCTAACTGAATCCAAATTTGTGAATGAAATTAAAATATGTTACTTATCTAATCCAATAGATAAACAATCAAGAGATTTAATCAAACCAAGTAATTTTTCAACTAAACAATCAATCAAGCACCGTTTCTTTAGATGCTTAATTCCAAAACCTATAATCAAATTATCAAACTGCTCTTTCAAGGTGGAATAAAATCCTTAAATCTAATCAACGACCATTTCCCAAGCCTTTTTAATTAATATAAGATCATTAAAACTGCGATTATCAAATCTTAGGGGTTTCTTAAGCAGTAACTCTTTCTCAAGATCTCACACACTCAAGTTGAATCTTAGTTTTTCAATATCCAATTTCACCTTTCAGTCCTTCATCAAATATCTAAAACAAGCAAGAAGTTGATCAAGTCTCCCATTAATAATTCAATGTCTAAGATTCAATAGAATAAATCCAACAAATCCAAAGCACTTTTAGATCAATACAATAATTGATTCAATCACGAGAATTGAACTCAATTCCAAGATTAACAATTCAAAACTTAACATAGAAGTCAATACTAATCTAAAAAGCATAAAAATCGAAAGAGAAAACAGAAGAGAAGGGAGAGGAATCGTTCGTCGATGCATGCTTGTACATGTAGCTGCAAACTTGACTTGGAATCCTTACAAATCTTCACCCTCAACTTTCCCTCAACTCTCTCCAATGAAGTATTAATCCTAATAGGTTCTAAATTATGGTGGAATGGAATGGGGGATGCCAAGGAAGCAGTCAAAACCAGCTTTTATTGCATAAATGAAGGCTGCAAACATCCCAAAATGCCTAGAACACGAAAAGCCGTGAAGAAATCAAGCCGACTTGGGGAAGAGGGACCACCACGGACCATAGCCACCACCACGGTCAAGCCGTGATGCCATCTGATTGGGTGGTTCTCTCTTGTTTGCCTCGCTGCTTTTTCTGTTGACTGTGATACTGGCTATGGTACGTCCGTGCTAGTTGTCTTTGGGCCACTTTTGTGATCTTCTTTGATCTATAAGGCTCAAAATCATCATTCTACTCGCATACCTTGGCAAACAAAGTCAAAATCCGTAAACACTCTCAAAACAAACGAAATCAAGCATAATAATATAAATAAGGGCAGAAATCGTACAATTAAACACACCATTGCCATAAAATGACTCCTAACACTCATGAAATCCTATGCAAGTATAAAATTCATCATGTGGTAGTCCATTGCCCTAAAACCTAATTTGTTCCCTTGATTATACACTAAGGACTTACAGGTAATTGATATCCAGGGATACATAGCAGGTTGTATGAGCGGCATAGTGGATCGAACAATAGTGAGGACCTTGGAACAATTACCCATAATAGAATAGATGGAAAAGAGTATTGGTAAAATTTGTGTGTTCGCAAAACTTAAGCAAAAGGCTCAATTTATACAATGAAGAAGTTGCACGAATGGCAAGAACAAGAAAGGAGGATTTTGAAGAAGGAAATCCTAATCAAGAATGTAATGAATATTGAGGCTGAAAAGGAAATAAGTGATGTAATGATTCCTTCCAAAATAGACATGGTCTAAAAGGAATGAGAATCTCTTATTCTCTCTTTCTTTAAAGCAATTACAAAATTCCCCCACATGATTCAAAGAAAAGAACAACAAAAGGACAACAGTAAAAGGTTTGCGTAACGAAGGAAAAATTTGCAAGTACTAATGTTTCTCGGACTTGAATTAATCTTTCTAAGCTCTTGGTCCAAATTACTAGATGAAGTAGTATCGTGATTCGATGTAGATGTAGCACACAAAAATTTATCCATATAAGCTTCCATAGGAATTATATGCTTAAAAAATTTTACATCTCTAGACTCTCTAATAGCACCAAACTAGCATCATTATTTTAGAATAAATCTAATTCAACACTATTATGAGCATGACCCATAATAATAGCATCAAGAGTTTCAGGACCAATTTTACTTCTATGAAAATCAGCCCACATTCTAATGTAGCTCAAGTTATAGGTGAAGCCCCTTCACAATTCATAACTAGTTTTGTCAACTCTCTTATGTGGAATGCTATTCAACACATAGCAAACATGCAAGATAGCTTCCCCCCACATGTTTGTAGGCATCCTTAAACTAATAAGCTCGACATTAATCATATCAACATTATCTTAACAGTGCCAAAATTGTGAATTCTCCAAAACAAATAATAAAGTCAAAATGAGAATCTATTATAATTGTTATTCAATAAAGTGAACAATTATACATATGTCACATAGTATTATTCATCACCAATTTAAGCACATGTCTAAAATGCCCATACTCGATTTTGGCCCCTTGACGAGATTTCACAAGAATGATAATAAGATTAACCTGCCATTTATAGTAGAGGATTCAGAAATTATGCACCATCAAAATAGTAAGAAGTTATACTAGGCGTCAAATTAATCGCAGCTAAACGCTTAGACCATTAAGACATAACATATAAGTCGACAACACTAACCTTGCAGCATGCATGACCCTGCAACTTGGGAGAAATATGATTACTAGATTATGAAAATGAACAAATGGCTATTGTACATGTAAACTCTCACTGAAGCAACCAATGCATAATATTAAATCTATTATGTACCCGAAAACATGAACCATGATAAGTAATCTACTCAATGTAAGGCCTAAAAAGGATAGCCACACAGTAAACATGTGGCAACAACTGATGAATTAGATCATGAAAAGGTTACATCAAACATTAGATGCATGCATGATCTGAAAATATGATATCAAAACCATAAAGATTCAGCTTTGTAAAACAATAATTTTAGGCTCAAAAACAAAAAGATGAGAATTTAGAAAGTAGATTTAGCATCAATAAATAAATTAAAAGCATTTAGATTAAAGGAAGTTAACATTCACACCTAAGCAATTACCAAGGCAAAGTGCATTTCAAAGAAAATAGTTTTTTTCCTTTTTTTTTTAAAAATAAGGCCACCTGTTGCCAGCATATGATCAAGTATGTTCAAAAGACTACATGCATAGTAGCTAGCTCATCTATATGACAATGAATCATATAGGTCAAAGAGCATCTTAGTGCAAAATATCATTTACCCAATAACTTATAAGATCTAGTTAGAGTATACTTTCCTCTCTGATAATGTTGAAATGTTTTAACAAATAAATGGTACACTTGATAACAATACCTCATGAATCCATTTGATTTGTGCAAATAATAATATCATATTACACCACATATAGACTCTTTGTGGGAGTGAAATATACATCCAATATGCATCTAATTGTATCAAACTTAGCATTTTGCATTTTATAGAAGATACATTAAATAAGTCATACAATGTACACAAACATCATTAAGTTTTATTATCCTTCTCATAATTCCTTTAAGAACCTTTAGGAGCTATTTAGCATTGAAGCATAGTCAACCCAGATTGACTAATCGAGAATTCTATTTTATTAGCCCACATGTAATGATTACTTCCATTTAGTTTAGGCATATCAAGCAAACAAAACACCAAGCATGTTTGTTGATTTAGCCATTAGTCACAAACAATTTTAGTTTTAGAATGTTAGAAAAGAAGAGGTTGCGACTAATGATGAAAGAAAAAACTTAGCTTGATGTCCAAGGATCCATGGTAAGTTGTTCAAGCGGTGTACTAGATCAAAAAATGATGAGGACCTTGGAACGATTACCTAGAACAGAACAGATGGAGAGGAGTGTTTGTAGATTTTCTATGTGTCCTCGAAACATTAGCAAAAGGTTCAATTTATAAAGTGAAGAAGCTGCACAAATGGCACCAACAAGAAAAGAGGATTTTGAGGGAAATCCTCATCAAGAATGGTAGTGAATATTGGGTCTGAAAAGGAAATAGATATGTAACAGCTCCTTCCAAAACAAATGTAGTATAAAAGGAATGAGAATCTCTTATTCTCTCTCCTCCTTTTAAGCAATTCCAACAGTCATCAACTCAACCATTATGGTTTTGCTTAATTGTTTCATACCATAAAACCAAGAGTCAAGGACCAAGCTTAGAGAGAGTGAGGGGGAAAGGTTATAGTTTCATTAGATAATTAAGATTTGCACTTCCTGACTATACGTTAATAGTTTAATTTGCCAAGAATTTAAAAAGAGATTAGTCGATGGGTCAAGACCCCAATGCTAGCCCAACTCCACATAAGTTGGAGGATCCTATCTTTAAGAGTTGGGTTGATCAAAGCTAAAAACCTCTTTGTTGACTCTCCATTGTTGAGGGGCACATAGGTAAGTTATTGACTATACCCCACTTTTTTAGCCTTCATAAATTCGCATGGTTGCATTAGGAGGCTATATATGATGTTCTTTTAGTTGTGAAATAGTTGTTGTGCATTGCCTATTTATAACTACTTTTGTCATTTAGAATGTTTCGCCTGTGTTTTAATGAAGCATAATTTAATCTACTTTGGAATGAAATTTGTATTCAACCTAGGTAATCCTTCACCCAAATTCATCCACCATTGTGCTATGCAGTAAGCTATAGAATTCTATAAGCTAGAATGCATAAAGCAATGTAACGCTATGTATTCTCAAGGCTTGTGATATGTTCCTTTTTTAAATTGTTACAAATTTTTTGTCTAACTGCATTTAAATGAGATGAAATTTTTGTCAATATGATCCTAAGTCAAAACTTTAAGGATTCTCACACCAATGCAATAACCATACCAAAGAAAAGGGATGTAGCAATCTTATTCTTCTTCTACTATCTTGTGACTTAAGTTTTCTATAATGCTTCAAGTATTCTTAGGATTATTTGTATGACTGATTTTCCAATGTTTTGCTCCAAGAATGGAAATGGTTGGTGTCAAACCTCACCATCATATTTGCTAACTCCTTTTCCTTTTTCATTTTTGCGATTTATTTGCATTATTGTAAAATTTCGAGTTAATTATTATTTTAATTAATTATGTCATGTGAAGTTTATACTTTATCATTACTTTGCTTTCTTAGATTCGGATATATTTTTGTTTTTAGAAATTGTTATGAATTTGATGATTTATGGACAATATGGTATTATAAATCTTGGTGGGTCAAATTCCTTCTTGTTTTTGGTTTCAATTTCGAGTATTTGATATGTTGTTTGCTTAATTATGATATTCTCCTCCTCTTTTGAATGTCGTTTGATCATTAACTGTGGAAATCTATGGTGGTTCCAATAGTCACCCTTTTTGTTTTAATTTGATGACATATCGAAACAACACGTATGCCAATGTTGTTGCTTTAGATAGTTTAGGATTCATTAATGGCTCATTAGCAACTATTGTGGATCATTGAGCGCATTAATCCTTGAATTCAACTATGCATTATGTGTGGATGTTATGTTATTGTTCTAGTTAATCATCAAATCATCATATATATCATAAATACTTTTGCATTTGGGGTTCTATAATAGATTGTTATTAAACGTTGTGTTTCATAAGTTGTCTTCTTTCTTAAAGAAGCAATCATAGTTACTAACCAAAAATTAATTAATATGACATGAATAAGACTTTATTAATAAAATATACGGCCACTAGTTCTAAACCCATGCATTGCATGCACTTGTTATGTTATTTAGTTTTTAAAATTTTTTTTCCAATGAATTCGGATTTAAAGAATTACTACTTAATTATTGATGTTCCTAAGTTTAGTTTATGGACACAAATTTAGCAACATCAAAATGTTGTCCAACTTCAACATGATATCTTATCTAGGAGTTCCATATTTCCAGTCAAAATATTCTATATTTTTTTTCATTTTCATCTAAGGGAATTCTCATCAACTAATTCAAAAGGTAAAATAGAATAGTATATAAGATTGTGGCAAGTAATGGCAAAAGAAAAAAAAGTGTGATAAAATAATCTAAAAATTAGGAAAACTTCCTCAATTAATTGTTCATCACGTAATTGTGAATCAACATTTACATCACAAAAATAGAACTCAAAGTTAGATTTTTGGGGGGAGGAGAAGAGTAGCATAGAATTGGATTAGCTAAAACTTTGAACACCACAATATCATCTTAAGGGCCAAGAATGTTAATGTTTTTAGCGACATACAATTGGTGGTTAGTTAGATCAAATGAGAGTTTAAATCTAAAGGAAACCAAATGGATAAATACCTAGCCAAGGTCGAAAAAATCCATCAAAGACTTTATACAATTTAAGATAACTCACGTAGTAAGATCGGACAATCACCAAGTAGCTACATTGAGTAAGATAGTAAGTTCAACATAAATTAACTCTCCAAGACTAGTCTTTTAGGAGGTTAAGAGATACAGAAGCATAAACCCAAAGAAAAGGCCTACGCAGTAGATGTGGATAACTCCCAATTGACATCGATAATAGATTATTTAGAGAATGAAAAACTCCCAGATAATCAAAAAGAAGTCGAAAAGCTGACAAGGGCAGTGTGGTACTATCTATTTCAAGGGGGGAACTATACAAAAAGGATATACAAGACCCTTACTAAAGTGTGTCACCAAGGCAACCGCAGAATGCATCCTGGAAGATATCCATGAGGGAGATTGTGGATCACATATAGGGGGTAAAACACTCATAAGAAAAGTACTGAAAGCAAGATTCCATTGGCTTACCTTGCTCAAAGATGCATTAGACTATGTCAACAAATGTGGCAAGTTCCAACTCTATTCCCTAAAAATGCATGTACTAGTCACCAATCTCTTTACAGTTGTGGAACCTACCCCTTTTTTCATGTGGGAAATAGGCATCCTAGACCCTTTTCTTCAAGCTAGATGCCAAAGAAACTATCTACTAGTAGCAGTAAACTGCTTTACAAAGTGGGTAGAATTTGAGCCAGAGACTAATATCACAAAACAAAAAGTCATAAACTTGCTGTAGAAAGATGTGATAACATATATGGGCTTCCTAGGTCTGTCACCATGGATAACGAAAGGCAATTCATTGGAAAAGGATTAATGAATACTATGAAGACTTAGGGATTTTCCATCTATAACACTTTAGTTATAAGACCTCAGGCTACTGGACAAGCAGAAGTCGCTAACAAGCAGATAATCTAGGCATTGACCAAGAAAACTGAGGATGCCAAAGGAACTTGGGTAGATGAATTACATTGGATTTTGTGCTATTTAAAGACTACCACAAAGAGTTCCACTGGTCAAACACCCTTCATGGCTACGGCCCTGTTCTTTTCATGGTTTAATGAACCCAACCCACTCCTTCGTACACCCACCCACTCCTTCCCCCCCTTCCCACTCTTTCTCACACTTAAACAAACTACCACTCCTTCCCGCTCTCACCCACTCTTACTCACTTTCACCCACTTCTACCTATAATTACTATTTGGCATAGTTTGAAAACTCTTGTAATTGATATAATTGTACGTTTGAGTAGTCTGATATCAATTATGAAGAGTTTTATTTATTTTTCAGATGTTATTGGAATATTTGTAAGTTGTGCCATAAATTGTATATAAAATTATTTATGTTGTATGTATTAAAGAAATGGTAATTTTTGTATTTTTTTTAATTTTTACGTTGATAAGCAAATGTTAGTTATTCGTGAGTAGTAGATGTTTTCAGTTTAATTTTTATATGGAACAGATGGTTAGAAATGGTTTTCGTTGACTCCAAAATTTTTGTTATACGTCACCAATACGTGGATTGTTATTGTGGTATATGTAACACATTATTTTCCGGTCATCATAAATCGTAACACAAAATGTAGATGTTTTTATTTGGTATTCACGATAGAACTAACGGATGTTATAAATGTTAATCGTTGTAAAAGTAATGGTAATCGTTTACGGTGGCTTGGGGAGTTCGCACGGTTCTGGATTGGGTAGATCGAGGGGGCTGGGCCGGGGTGTTCGCAGGCTAGCTGGGCTGTTCAGAGGTGGCTGCCAGCGTGCTGCTACTGATGGGGAAAGGCCAACGACCGGCCAGCTGGCGCTGCGCACGCCGGAGACTTTAAATGGTAGAGAGGGGTGTGCGAGAGATGTGAGGAGAGCTGAGAGTTTTGAAAGAGAGAGGAGAGCTAAGAGCTAAGAGTGTAGAGAGAGACAAGAGCTAAGAGTCTGAGATTTTAGAGAGAGAGAAGAGCTGAGAGTGTAGAGAGAGGGGAGAGCTGAAAGTACAGATACATGACACATGTCATGTTCTTATTGGTTTTGTGGATTACAGTTGGATATAATAAGATTGTGCTCGGATAATACTTTCAATGATATTTGATTTCGAATTTCAAACTAATTTCATCGGTATCGTTAATGTAATTAAGAATTGAGGAATAGTAACGTCTAATTTTAGTCAGACAGTGCAAAAATGTTGTAAAATGTGAATAATTAATTTGCACACAAAAAATAAAAATTGTCTATGTAATTTTCAATGCAACAATCAATTAATCGTAACCCAACCAAAGTAAACCATATTTGCGCAACGTACAGTACGATATTTGACTTTAAATTTCAGTGAAAATTAACAATTTCCGAAAATATGCAACAAAAATTAACATCCGCAACTGATTCAACTCATTTACGAAAATTTAAATTTTTTGGAGGCAACAACGACCATCAAACAATATTTTGTAACTGGCTAAACACATAAAGAATTTTTTTTCTATTCAAAATTTAATTTTAAGATCGTTACTTACTATCATAAATAAAAAAACTACATTAAAATACAAAAATATATAACTTAAACCAACTCTCCAACTTCATTCAACTCCTTTCAACTCCTGCCCACTCTCACCCACTCCCTTCCCCCCTTCCCACACTTAAAAAAAAAAAAAAAAAAACACTCTTACCAACTCTCACCCCCTTCTTCCCCCCTTTCCCACACTCACCCATCCCACACCCATCATTTCCCACTGAAAAGAACAGGGCCTACATATGGTGCATAAGAAATGATACCTATAGAAATTGGTGAAACTAAATGAGGGTGAAAAGATATGAACCAGCACAGGGCAAAAGGACACAGGCTGAAGTCCTGAATTTATTACTGAAAGTGAGGGAAGAAATTGTAATTAGAACAGAGAAGTATAAGGCTAAAATCACACTAGGGTACACAATAGAAATGTGAACATCTACCCTTAAAGCATAATGACCTAGTCCTAACTCCTAAGAAGCATGGAAGCAGTTAGAAAGCACCTACTTTTGGAATCAAATTGGAAAGGCCACACATTGTCAAAGAGGAAGTATTCCCAGGTACCTACAAACTTCTCACACTAAGGGACAAAGACATCCAAAATATTTGGCATATGGACAATCTGAGATAATATTAAGCATAAATTTCTTCTAAAAGATGTTTCTGCTTCATGAGAAAGACTAGTCAAACTCTGTAACCAATATGAGAAATTTTCATCTCACTAGATTAATACATTAAACTCTAGTAGAATTAATAAAGCAACTTCTACATTCCCTCGTGTCTAACTTTGTAGTATGAACTGTTTAATATGAGTGTGAATAAGTTACCTATGCAGGAAAGTAGGAAAAACCCCAAGATAGTTTTAGTTGTTTAAGTTAAAGCTCAATTAAGACTTATGATGAGCAAAATTGCCAAGGCCAAGTCAAGAAATTCAATCATAAGATTGATAATAGAAATCTTATAAGAACGTCTGCTAAAGGAGACACACAATACATACATTCACAAAATCTTATTAAATGGATATAGATCATAATACAGATTCCTAATGATGAGGTTGTTAGTCAGCTTTCTTATTTTATAAAATGGAAAAGATGTTTAAGCTCTAGCTCAAAGTTCAGAAGCTTACCTTACTGAGCAACTTCTTTTAAAAGTGTAAGAGATGTTAAAAACTTAGAATGGGCACAAGAAAAATAGGCATAAGCATTAAACTCAAATTTCTCGATATAGATAATATAGTAGAGGTCTAGAAAAGCCACTAGAAAAATCGAAGAAACCTTATGAATCTTCTGCACAAAGTTGTAAAGTGCATTGGCCCTTAACTTACAACATCTATTCATAGAGCAAAACCTTAAGAGGTCACTGCTGTATCCTAAGATTGGGACACCCAAAAAAACCATAAAGAAAAGACCAACATAAGACACTTAGAAGCAAAAATAAGGTTCCTTCATTAATTGATTGAATTTTATCATATGTACAAAATAAAATGTTAAGATTTATAGTACAAGCAGAGCAAAAATTACAGCATGTGAGGACGAGATTAAGAAAAATGAAGAGAAGAACACGAAGAAGATCAAGACCCCTAGTAGCCAAAGGGCCTCCAATATTCAGACTATTTTAACGCCTTGAGAGGGACTTAACCTGGTGAAGTAGGCCTGTGCCTAGAGTCGCGATGCTATGAAGGATGGTCCGGCGCTAATTCTAGTTCAAGAAGCCTCAATTCTCTTTTTATCTCTTCTCTTTCCCTTAGGAGTTGGGCTGAGATTGTCTTCGCCATCCTCCTCTCTTTGGCTTCTTTTCTCCTTTTCTCCTCTACCTCTAAACGAAGCCTCTTGATGCTCTCTTTAGGCTCTTCGAAGTTCTCCACCCTTAAGCAAATAATTATCCTAGGGCTGGAGGAGGATGAGGTAGAGCGGGAAAAAGAGTGAATAATTTCATCCAACGGAGAGCTTAAGAGAGATAACTCCCTTTTCAAGGTAAAGAATTCCTAAGGGAGAAAAAGAGGCTAGGCTTAGTCATAATATGAGGCAGGATTAGATAAAGATCTGGCATCCCTTAAGGGGCAAATGATTCGCATAGATAAAACTCTAAGAAGCATTGAGCCATAGCTCAATAAAAGCCCAAGAAAGAGATTGATCGCATTAAATAAATGACTAAGATTGAGCACTCTCAGCTCAGATACTAGTTCAATAAAATCGAAGTCAACCGAAAGCCTTAAATATGAGTTCAATACACGTTGCATGACGGTGAAGGAAAGATCTGGCCAGTATTTCCTAAATTCGTAAGGAACTAATAAAGATCTTTGAGTCTAAATAAAACTAGAAAATAATCTATATCTGAAAAGTTGAAGAATACCATAAAATTCCTCCAAGAAAACTGCCCTACGACCCTATACATAAAAAAAGACATCTCCAACATCAAAGGTAGCCCAACAAGACTTTCACAAGTCACATTGTGCATACTATCCTATCCTAAAATCCTCTACAACATAAGCTTCGTAGGCACCTGTAGAGAACAAGCCTCTCTGTAAGAATTCTTCTATAAGTAACCATTGGATAGGGGCACAAGTTCCTCAAGATTCCTAGCAGAATCATGGAAAATCTAAACTGTGCTAAAATAACATAAGTGTG